>CAWUFW010002048.1:1218947-1723947 GCA_963921515.1 Calotriton arnoldi
GAGTGGGGCTGAGAGGCACGTTGGTGCCAGTGTCCTTTGTGCTAACCCCAGCTGCCCTGCGAGAGCGCAGACAGCTGCAACACAGGGGCATTTTCTTGTTGGTGATAAGAAAGGAGTGAGATACACTCCCCCACCCCCCAGCGCAGGGCGCACTCTGTGGTTGCTGCCAAGGCAGCCAGGGGGGTCATTTGAGAGACCCCCCTAGAACCCTGATATTTTGGGACAGAAGAGGGCCCAGTGAGTGCCCAGGCCCATATTAATTATTCACAGCTGCCCAGCAAGTAGTGGGCAGCTGCCACGTTTAGGCTTGTGCCATTGCGCACTTTGCTTTCGCTGCCTGTGCAGCCAGCCCGGACATTCTGGACATTGGGCATTTGAGCCCCTGTGAAGAGGCCAGTTGGCCTGGGGCCAGTTCCAGAGTGTTGCGCCCCGATTGGGGCACCCTGTGCTTATGCTAATGTGATGCCCAATATGGTTATATGATGGTGCTCACGCTTGCAGGTGTGGCATAATGTTCTGATGCTTGTGATGCCTACCTCATAATGTGTTATGCTAAGGATGTGGGGGCCTAATGTAGTTTATGCCTAAGGTGATTCATGCGCAAGGTGATTTGTGCATCCCCTATCTTTTACATTACAGGTTCTCACGCTTAGTTCCTAACTGTACCAGTAGTTACTGGTTGTGCGCTACATTTATTATGTGCGCTACATTTATTATTTGTGCTACATTTACAATTGGTGATTTGTGACAGTGGCCCCATTGGCCCTGTCGGGTGTAAATAGTCCCCTGTGAATATTGCCTAGTGCCAGTTGGCACACTATATATGATGTGATTATGTTTCTAAGATATTTATGACAATACAAAGGCTATTTTTTATATAACCTTGTGTGGAGTTCCTTTTGTGGCGTGCCTAGTGTGTTGCTGCTGTGAGAGTGTGTTGCGCAAACGCTTTACACATTGCCTCCGGGATAAGCCTGACTGCTCGTGCCAAGCTACCAAGGGGGTGAGCAGGGGTTATCGTCGGCGTGTAACTCCCTCGCCCTGACTAGAGTGGTGGCCTCTGCCTGGCTTTGGCGCAAGCCTTAGCCAACCAGAGATCCCATTTCTAACATTGGTTGTCAGCGGTGGGGATTTGGACTTGCGTTTGCGCAGTACCACAGCGACAACTGGTTGCAGTACAAACTCTACATTTAGATAATCACGTGTGTGGGGATTATTGTTCTGAGTTTTGTTTTAATTCTTCTCCTAAAAGTGTCATTTGTAAATTGTATACTCTTGCTTCAGCTCAGAAACCTAGGTCTCCTGTGTTGCACGTGTCCCTGAGCGTCCTGCCAAAATGGAGTCTGCTTTTAATTTTTGTGGTCTGTTTAGATACAGCATGTGGGAGTTGGTGGACTTCTGTAAGGAGAGAGCCCTAGCAGTGAGTGGGTCAGACACCCAGTCAAAACTGAGGGACAACCTGATCCAATGGCAAAAGGATGAATGGGACTGTGAGCGCAATGAGGAGAAGAGGGCCCTGGCCGCACGCCAAGAGGGTGGTGGGTCTGAGGGGGGCCCTGAGGAGTCTGAAGAGGAGGAAGAAAGTGACAGGACAGGGACGCCAGTAGATAGTGAGGACCCCATAGATAGGGAGTCCCTTGCTGGGTCCAGTGTCGGGGGCAGTGCCCCATCCCTTTTCCTGTCCCCAGAGGAGTGGGTGGATAGGAGGGAAGAAAGGGAGCATCAGCTGGCTTTGGAGAAGCTCAGGTTAGAGCATACCAAGGAGATAGCGCAGCTGAGTATGGAGGAGAAAAGCTAGAGACCGAGAGGGTCTTAGCGCAGGAGAGGATGGCGGAGGCTGAGAGGGCCTTCGCCAGGGAGAAATTATCTCCTGAGGGCAGTTTTAGTTTTCTGGATTCCCCAGTGAGGGTGGAGTCCAGTGGTGGCAGCAATATACAGTCCAGTGCAGGAAGTCCCAGTTCCCAAAATATGGTACCTTGTTCCAGAGAAGAGGAGTACAGGTTGAAGTTCAGGGGCAGTAGGAAACTGTCTCACCAGTCTTGGGTGGATTTTTCGGATGAATGTAATGATGCACTGGCTGATTGGGTAACGGTTAACACGGAACAGGATTTTGAAGGACTGTTCGATCTGGTTATCAGAGAGCACCTGCTCAGTTGTTGTTTGCCGGGGTTGCGCCAACACCTGTTGGAGGGTGGGTTTTCTGATCTATGGGAGTTTGCATGTGAGGCAGACCTCTGGGTGGAGGCCCAAGGTTCTGAAGAGGCATTGGGGAGTGATCCCAAAAGTAGTGGCTCGGGTATCTTCCCGTGCTGTATGGGGGAAGAGGTTCAGTGTAGCCCAGCTAGGTCCCAGTGTAGTGGGAGGGGTGTAGGGGCTCACGTCCTGTCTCAGTGGAGTAGGAGTGAGTGTGGGACTGAGTGTCCCCAGGTGCCCGAAACCCCGTCTCCAGAGCCTGGATGGTTTCTTCAGGGAACACCAGGTTGGGAGCCTAGGCTGTCCTGTTAGTCCATTTGAGGAGGATCTCCTAGTGTCTGGAGAACCTGGAGCATCTGTAAATAGAGCTCCAGTGGTTCTGGTGTCTGGCAGTGCCGCTCCAGTTGGGAGGGTACAGAAGTCCGGATTGAGGGGTGAGAGGGGGATGTGTTCCCCAGTGGAAGAACCAGTGGGTCAGGGGCCAGCCAGAAGGGCTGAGTCTCCTAGAAGTGACCATGGTGACACCACTTCTGTCGTGGGGGATCTCTGCGCACTGTCAGATGGACAGGGGTCGGGAGGTCCGCGCCACGCAGACTGTCACGCAACACATGAGTCATGTGTTACCCTCGGGGGCTGCTGAGTGCGCCCCGGAAGTCCTGGTGTGCCAGGCAAATGCTCAGCCGTGGGGTTCAGCCCCAAGGTTGGGAGGCCAGGTTAAGGATCCGCCTGACCTGGAGGAAAGGACATCTGTAACCAGTGTCCTGACCGGTTCATCTTCCAGGGGTACCGCTCCAGTTGGGAGGGTGCAGAACTCTGGAAGGGGGTGCAGAGGGAGGGAGTCCTCGCCTCTGACCCCGGTGCAACCTGAAGGGTTAGACCCTAGGTTGGGAGACCAGTTGTGGGAGAGACGTCCTGAACTGGTGGGAGAGTTGTGTTCTGAGGGTGCTTCTCCAAGGAGGAGAGGGCGGAACACTAGAAGGAGAGGTAGGGGGAGGAGAGCCTCACCCGTGACTTCTGGTCCGCCTGAGGGTGCAGACCCTAGGCTGGAGGATCAGTGGCAGTCTAGACCTGCCCTGATGAGGGGAAGAGTGGAGAATGGCTACTATGTGCCAGGGGTTACTACCCCCACTCTGTGAATGGGCAAGGACCAGTGGCATCTGGATGGCCTAGGGCCTGGTCCTGGCCGCGGACAGCTAGGGAGTACCAGTGGGGTAGCCCAGTTGCTCCGGACAGCTTTTTTAGAAGGAACCACATGGGTTCACCGTGGCGTAGAACAGGAGGGTGTCCCTGCAGTTGCGGGCCCGCGTCCGTGTTCTATCGCCTCCAAGCAGGGAAGCCCATCACGGTGGTGATTGGTCTGCCCTGCGTTTTGGCTGGAAGGGGGTTGTGTTGGACTTGGCCCTTTTGGCAGGTTCACCCCTAAACTTTTTGCTCGTCTCCTAGCCTTTTCCCTGTGTAGTGTTGGTGGTTTTAGGCCTCTGCGCACTTTAGCCCTGTGTCCCAGTGTAAAGTGCGTGCGCACTCTGAGTGCGTGTGGTGAGATTGGCCTGCCCTCCCATAGGAATGCATGGGGGATATGTGTGTCCATGGTAATTCCTGGTGTGAGAGTAGGGCAGGGGCGAGTTTAGTATGTGCGAACTCGTGAGAATAAATGCTGCGCAGTGGTGTGCGCAGATTTATTGTGACTAGTGGAGAAGTGCCACTTTTAGAAGTTGGCATTTATGTGTGCTCTGTGTCTGCCTGCCTGATGTGAATTGCATGTCTGGCTTTGTGAGTGACAGGGGCTGGGAGGTGTGTGTGGCTCCAGGAGGGGCAGGGTGAGTCAGCGCAGGGCTGAATAGGGAGATCTGCATCTAGATGGGAGGGAGGAGTTGCACCTGGGACCTGAATAGGGCTGTGCCTTCCCTCCACAATGCTGGCTCCACCCCCTGTGGTGCGTCTGATGTCCCTAGCCTGTCCTGTGAAAGGAGAGAGGAGCTGAGCAAAACAAAGTGCTCCAAAGCTCCCCCAAAACCAGTTGCACCTGGTTTTTCCCCAGCCCTGTGCTATGTGACAAAGGAAAGGGTGTATAAAAGAAGGGGCTGTGACCCCATGAAAATGTTCTTTTTCTGCTCTGTTGTGCTGACTTGCAGGGGACACTCTGCCAGGAGGAACCGCCGCGGGACCCAGCTGCTGTTTCCTGGGGGTCCCTGCGTGCTGGCCTGCCTGGCTGTGCTGCTGAGGTGTACCCAGCACCAAGGACCCTTTATTTTTGGCCTAATTGAAACACTGCTGGAGCTGTGGCTCCTAGCGCCTCGTGAGCGCTTTTATTTTGCTCCCAGGAGAGAGGAGCCTGTTTGCCCTGCAGCGCTGAGCGGTGTTTGAGTCTGAGGGAATCCCGACGTAGGGATTCCCCCGCATTGCGGCGTGCTTAGGCGGGAGCCTACCCCGCAGTTGTGTGTTTATCAGCGGGAGCCTACCCCGCTTTTGGTTTTATTTACAGGCGGGTGCCCACCCCGCACCGAGAAGCCGCCGAGAACAGGTGCCGCCGGGCCGCGGCCAGCGCGACCCGGAAGTCAGGCAAAACTGCCTGGTTGTGGGCAGGGCTAAGTGGCCGGCCAATTGCAGCGCGGCCAAAGAGGAAGCTGAGCTGAGGAAGGAGGACGGGAGCCTACCCCGCCTCCACGAGACGCCGCCAAGCCGTCCCCGCGTCCAGCCTAAGGCGGGAGAAAGTCCCGGTCCCAGGAAGGGGGACCGGGTGAATAGAAGCCAGGCGGGAGCCTACCCCGCGCTGGCAAACGCCAAAAACCGCCGGAAAGAAGACAGGAGGAGTCTGCACAAAGCCCCGGTGAGTGGGGCTGAAGTCTCTTGAGCACGGTTAAGGTGCCGATCGAGTGCACCAGGAGGAGTCCCAGAGGGGAGCTCCCCAGCGGCACGGTGGTGCCAGTGCCATTTTCCTGTGGGGCCCTGAGGTGCCCATGCTGATTTCCTTTTTGGGGGCATTGTTGTAGAAGTCCCGGAGTGGGGCTGAGAGGCACGTTGGTGCCAGTGTCCTTTGTGCTAACCCCAGCTGCCCTGCGAGAGCGCAGACAGCTGCAACACAGGGGCATTTTCTTGTTGGTGATAAGAAAGGAGTGAGATACACTCCCCCACTCCCCAGCGCAGGGCGCACTCTGTGGTTGCTGCCAAGGCAGCCAGGGGGGTCATTTGAGAGACCCCCCCTAGAACCCTGATATTTTGGGACAGAAGAGGGCCCAGTGAGTGCCCAGGCCCATATTAATTATTCACAGCTGCCCAGCAAGTAGTGGGCAGCTGCCACGTTTAGGCTTGTGCCATTGCGCACTTTGCTTTCGCTGCCTGTGCAGCCAGCCCGGACATTCTGGACATTGGGCATTTGAGCCCCTGTGAAGAGGCCAGTTGGCCTGGGGCCAGTTCCAGAGTGTTGCGCCCCGATTGGGGCACCCTGTGCTTATGCTAATGTGATGCCCAATATGGTTATATGATGGTGCTCACGCTTGCAGGTGTGGCATAATGTTCTGATGCTTGTGATGCCTACCTCATAATGTGTTATGCTAAGGATGTGGGGGCCTAATGTAGTTTATGCCTAAGGTGATTCATGCGCAAGGTGATTTGTGCATCCCCTATCTTTTACATTACAGGTTCTCACGCTTAGTTCCTAACTGTACCAGTAGTTACTGGTTGTGCGCTACATTTATTATGTGCGCTACATTTATTATTTGTGCTACATTTACAATTGGTGATTTGTGACAGTGGCCCCATTGGCCCTGTCGGGTGTAAATAGTCCCCTGTGAATATTGCCTAGTGCCAGTTGGCACACTATATATGATGTGATTATGTTTCTAAGGTATTTATGACAATACAAAGGCTATTTTTTATATAACCTTGTGTGGAGTTCCTTTTGTGGCATGCCTAGTGTGTTGCTGCTGTGAGAGTGTGTTGCGCAAACGCTTTACACATTGCCTCCGGGATAAGCCTGACTGCTCGTGCCAAGCTACCAAGGGGGTGAGCAGGGGTTATCGTCGGCGTGTAACTCCCTCGCCCTGACTAGAGTGGTGGCCTCTGCCTGGCTTTGGCGCAAGCCTTAGCCAACCAGAGATCCCATTTCTAACATCATGCAACATACACAAAGCGCACACCTCCTGAGCAGCAAACATTACCTGGAAGCACTACAGCAACACAACCTGAACAAGTTCACAAAGTGTGTTCCTTCCACACTAAAAAAAGAAGAAACCAACATCATCAGCCATATATATACTACCGATAAAAGGCGGGTGAATACGCTGCTAAAATAGGAAAACTCACCAAAAAATGAACCACAAGACTCAATGTCTCTAACTAAATGGGGCTGGCAGACTTAATGACGATCAGGTCCAAACAACCTAAACGTGAAAAAATACCGCATATCAACATAACTGAGCCCGACCCGACTCTACTGACAAACCAACAATGTTCGAGTAAACAAGCAAATAACCTCGCAATAGCTTACCAGTATGTGGTCCTAGACCACGGCGTTACTCCAATCAGGTTCAGCGAAACCGGGACGCAACGCTTTGCCTAACCGCGTTCGTGGTCATATTGTGTATAAAGTGATTCTCAGCGTGAGTGCGATCCCAGGAAGTTAAGTATTCGAACAGTCTTAAAGACGCAGTGCGTGTGTCATGCTATGCATGGAGCCGTGTAACTGAATAAAGTTACGTGCAGAAAAATGGTTACGTGCAAGAAATGGTAGTGAAATCCGATTTAAGGTGTAAAGAACAGAAAGAGAGAAACAGTTGGAATAAAAGTCATAGTGAAGTCACATGTCCGGAACAGTGAAATCCGATTCAAAATATCAAAAGCAGAGGGGAAAACAGTTAGTTTTGATTTCACGACTTATGCATGTAAATACAACACAATCAGAATAATCAAAAATATTGTGCGAAACACTGCCCGACTGGTAAGTTTTTTTTAAAGACAAGAGTGTACAATCCAAATATATAGTAAACATGAACAGATGGTCATTTGTTTAGTGAGCTAAATTGCAAAGAGACTAGCATGATTGACTGAAAAATACAACCACATTACATGACACAAAGTTAAGTTTGGTTGGCTGACTGATGTCAGATTGATCAAGTACATAAATGATATCACGACATCAGATTAAATGTGGGTTACTGGCTGACATAAGTTTGCCTCTGGAGCCTGAATGACTGCACATAATCAGGTTGGTCCTAGTCCATGAAAGACTTCACAACAACAGGTAAATGTACATTACTGGCTATCTTCCAGTTAATCATAATACATACATGGCTGCACACAGCGTAATTGTTAATTAAACAGGAGTGGCAAAACATAGCATTAAGAAACAAGAACCTTTCTAGTGGATTAATGACCCAGTGAATATACCATCAAACATTTGTTCAAAAAACATGCATGAGCATAAGTGTGTGGAATTCATTGTTGTACCTGTAAGACATCTCAAAGATATATACAATAACAGAATGAAAAAGAAATACAAAAAAGTACAAGATCTGAAGAAAAATGTGGTTACATAGACAGAAGCAGGAAGGGGGTCAGAGAAAGCAGGAAAATTCAAGTTTGTCATTAAGCCTTTTGGGCATAAGAGTGTCCAAACAACGTATCCAATAGGTCTCACGTTGAGATAAATGCTTGGACATATCCCTGTCAGCGTGTATTGTCACTGTCTCTAGGATAGTAAATCGAAGCTGAGCTATCGTGTGGTGGTGATCATGCCAGTGGACAGCTAGTGGGGAGGTGGTAGTTTTGGTCCTAATGCGGCTTTTGTGTTCAGTAATGCGAGTGCGGAAGGATCTCTGTTTTTCCCACGTAGTATAACCCACATGGGCACTGTATCATGTAGATAACGAAACGGCTATTTCAGTCAGCGGTAAAGTGCAATTTGATTTTTTTTACCAGACCAGGGATGGGATATATAATCCCCAGTGAGCACATTGTTACAATGTGAACAATTGAAGCATTTGCGCATACCCTTGTGTGTCGTTTTAGGCTCAGATTCAGGTTGGTTGAGAAGTTCTCTCAAGTTCTGAGACTGCTTGTATGTGAAGATAGGAGGGTTAGCGTATATACCTCGAAAGTCTGGCTCAGATTGTAGAAGTTCCCAGCGTCTAAGAATCACTTGTTTAATGGCAATGGATGAGGTAGAATAGGTGGATACAAAAACGTCTCTGTTCAGTGGTTGCTTGATTTGTTTGCGTAGCAATGACTCTCTCTGTAAGCCCTGAGCAAGTTTTTTGGCTTCCTCAATGATCTCTGGTGGGCATCCTCGAGTTAAGAATCTATTTCTAGTATCCTGCATAGAGGCAGCAATCTTAGACGTATCGGAAGTGATGCGCTTAACTCGAAGAAACTGTGAATAAGGAAGATGTCGTTAAAGCGATGGTGGATGGAAGCTGGAAAATGATAGTGAATTATTGCGGTCGGTGGGTTTCTTAAACATTGAAGTCATGATGTTCGTGCCTTCCACATCAATGTTTACATCCAAATAGGAAATGTGGTGTTGATCCATGGTGTAGGTAAACTGAATTCTGGGATGCCTAGTGTTCAGTAACTTCAAATTCTCCACCAGCTCATTCTTGGTACCCCGCCATACAATTAAAATGTCATCTATATATCTTCTGTAGAGGATCAGGTGGTCAGTCCACCCAGGATCAGATAGAATATGGGTCGATTCAAATTGCATCATAAATATATTTGCGAAGCTGGAGCACCAGAAAAACCCATAAAGGTTCCATTCGTCTGGAGAAAATATTTATCCTTCCATCTGAAATAGCTGTGGAACAGTGAGAATTGGAGGAGCTCCAATAGAAACACTTTGCTGGCTTGTATGTCATCTTGACGCAGAAGGGCCCATTCTACCGCTTCAATTCCCTCAGAGTGAGGGATAGACGTGTATAAGGCTGTCACGTCAATTGTGCATAACCAGATCTCAGTCATAGAGGGTAGTACAATTTCTTGAAGAAGCTGCAACAAATGAGTAGTGTCCTGTAAATAGGTGTTGCCAGCTTGTACGATAGTATATAAAAATGTGTCCAAATAGTGGCCCAAAGGTTCATGTATAGAGCCACAACCTGACACGATCGGTCTCAGTGGCGGATCCCTCAAGGATTTGTGTACTTTAGGGAGCATATATATCGAAGGACGCCGTGGATGCCGTATGAAAAGAAAATCCCTCGTCTTGTTGGTGATCCAAGCCATCTCTTTTGCGTGTGTCAAAATCTCAGAAAGAATACATTGAAACTCCTCTGTGGGTCTTGAGGTAGAGGTAGGTAAGTGGTTTCATCTTGCAACATAGTTTCGACCTTCGATTCATAAAAGCAGCGGTCCATAGCAGCCCATGCTCCACCTTTGTCAGCCGGAGAGAGAAACAAGGACGTGTCTCTTCTAAGTGTTTTAAGAGCCACTTTATCAGTTTTGGACATGTTCAAGCGTTTAGACGAACCCGCAGACAATTTCAAAATGTCCCTTTTGACAAGCGTTTCAAATGAGTCGATCACCTTATGAAACACCGGTGAAATAAAAGTACTTTTAGGTTTAAATTCACGGTATTCTGATGAATCATGAGCGTTTGGATTACATTCAAGGTTGGAAAAGAAATATCGTAAACGCAATTTTCTCGTGAATTTGTAAAGAGCCACTTCACAATCAAACGGTTTGGTGTGAAAAGTAGGGACAAACGAGGTGCCTTTGTTCAACAGGGCCAACTGGGCTTGGGATAATGAAGTAGATGAGATATTGATCACGGTTGTTTCTTCTGTCTCCTGCCTGTGCCTGCCGGCTTTGCTGTATCTGTGGCCTCTGCGGGTTTTGCTGCGTCTGGGTGAACCGTCAGGGAACTTGTTGGTGGGTTGTTGGCTGCTGCGCTGATGTCTAAAAAAGAAACCTTCGGGGTAGAAGAGGTGCCTGGAATAGCTTCATTCATTGTGGACATTGTGGTGGATGGAACAGGTGCCCGAGTCAGTTGAGTGTCGCCGATGGACGCTAAACTCTCCTCTGAAGATGTAGTACCAGGGTGCTTGAAGTTCCGTTTTTGCGCATAAACCTCTGCCCAAGAATAAACCTCGTCCAGCTTGTAGTCGATTGTGTCCCTTCTAAATTTACGTACTTTTCTTTCATGAATTTCTTTGGCGTATACGTCCAGTTTAGTATTAATTTCTTCCAAAGTGGACTCCCAGTTTTCTGCGTCCATCCATTGAATAAGATTGACTTGTAATTCTTGAATCTCCTGTTCTAGACCCACAAGCACAGTGGACAGCTCTTCAACAATCAGCACTGAGGTGTACTTACCTTATTCTATGTTACCTCAAGACCTTGGAGTTTTTCCTCTTTATCTGGTTACAATTGCTGATACCTTTTCTGCTTTTGAACTTGTGGCTTCCCTATGTCCGTATTGTCTTTACATTTATAGTAATGTAATACCAAGATATTATGTTTATTCATTTGTAGTTTCCCCTGAAAAAGGGCAGTTGTTTATGCCCGAAATGCATTGGGACTTATTTACAATCTGTGAGATATATGCAACCATCACTCTTCATAATTGATTGAAGTTCCCTTCGGGAGACATATGAAGTTTGCTCAATAAAAGAAGAATTTTTTGAGCTACCATCAGCACTTTTTGTATTATTTTGCTGTTTACTTTTGCTATTTTGGTTTCTGATTAGTGTCTTTGTATATTTACTCACCTGTGATATCTGATTACCCATAGAGCAATTTGTGATATACTCCATTGAAGTGCTTTAGTGTAGTGCACTTGAAGGCTATGACCATTGTCTTAGTTTTTTAACTTCATAGAATTAGCATTTTTTAAATTGTAACTTAAAGTCCTACTTCACCATTAAAGAGGATTTTAAATTACAATTAATTGGTGCGCACACCTAATATCTCTATCTGCTGCCATTATGAAGTTGAAGTTAGCACTTACTCAAGGTAATTGGGTAACCTAATGTTAGTCTATGGGATGGACAACTTAAGTATTTTCTCACTTTCAGGACGTTCAAAACATAAACACACATGTCGTACTTTTTAAATATGATGCATCCTGCCCTAGTGAGGGCCTGCTTTGGGGTCACTTATAAGTTTTAAAAAGGAAGGTTTAGGCCTGACAAAAAGTGTATTTTGCCAGGTTGAGGGTCCAGTTTTAACCTGGATTACAGGCTGAGCTGGCAGGCCTGGGAAATGTTTTCCTGTTCTGCTTTAATTTGTGGCACAATGAGTGCTGCTGCCCACTATTAGCATTTAATTTACTGGCCCTAGGGATATTGAGTACCATTTACTAGATAAATATAAGTACATTAAATATGTCAATTAGGTGTAGGCCAATTTGACCATGTTTTAAGGAGATAGCACAAGCACTTTAGCACTGGTTAGCAGAGGAACAGAGTCCTAATGCCGACAAAAAGTAGTTCAGCCAATCAGGCACTGAAGGCAAAAAGTTTGGGGTAATACCACATCAAGAAGGTCAGATCTCACATATGCTGTTTCTTACTGTAGGAAAATGGGTTACTGGTTAAGGGGGTGAAACCCTACTCGAGCACAAACCACAATCCCTATCAGGGTGAAACACAAGCAAACCCTAAATTAACTGTGCTCAACCATCTGGTAGCTTGTCACAAAGCAGTAAGATTTAACTGAGGGGCCTATTACGATGTCGGTCGGAGTTTCCTCCGACCGGCACCTTGGCGGTCTCGGGACCAACCGACCTCCGTCGGCGGTTCTGACTGCCTGATTGCGATGCGACCGAACACTGTTCAGTCGCCTACTCCCACTTCTCTATGGAAGCTTGTGCTACGGCCGTAAACCAGCCATAATACAGGCTCCCATAAAGAAATGGGTGTGTATGTAAAACCCTGTGGCAGGCACCCCAAGGTGCTTGACACACAGTGCAAGGATTTACAGGGGGGCGCCCTAGGTACCCCTCGGCCACCAACCGTAGGCCACGGAGGCAAGGGGCCGCCAAAGTTGCTTTCCAACAGCCTTTCTGTGTCGGAAAGGCTGTCACAGAAAGCCTGTCGGACACTAACATCATAATCCAGATGGCTGAAACGCCGTCCATGGGGGATTATGGTTCGAGTCCAACCAGCTGGAATCTGAGAGCCGGTCAGAACCGCATTGGAATGACCATCCGGTTTATGCCGCGGCCGTCAACATCATAATTCGGTGGTTGAAACGCAAACCACCAATGTAGGTCGCAAAGCCTCCGTCACATCGGAAAGTTTCTGAATAATCGAACCCTAAGAGGCAATGCGTAAAGTATTTATGAAGCACTTCAAACTGTAATACCATGAAAACACAACACAAGAAAATACCCACACCAATTTTGAAAAGTAGAGTACACTTTAGTAAATTATTTGAGACCAAAACAAGAAAAATCCAATCAGTAGGACCGGAGATATTGAGTTTCAAAGTTTTAAGTAAAAATAGCGCCTAGAAGCATAAATCGCCAACTGTGATTGTCTGGTCATGCCAGACTGGGACAAACTCACAAGTTCAGGCCAATCGCAATGGAGCATGAGCCGGATAGAGGGACCCAGTTAGGTCCGCTGAAAAGAATATCATAAATCCTGGTTTGCTGAGTGTTGCGAAATCCCATGTCGAGGTTCTGTCACACAGCATTGGTTCTGAGGAGCTCCGGGGCTGCGATGCGCAGTCCAGCATCATCGCTGAGAATTAGGGGCTTGACATGCGAAGTCATGCGTGGAAGATGTGTCGCGCACCAGCGGTTCCGAGGAGACTGCGAGCTGTGATGGGAGGTCCAATGTCGAAGAAACATTGCGCAGTGGCAGTTCCGATGCAGCTGCAAGGAGATCCGTCCTTCTGCGTTGGTTCTGCTTCACAGGATCACAGCTGGGCTGGCAGAGCACCTTCAGGCCCACTTCCTGGGGTCAAGGACTGGGGTGACACCACTTGGGGGATAGGAGTCACAGCAGATAAAGGCCATGTGATGGGTACAAGGTGGTGAGAGTCTTTTCTGTCCCTGAAGATCTGATCAGGAGGCCAGCCAATTAGTCCTTGGCGTCACTTTGGTGGTTCTGGGTTCTAGATTAGGTCCAGTCCATTCACTCAGGCAGCAGGGCAAAATAGTAGCAGTCCTTGTTGCAAAGCAGCACAACAGCCCTCATGAGTCTTTCACAGGTCCAGAAATGTACTGAAAAGTTGAGCCTGAGAGTCCAATGTTTATACCTGGTGCCCACTTTTAAGTAGGAGAAGGCTCTGGAGGTTTCCACCTCAGAGGTACTTGGAATTGCCTGCCTCCCTGCCCTGCCCCAGTTTGTCTGGTTCACAATTGACTAGTGTTAAACCCTTTGTGAGTGCGTTCAGACAGAGACTTTGCGATGTGCAAGTGTGGTAGGTGACAGCTTCTCCCCCTCATCAAGTCAGAGATGTCTCATCCTACCAAAACCTATGTTCCTTTGTCTTACTGTGTGGGAGCAATATACAAAGACCAACTGGCAGTTACAACTAGTCATGTGACCCAAGAAATAGGCTGCAGACACCAAATGATTAGGACAAGAAAATGCCAGCTTTCTAAAAGTGGCCTTTTCAGAATTGTGACCCAAAATCTGACTTTACCATTAACAAAAGTTTTAAATTGCAAGTCTATAGAGACCAAACTCGGCATTCCTACGTGCTTCCATTTGAGAGTTGTCCCATATTAAATGTAATAAGTTTATCCAATGTTATCCTATGGGAGAGGCAGGCCTTGCAGTAGTGAAAAGGGAATTTAAGAGTTTTTCACTACCAGGATATGAAAAAGTTAAAAGTACATATCCAACTTTTCAAATACATTGCACCCTGTCCTATGGTTGTTTAGAGCCTACCTAGTAATTACTTATATGTATTAAAAAGGAAGGTTTAGGCCTGGCAAAAGCTTTATTTTGCCAGGTCGAAATATAAGTTTAAAACTGCACACATAGGCTGCAAAGGCAGGACTGAGACATGTTTAAAGATCTACTTAAGTATGAGGTACTGACTTCTTCCGGCCAGCTAGCAGTATTTAAGTTACAAGACCTGGGTATATGTGGTGCCACTTTCTAGGGACTTATGAGTAAATTAAACATGTTAATTGGGTGTACGCCAATGTTATGAGATTTAAAGGAGAGAGCACAAGCACTTTAGCACTGATTAGCAGTGGTAAAGTGTGCAGAGTCCTAAAAGCCAACAAAAATGGGTTCAGAAAACTGGAGGCTGAAGATTGGGGATGACCCCTGCAAAAAGAACCAAGCCAAACAGTAATAAAGTAAAAGCACAACATGAGAAAAATCCCACACAAATATAGAAAAATAGAGTAAAATGTAATTAATTATTTGTAACCAAAATGACAAAAACCCAATCAGTAGAACCAGAGATATGCAATTTTAAACATTTAAGTAAAAACAGTGCTTAGAAGCACAAAGTGACAACTCTGGTTATCTGGTCGCATTGGACTGGGAAAAAGTCACAAGTTCAGGCTGATCGTGATTGAGTGTGGGCCGTATACAGGGACTAAGTTAGGCCTGCTGAACAAAGTACTTTAAATCCTGGCTGTGGAGCGTTGCAAGATCCCGCATCGACGGTGTGGTGGTCACGAGTGGCTATGGGCGGCAATGTGAGGTCCTGTGCTGAAGAAGTGGCATGCAGTAGCAGTTCTGATAAAGACGTGAAGCGGTTTGTGATGCGAGGTCCTGCATAGTCGTTGAGGATGTCGTCAATGAAAGCTTGTGATGTGGCACGCAGCTACGGTTCTGGGAAGCTAGGGCTACAATGCGTGGTCCTGCATCGGGATGCATCACACAACAGCAGTTCTGATGTGGGGTTGTGAAGAGAAGCGTTGCGCTGCATTGGTTCTGCCCATGACACCACATCTGGGCTTTAATTCACAGGCCCTGAAAACAGGCAGTACCACCTTACTATGGACTTACAAGTAAATTAAATGTACCCATTGGGTGTAAGACAATGTTACCATGTTTAGGGAGTTAGCACACACATACATTAGCACTGGTTAGCAGTGATAGTACACAGAGTCCTGAGGCCAACAAGAATGAGATCAGCAAAAAAATGGAGGAGTAAGGTAAAACGTTTGGGGGAAAGTAAAACCTTTGACGGGGACTAACCCGCTTGGTGTAACTGACCCACACTCCATTGCAGTTGGCCTAACATCATGCCTGGGTCCCAGTCTAATGCTTCCATAGATCATCATCGGTACTTAGTGCTTTTTCATTCTATTTTTACTTTAAAAAAATTACATTTATATCTCCAGTTCCACTTATAGGATTTTTGTCATTTTGGTGTTTTGTCGAATAATGTTTACTCTTTTTCTCTAATTATGTTTTGGAGTTTTTTTGTTTGTTGTTGAGTCTTTATTACTTTTTTAGTTCTGCATAAATACTTTGTCTGCTCTGTCCCACAGCTACCTGGGGGTTTAGCTCACTTTAATTTAGTGACTTTGGGGTTCTCCCTGACAAGTTAGGGTTATTATATCTTGAGGTGGGTGCCCGCCCACCTCAAATAATAATCCAATTTGTCACAGCTGTGTACTCGGTTACTGAAAATATCTGTAAATCTTTCTCACTCCCTGATCTAGGGTCACCTTTTGATTCTTTCAACAGGGTTAATGCAATCACTACTACTGCTTTAATTCATGCACTTACTATAGGGACACCAAGGAAACAATGAACCCTGAAGAGCCAAGTAATCCTGAAAAACAAACAGTATGGGCACTCACAATGTGAAGTGCAGTGATGGGACTACATCTTTTTGTAAAAAGGCACAAGCCAGTCATAGTAATCTTCTGGTTGCACTTATCATATCAGACCTAGGAAGAAGTGATGTATTAATTGAAAGAGGGTATTCTAACTTTAATATGCCAAACGAGGTGCTACCAGTAAACCAAAATATGCGAGATAAATGGAAATGTATAGCAGACAAGACAGAGGGTGTAATTTATCATACCTTGAATGTAATGACTGCATTATTAAAGTCCATTACAGAGGTTACCCACTATCACTCCTTAAAGATGGACATCCTGACCTTTTTCCAAACCGTACAACATATTTGTCAAAAATCAATAGGAAGGTTATTACGGTAATTATAATTTGGGCGATGGAAAATAACACAAATGTAGCTTTCAACAGCAGAGAGCAATGTCTTTGGAATGTTATCATAGAAAAGGTAGGAACTTTGCTTAGTATCCTGTATGTGCTGAGGGACCTCTGGTATAAGAATCAAATTCAGTTCTTAAATAATTTGAAAACCATGTAGATTCTTTTTGACAGTAGTGAGAATATTTATGTTAAACCTGTGTAAGATACATCTGGGCTTCTTACATGGAGAAAAGGCTCTACATGAGGGGGTTACAGTACAAGCTGGGGAGAAGGCACTACAAAAAAGTGAAGCAGAGTCACCTTTTTAAAAAAATGTAGTAAAAAATATTAAGGGGAAAAAAATGTAAAAAACTTTAAAGATGAGAATATCAACAAACATAAGTAAGTAAATGGTACATAGGTGGGCCAGTGAAATCACTTGGGTAGGTCTGGTTCAACTGGCTATAATGGTAGAAAAGGGGCTGACTTCTGTCCATTTTGTTTTCTTCTAGCCTTTCCTGCAATCGTGATGCAATCAGTAGTATTCCATTGTTCAGATATTTCATTTTTATGAGATTTTAGCCACACCTTGTCGCACGGTTCCTACTAATCCAGTAAGACTGTGCTTTGGTAAACATAAGCATCAAAACTATGGAGGACTGTGTCCGCTCATACCAGCAGAATATGTTGACCTTATTCCTGGCTAGCTCACAGTGTGCCATCTGAACCTCTAAACCTTACAAGGTACATGATGGTGTCCACAACCTCAGAACATGATGACCCTGATTCCCCCAAGGAAATCGTGGAAACTGATCTGCCCTTTCGTTGTTAACTGAGGCATGTCCAAAGGGAGACACAAGAAATACACGAATTGGCAAGTCAAATATTCATTGAAGCAATTGGATTCTTGTGTAAAATGCGCCTGCTGCAATGATTAGTAGAAGAATACAAAGCATGGTAACCAACATTACAAGAATGGTGAAAAAGATGAATAATTCAAACATTATAGTTATTGCATTGATTATATGACTGCTTATAATTGTACTCTTACCTAGCACTGCCTATCGTAGAGAGCATAGGGTGGAAGCAGATGTGAGTCTGCGAGATACTTTAGAGTGACCTAACTGCCCATTTATCTGCACGCGTGTGCCATCTGGTAGCCAGTCTGGTGTAGAACAGGCCGCTGTCCCTCTTAGGATAGTAATGAGATTCAGCTGGGCTGGAATTTAGGCACAGGCGACCACGAAAGTCCATAGAAATGCTCCTCTGTTGAACAAAGGCTTAATGCAGTTTATATAATAAAACTCTGCCTGAGCCCAGATCCAGCTATCATTGTTGATTATACCCACCCAGAGCTGTCACAGAACAGACAACAACAAACAAGGACAGTTTGCGCAGTGTACTTGGTCCTTGGACAAAATGTACGATAGTGTGACAATGTGCCTGTGAAGAAATATATTTGTAAGCAAAACACTTTCTGAGTACAGTATCACATGAAAGCACGCAAGCAAAATGTGTGAAAAGTCAGCATCTAAAAAGATGTCAACTTTAAAAAAGAAAGACACACAGATGATGGACGGAATGCAGAGCAAATCAAACATTCACCCCCAGTCAAGAGATCTGGGTAAAATCCATTGTTCTTTTGCTCACTCTGCCACCCCAGTTTAGACCCAGCCATATGCAAATCAGTCTTGACCCTGTGCCTCATGGGAACAGTCCAGCCCGAACTGCCAAGCCAGATCCTCCCTGTACTGGAGACAAGCATCCTGGGACCGGTTTTGGGATATCACCCCTCATCAGCTAGCCTACCTTGAATCCAGTGGCACAGTGAGCCCGGGACACACGTCTGGGCATACCCGGCGCACTTAGGGCGAGAAAGCAAAAGACACACTGATGATGGACGGAATGCATAGCAAATCAAACATTCACCCCAGTCAAGAGATCTGGGTCAAATTCATTGTTCTTTTGCTCACCATGCCACCCAGTTCAGACCCAGTGATATGCAAATCAGTCTTGACCCTGTGCCTCATGGGAACAGTCCAGCCCGAATTGCCAAGCCAGGTCCTCCCTGGACTGGGGACAAGCTTCCTGGGACCGGTTTCAGGGCATCACCCCTCATCAGCCAGACTAGCTTGAATCCAGTGGCACAGTGAGCCCGGGACCCACGTCTGGGCATACCCAGAGCACTTAGGGCGAGAAATCAAAAGACACACAGATGATGGACGGAATACAGAGCAAATCAAACATTCACCCCCAATCAAGAGATCTGGGTTAAATCCATCGTTCTTTTGCTCACCATGCCACCCCAGTTTAGACCTTGCCATATGCAAATCAGTCTTGACCCTGTGCCTCATGGGAACAGTCCAGCTCGAACTGTCAAGCCAGGTCCTCCCTGGCTGGGCATACCCGGCGCACTTAGGGCGAGAAAGCAAAAGACACACAGATGATGGATGGAATGCAGAACAAATCAAACATTCACCCCCAGTCAAGAGATCTGGGTTAAATCCATCGTTCTTTTGCTCACCATGCCACCCCAGTTTAGACCCAGCGATATGCAAATCAGTCTTGACCCTGTGCCTCATGGGAACAGTCCAGCCCGAACTGCCAAGCCAGTTCCTCCCTGGACCAGAGACAAGCATCTTAGGACCGGTTTCGGGGCATTACCCCTCATCACCAAGGCTGGCTGAATCCAGTGGCACAGTGTGCCCAGGACCCACGTCTGGGCATACCCGGCGCACATAGGGCGAGAAAGCAAAAGAAACACAGATGATGGACGGAATGCAGAGCAAATCAAACATTTACTCCCAGTCAAGGGGTTAAATCCATCGTTCTTTTGCTCACCATGCCACCCCAGTTTAAACCCAGCCATATGCAAATCAGTCTTGACCCTGTGCCTGGTTTCGGGGCATCATCCCTCATAAGCCTGGCTGATGAGGGGTGTTACCCCGAAACTGGTCCCAGGATGCTTGTTTCCTGTCCAGGGAAGACCTGGCTTGGCAGTTCGGGCAAGACTGTTCCCATGAGGCACAGGGTCAAGACTGATTTGCATATAGCTGGGTCTTAACTGGGGTGGCAAAGTGAGCTAAAGAGCAATGATGGATTCAATTCAAATCTGTGACTGGGGGTGAGTGTCTGAAAAGTTTCAGCGCTCCATCCATCATCTCCTTGTGTTTGCTTTGTTCACCCTAAGTTGAAAGGGTATGCCCAGAAGTGGGTCCCTTGCTCACTTTGCCACTGGATTCAAGCTAGCCTGGCTGATGAGGGGTGTTACCACGAAACTGGCCCCAGGATGCTTGTTTCTGGTCCAGGGAAGACCTGGCTTGGCAGTTCGGACTGGACTGTTCCCATGAGGCACAGGGTCAAGACTGATTTGCAATGAGCTGGGTCTGAACTGGGGTGGCGAAGTGAGCTAAAGAACGATGATGGATTCAACCCAGATCTGTGACTGGGGGTGAGTGTCTGAAAAGTTTCAGCGCTCCGCCCATCATCTCATTGTGTTTGCTTTGTTTGCCCTAAGTTGGCAGGGTATGCCCAGAGGTGGGTCCCTTGCTCACTTTGCCACTGGATTCAAGCTAGCCTGGCTGATGAGGGGTGTTACCCTGAAACCGGTGCCAGGATGCTTGTTTCTGGTCCAGGGAAGACCTGGCTTGGCAGTTCGGGCTGGACTGTTCCCATGAGGCACAGGGTCAAGAATCATTTGCATATAGCTGGGTCTGAACTGGGGTGGCAAAGTGAGCTAAAGAACGATGATGGATTCAACACAGATCTGTGACTGGGGGTGAATGGCCGAAAAGTTTCAGTGCTCCGTCCATCATCTATTTGTGTTTGCTAACTTTCAAAGGGAACATGTAAAATTGGGAGCTTTTGTGCACACGCCCTTTTGACCTCACGACAACATTTTATAAATGACGAAACCCAGACAAAAACGGATGCATCCGTTGTCACGTAGAGAAGAATTTTTACGTTGTCTTCCCAAGATGGACCTGTGAGCTAACTAGCCATTGATCATCATTTCGACTGCAATTTGTAGCCTTTTTACTTGCTATTGTTGAACGAATGTACCAAGCAGTTGGTCACAGCAAGCTGACCAGCCTCAGCTTTAATCCAAGCAGTGGGTGAGAAGTCTAGGAAAAGGAAAAGTGGGATTTCACCAGTATGCCAACAGCATGCTTTTAAACTCTCGCTACTAGAAATATCTTCTCACAGCCTGTGTTTGTAAGAAAAGGTTACTTTTCTGCAAATAATCTATCTAAAAGCTTGAAAAACTCCTCATTAAATGCTTCTAAGTGTTCTGTAGAGTTTTTGTTCCTTTTTTCAAACAGCCCATTATGCACATTTATTTCAAAGTAGATTTCTTTGTATTTTCAGTGTTCAGATATTTTAAAATGCTTCTGGGATCTGAAGTACGTCAGCTGTGCGCTGCAGATGCCACTTTGGGACTGACGCATTACCAGGGCAGGTTTTGATAAAATGGGTGGTCCTATGGGAAGTGAAGGACTAGACTTAGTGATGTTGAAGCAATAAGGAATATCTCAGTTGTTCAAATTATGCGGCATGTGGTACACAATATGCATCATGTTTGGAAAAATTAGTCTTCAGTTAGCCATAAAAGGAAGTATTATGGAAGGAAGGAAGCTCCAGTAAAAGGGTATGTGAATGAATGTTTGAATGAATGATTGAATGCACGAATTAATGAAATATGTGAGAATGAGTGAATATGCTTGTAAAGCCCAATTGTGTTAATCGAATTGCTTCAAGGTTTGATTTTAGAAGAGGCATTTAAGTGTTTCGAAGAGACATGCTTTGATTATTTATAGGACAAACAGGCGTTTTTTTCTAATGCACATATTTAAGAGAAACATGGATATACATTTTAGAATGAATGTATCATGAAGAGATCATAAAGCTTTTTGGCGATGTGCTCCAACTGATGCAATCCTAATAGTTTTCAGTTTAAGTGAAGAGACACTGGAATCTTATTTAACAGGTTTTAGATTTTGGTCTTGTGACCTTGAAAAGCTCACTGATGTCCGTGAAATGTTGAGTGGTGTGGTTGTCCTCCACCACCTTTTTGCACTTTATGGAGCACTATTAACTATACTTGCACTTAGACTCTTCATGGAGCAGTAAATATACTCTAATTTGTAAGTATTATCCATGCTGCTGTCCTCTGCATGGATCTGAAGCTAATGGGACGTGGCATTATAGCAGCTTCTCCATACATGGACTTTTGACTTCAGGGCAGGCTCCCCTGTGTTTGCCTGGAGGAGGATGCTTTTTGCCCATTGCTTTATTATTATCATGCCCCCTCTCGTCACTGTGAGTTTCCCTTTCATTTTTACTGCATGGTGTGTTTTGTTGCCTGAGCTCTGGAGGTTACTGTGTGATGTGTATTGTTGCCTGAGCTCTAGAGGTCCCTGTGTGGTGTGTGTTGTTGCTTGAGCTCAAGAGGTCACTGTGTGGATGTGTGTTGTTGCCTGAGGTCTGTAGGTCACTGTGTGGTTTGCATTGTTGCCTGAGCTCTGGAGGTTACTGTGTGGTGCAGGGCTGGACTGGCTACCGGGCGTTTTGGAATGCTGCCGAGCTGGGGGCTCATTTCGTTGATGGGGACCTGCGTGTGCTGAACGAAATTCGTTTTGCTTCGTTAATTTCGAAGCACACGCAGGTCTCCATGAACGAAATTAGCCCCCACCGCAGTGACATCAGCCCCCAGCTCGGCAGCATTCCAAAACGCCCGGTAGCCAGTCCAGCCCTGGTGTGGTGTGTATTGTTGCCTGAGCTCTGGAGGTCACTGTGTGGTATGTATTGTTGCCTGTGCTCTGGAGGTCACAGTGTGGTGTGTATTGTTGCCTGAGCTCTGGAGGTCCCTGTGTGGTGTGTATTTTTGCCTGAGCTCTGGAGGTCCCTGTGTGGTGTGTAGTGTTGCTTAGCTCTGGAGGTCGCTGTGTGGTGTATATTGTTGCCTGAGCTCTGGAGGCCCCTGTGTGGTGTGTATTGTTGCCTGGGCTCTGGTGGTCGCTGTGTTGTGTGTGTTGTTGCCTGAGCTCTGGTGGTCGCTGTGTGGTGTGTGTTGTTGCCTGAGCTCTGAAGGTCAATGTGTGGTGTGTATTGTTGCCTGAGCTCTGGAGGTCCCTGTGTGGTGTATTGGTGCCTGAGCTCTGGAGGCCCCTGTGTGGTGTGTATTGTTGCCTGAGCTCTGGAGGCCCCTGTGTGGTGTGTATTGGTGCCTGTGCTCTAGAGGTCCCTGTGTGTTGTGTATTGTTGCTTGAGCTCTGGTGGCCGCTGTGTGGTGTGTATTGTTGCCTGAGCTCTGGTGGTCGCTGTGTGGTGTGTGTTGTTGCCTGAGCTCTGAAGGTCACTGTGTGGTGTGTATTGTTGCCTGAGCTCTGGAGGTCACTGTGTGGTGTGTATTGGTGCCTGTGCTCAGGAGGTCACAGTGTGGTGTGTATTGGTGCCTGAGCTCTGGAGGTCCCTGTGTGGTGTGTATTGTTGCCTGAGCTCTGGTGGTCCTTGTGTGGTGTATTGGTGCCTGAGCTCTGGAGGCCCCTGTGTGGTGTGTATTGTTGCCTGAGCTCTGGTGGTCGCTGTGTGGTGTGTGTTGTTGCCTGAGCTCTGGTGGTCGATGTGTGGTGTGTGTTGTTGCCTGAGCTCTGAAGGTCACGTGTCGTGTGTATTGCTGGCTGAGCACTGGAGGTCACTGTGTGGTGTGTATTGGTCCCTGAGCTCTGGAGGTCCCTGTGTGGTGTGTATTGTTGCCTGGGCACTGGATGTCACTGTGTGGTGTGTATTGTTGCCTGAGCTCTGGAGGCCCCTGTATGGTGTGTATTGTTGCCTGAGCTCTGGTGGTCGCTGTGTGGTGTGTGTTGTTGCCTGAGCTCTGGTGGTCGCTGTGTGGTGTGTGTTGTTGCCTGAGCTCTGAAGGTCACTGTGTGGTGTGTATTGCTGGCTGAGCTCTGGAGGTCCCTGTGTGGTGTGTATTGGTCCCTGAGCTCTGGAGGTCCCTGTGTGGTGTGTATTGGTCCCTGAGCTCTGGAGGTCCCTGTGTGGTGTGTATTGTTGCCTGGGCTCTGGAGGTCACTGTGTGGTGTGTATGGTTGCCTGAGCTCTGGAGGTCACTGTGTGGTGTGTATTGGTGCCTTAGTGGAGTCTATAGATATTGAGCACCGGAGGGCCCCAATAACATGGATGTCAGACTTCGGGTCTCTAGGTTTTCTAGACTTATCACGTGGATGTCCTCCACCACCTGTTTGCACTTTATGGAGCACTATTAACTATACTTGCACTTAGACTCTTCATGGAGCAGTAAATATACTCTAATTTGTAAGTATTATCCATGCTGCTGTCCTCTGCATGGATTTGAAGCTAATGGGACGTGGCATTATAGCAGCTTCTCCATACATGGACTTTTGACTTCAGGGCAGGCTCCCCTGTGTTTGCCTGGAGGAGGATGCTTTTTGCCCATTGCTTTATTATTATCATGCCCCCTCTTGTCACTGTGAGTTTCCCTTTCATTTTTACTGCATGGTGTGTTTGGTTGCCTGAGCTCTGGAGGTTACTGTGTGATGTGTATGGTTGCCTGAGCTCTGGAGGTCACTGTGTAGTGTGTATGGTTGCCTGAGCTCTGGAGGTCACTGTGTGGTGTGTATTAGTGCCTGAGCTCGGGAGGTCACTGTGTGGTGTGTATTGGTGCCTTAGTGGAGTCTATAGATATTGAGCACCGGAGGGCCCCAATAACATGGATGTCAGACTTCGGGTCTCTAGGTTTTCTAGACTTATCACGTGGATGCCGCAGAACTATCAGGAAGCTCCCATTTCACACTGGCTAACACTGAAAAGAACTACGCTCTGAAGTAGGAGTTTGTCTTTGCAATGTGTAAACTACTACAGGTAGGTGACGTATACTAGTTCGCAGCATTAAGTCATTGTATGACTCCACAGGAAGTTTAAGGTTGGTGCTGCCTGTGTATTCAAATTGGATTCTCGGGTTTTGGCAATTTTTCGAGCTTTAGTGACTTTCCAATCTTTGAAGTGGAAGAGTTGCACAATGTGGAGGGATGCACCCAGAAGCGGCTGCTCTGGTCACTAAAAGAGGAGTATTGCCTAATCCAGATAGGTAGTGTTACAACAGCTCCCACAAATGACAATTACGTACAACTGTTAGGTCAATTAGGAGAAATTAGATGGGCTGCCACAAGACAGAACAATGACTGATTCTTATTTCAAGAAGAAAAGCAATCTTACTCAAACAATACAACAGTCTGGGACCTGTGTACATTATCTGGTTTGCAAGAATTGGGCGGTGCTTATGTAGGAACTATATCTGATCTCCATTCGTGATGTTTCAGAATGAGGTGTTGTGTACCTCAGCCAACAAACGATTGCAAGCTAAATCTTCATTTTGTGCATATGTTGAAGATGCCGAGATCACTAGAATTAAGAATTTTGCTTATCTAGTTTCTCCCATGTACCGTCCAGCCAAACCACCACCAGATATAATGTGTATTAAGCAGAATTTACAGCTTTGACTACACCATCCCAAGGCGATTCATTTGTGATTAAGTCCTCTGATAAAGAGGCAATATCGTTATGTTAAGAGAACAATAGATGGCAGGTGCAGATAACTAGCTTAATGACAGGCTGTGGTATATTAAATTAACTGAGTACCTGTATGAATATATTGTCAAATTGTGGATTTCCTATGTTACAACAATGTTGATATACATTACATATTCAACTAACATTATTCTCCGTGACAGATGGGCAGCTTCAAGTAACACTTGACAGTTGACACATGCTCCTTTTACACTTCTATTGAACATTCTTTTTGCCTAGAACTATTATACTGTTTCTATTCAGATAGATTATCCCCTTGCCATGGTGTTACTGGTATGCTTATACAATTGGCTCGTTTATTTTTGATCAAAGATAAAATAATAATTTTTCAGAATAATTTTTACAAACCACGGGATCTTGTATTTCCACTCCTTATGCTTATCTTGTGATAGGGATGTTTGAAAATATTTATGTCCTGAAGTCTGATTTGGATGACTATACCAAAGACATCCAAATATGGATTAGATATGTTGATTATGTATTGCTAATATAAGGTTTGAGCAAAATGAGATGAACAGAGTATATTCAAGTCCTGAATAATAATCCATGAACCCTATATCTAGGCTTTGTTCAATTTCCAATCAATGTATTGATTACTTAAACTTACATACTAGTGTATTAAATACAACTTAAACAAATAAAATTACATAAATAAAATAACAAATAAATAAATAAAACTTTAAATAAAACTTAATATCTCCTTCTTTAGGAAAGAAACTGGATCCAATTTAGGAATCTAAGTTCTTTACAGCAATCCGTGATGCCTGCCCACGAACTGATTAAAAACACGTTGACCATTTAGAAGAGTGTCCTGCATACTTAATTATTTATTTCTATTCCAAGATGGCAGCCATGTTTATGATCAGCCAGGGAGTGTCCTGACAGAACTGGGGAGTGAGTGCTGACAAAAGAATCCGAAAAATGGATGCTGGTTATAATAAAGCTACTATTTTTCTGTCATGGCTACCATTTTTATATGCTTTTTTCTGCTCTGTAGTATAATAGGCTTTAAGTTAGTGCAGTGGCGGCATGCCTGATCTCTGCGTCATACAAATGGAAAACCTGTTAACTTTGCCATTGCTTGTAGAGCCATGTACTTTCAGGAAGCTTGACATTATCTATGAATTGATGGTGGACTGTCACATTTCTACAGCCTTGCATTACTTTTGTTTGTTGGCTTTGGGTAAGTAATGTTTGTCATCAGCAAAGGACTCTTAGAGGAGGCAGGAGTACAGTTATTGTTAACATCATCTGCGCAAGCATTGGCATCAGTGTATATTCCTTTTGTGCAGTGCATCTGTTTCAGTGTCTTCGATGCTGCAAAATGCTACTTTTCCACCACAAAGATGGCTGCCGGGCACTGACAAGGAGCCCAGCCTCCACTTAAAAGGTGGATTAAAGAGTTGATTACCATATGCACGTTATATTATCTGAATATACACTGAGGTGACGCTCTACTAATATGTTTTTGCACTCCATTCTTTCAAATATATTTTGGAAATATTTTTGAGGAACTATATGAGCTGTTCTTTTAACAAAAAGGCATGCCCCAGAACACAAATATTTAAAATGTGTATGAGTAAATGTACTAGAAGCGAAATAATGGAAATCGTACAACATTTTGGTCAAAGATGCCCACACGGTTTGCACAATAATGTAGCTCCTGTGATATTGTCAGGCTGTCAACAGAACAGAAGTGGAGACAAAGTAGCCAAAAAGGCAAGGTATGGGCTAGCAGTCCAGTTGGGAAAGTTTCCTGTCAGTAAAAAGAGCATGTTAGGCACCGCCTGAAAATCAATAACGATGAAATCTGCTTTCAAGGGAGAAGAGGAAAGAAAATAAAGTGAGATGAAGAGACAAAAGGGAATCAAGGGGAATTCATGGGGGAAACTTTTTGGGGCATAATTTTAATGATTCCTGACACTGAGCTTTCTCTTATCCCTCATATAGTTTACTGGACCTTTGCTATTTATTTTTGGTGGGTTTTTGTGATATTTATAGAATGTGAATCAAACCATAAGGGCATTGGATTTTTGCTATATAACATTTCACATATACACAATAGAATGGCTTAACATAAAAGGACAGAGTGGCTGAATCGTAGTAATGGTAGATATTTAATTTATAGACATATAATTTAATATAGCTCACGAATCACTCCCGGAGGAGTATCTTGGCGCTGCGCTACTCGGAGAGGGGAGAGCATTCTAAAACAACCAAGTTTCCCGCCCTTTCTTGAAGGAAGGTTTATTTGACGGTTAAAATGTTTACAGAAAGCAAAATCATCAATTTAGTATCCACCATCGGTCAATATATGAATACATTAATCAATATGAAGTTCATATCAAAGATTTAACAGAAGAGCACAAACTAGCATTTGGTCACCTTAATCACAGACTATAAAAAGTCAGTTCTCTCATTAAGAG
The DNA here is from genome assembly GCA_963921515.1 of Calotriton arnoldi. NCBI lineage: Eukaryota > Metazoa > Chordata > Amphibia > Caudata > Salamandridae > Calotriton > Calotriton arnoldi. The sequence goes on from CAWUFW010002048.1 coordinate 1,246,255, forward strand.
AGTACCCTACTGTGTCCTAAATTATCATGAATGTGGAAAAAGTGTTTATATTGCATAATCTACCCTGCACTAGCTTACATCCCACAATTCTGACATATGATACACCTACAGATAGTTCCGATAAAACATTCCAATCAGGTTAGAGTAAAGAGATACAATCCTGAACTCATTACCTGATTGGGATCCTCCACAGTACAGCTTTTCTCAGCCTCTTTCATTTTTGCATTTTTCTCCAACAAACCAGATATTCCGAACCAGCCTGTACTCTGCAGGTGTACTGTTGCAATCAATTGATACATTCCTTGATTATCAAGGTAAAGAAAACATTTCACAAGGGAAGGAAAGCAAATCACATCTGTTAATCTGGAATAGACATGAACTTCTACCAATAAAAATTCACATGCCATGAAGGAAGATGACAACCAACATTAGCCATTTTAGAATGCGAGCCTTCATCAGCTATTGTCAATCTAAATATGAATAATACACAGTAATAACATTTGCGTGTTACATGTTAATGTTGATTCAATGCAAAAACATTTATTATTATGAAAATAAGCTTCAAATCATTACAGGGAAATCCATTGAGCCCTCAATTTCTCCCTGGTACCACCATCTGTTCTCACCAAATTGGCCTACCTTAATATGTTCCTAACTTCTACCAAACATTTAAAAATACTCACATGTGATTACACACTTTGTAGAGATGTCTGAAGAAGAGACATGTTAATCTAGATGTTTGTCTTTTCTCTAGATAGAACTGTCTCACACATACCACAAAAGCAAAGACAAGTAATCTATAGCTGTAGAAACCAGCGACAAGTAGAACTGACAAATCCAAGGATACTAGAGAGATGATTACAAAAGTCTCACGCCAAAATGAAGATTCTGAATTCAAATGCAGTTTATTATAACTAGATGTGTTTCTGAAAAAACTGAGCAAATCAAAAAATAATTATTCATTAGAAAGGTGTGGAGTTAGAACCTGTAGCAAAATGGGTGAATCAGCTAGTTTTCACTGAGCGAGATTTAAAATCAACAGTCACCCTAAAATTATACCCTACTATTTCCCTTGGAGGAATTAGTATAACTGAATCATATGGCCATTAAGATGCTACCATGCTACTGAAGCTTGTACGTATCTTCAGCTTGTTGAATTCATAAGTCTATCTCTATGTACCTTGAAGTTAAATATATCATGGTTGGTAACAAAGAAGTTGAGAGACATTTTGGCCCCAGTGATTGCAGGATTTGTGAACCCGTCCCTGACTCCGGTATCTGTGACTGATGCCTGGAGGCTGTAAAACAGGGTTCTCCAATGTCAGTCCTGGAGGGCCGGATTCATGCCAGATTTTTAAGATAACTACATTTATCTAAATGTGGATATGCTAAAAATCTGGCATGGATCCGGCCCTCAAGGACCGACATTGGAGAACCCTGCTCTAAAAACTGAATTCTTTATTGGCAAAACCAACCTCAGAACCGAATGCAGGTTTACCTTTATTGGCCAAAGTGTTGGAAAAGTAACAGAGCAACTCTGACAGTTTATCACTTCAAAGAGCATTTTAGTCATCCATCAGTTTGGGTTTCTTCCCAAACATTGACCAAAGACTGCCCTGTTAACTGTCTGAGAAAATATACTTAGCAAGTCTTTATTGATCTATTTAGACCTCCCTCTGGCATTCAGTACTATGGAGAATAGTATGCTGTCAGCTCACCTGCATTCTTCTACGGACCATGTTTAAAGTACTTCTCGTGTGTTATGTCCTGCTTTTTAACAAAACTGGAGACAAACGATGCAGATGGGTACTTTTCTCTAACTTCTTGGGCAACGTCAGTGGTGTTTTCTTGAACTTCTCACTCTACCTATTGCTCTTCAGTATTAATCTCCGATCTCTCCTGACTATTCTTAAGGACATAGTACTCAGTTTCAATTCTTATGCAGATGATATGTAAATGTTGTCTGTTTGTGGGCCCAACACAATTCTACCACGATATTCAATGAAAATGTATGGCCGATTAGCTTGGATGCTAGCAGACTTAACTTGAAGGCTTCAAAGAAAGAGGTTCTTCTTTTGGGTCCATGCTAATTGCCAAACTGGCACTGACAAAGCTAATAGGCCTGGCTTTATTGAGTTAATACATGCAAACCCAGGCATACATAAATGCTATTTTCAAATATTGCATGCACAAATGCTTTTTAGCATGTTAAACCCAGACCTTTACTGGTGGTGGGGGAAAAGCATTGAAGGATTGCTTTCTGTATATAATGCATACAGCGATGAAGGTAACAAACAATATGATGATTGAGTGTGTTTATTAGATGTAAAATAGTCAATTACGTATTCCAGTGACAGCACTTTCACATAGATGGAATAATACACGGAACAGTCAACCGAATAAGATGAGTCATATTCCTCTGGGGTCAAATTACACTCTATGTATATTTTAAAGAATTGGTGATCATAACAATGTATGAAAGCTATGTTTTTGGTGGTTATCTGACTTTAGGCTAAAAACCTTGCTTGATTCTGTAAGAAATTGGAATATTGCTTGAGGGGGGTGGAAGTCCCACTCAAGCAACAGCCACAAACAACCATTGTCAGGGTCAACCACAAAAGTCACTCAATTAACATGTGCTTAACTCTCTGGTCGCTTGGCACAAAAGCAGTGAGGCTTAACTTAGAGGCAATGTGTAAAGAATTTTTGCAGCACTCAAACAGTAATAAAGTAAAAACACAACAAAAGAAAAATCCCACACCAATTTAGAAAAATAGAGTAAATTTTAATGAATAAAATGATACCAAAAAGAATTAAATTTAATCAGTAGAACTGAAGTTCTGAATTTTGAAAGTTTTTAGTACAAAATAGCGTCTTAAAGATCAAAGTGTTACCCGCAGGTATCTGGTCATGCAATATCGGGCCAAAGGCAAAAGTTAAGGCTGATCAGGATGGCGCACAGGTCATATACACGAGGTGATTGGGGGCGGTCTCTGCTTAACTTCAGACTTTGAAGAAAGTTACTGAAAAGGTAGAGTTTAGGGGGCAAAGGCAGCAGACTGTGTCCGAGGAAGAGGCGTCACTGTTAAGGAGCCGCTGGCTGGAGTAGCAATGAAGGCTTTTTTACCTTCAGACTTTGTCACTTTTTTGGAAATCGAAAATCTCCAGCGGGACGAAGTAGGCTTTAGCTGACAAGGGCTTAACCCTTAATGTAAGGTCCTGCTGTACAGGGTTTGTTGCTGCGGAGAAGAACGTTGTAGGAGCTACTGCAATGTCGGGCTGACCAGTGATGCACATTGAGCAGATCGGCTGGCAGATAGGTCCCAGTTGTCTGTCGGTTCTCAGAGCACTTTTGGTAAAACCTTTTCTAAGTCCCAAGTTGTGGGGTGTCAGACTGGAGATACCTTGGAGTTGATTTGATGCTCAGATATTGTTCACCTCTTGATCGTTTCACTTCTGATTGTAATAAACCCAGAATGATGATCGGCTCAAGCGAGGGAAGGGAACAGCGGGGAAGGAGACCTAAACACAAAAAGCAGACACTATTATCATCAAGGTAATTCACATAAGAGCTGACAAAAAATATGTAACCCTATCCTCAATACCTGTAAAACAATATAAGAAACCTATCATCCATGAGGCTTTATAAGACCATGTAGACATAAACATAGATTATTGATAATCCTGTGAAAACATAATAAACAGGTATATATCTATATATTACATCCAGAATGCACAGAGTATGAACAATTCCATAGAGAATACTTTTGAATCTTCTCGTATCACCCAGTACCTACCAACAGCTTAGGTAGCCCAGCATCACAGGGGTAGAGAAGAATTCCTCTGGGTCCTGACCCCCTGTTAAAAGGCAAAAATGAGAACAGCAAGAATTACTTCACTAAATAGGTCTTTAGTGTATCCTTTAAGTTTTAGGTTCTTTCCAGTACATTCAACAAAAGATTACTTGTAATGCAATCTTGTACAAAGCACCTCCAATCCTCCAAATGCAAGAAACCATAATGAGCAATAAGAGGGTTCACTTCACCCAACGTAATTCCTTTTCAAGAATATCCATTAGTCAGTTACACATAGTCATGAGTCACTAAACAAAAATGAAAGCCAAAAATAAACCATGTCCTTTTGCTTCCAAGGCAAACTTCCTTTTGCTTTCAATGAAAACCAAAAATAGAACCTTGCCGCGTTCTTGCGAGTCAGACAAGAATTAATCCACAACACTCCTTTGGATAGGCTGAAATGATACTTGAAAGTGCAAGATATGCCCAAACACCCTTAACAGCATGGTGCCGGCCGTCTTACCAGATCCTGAAGACATCGCACCCACGGACTCTTACATGAGAGCCAGTTGACTCTGGGAATCGCTCTGCTCAACCACCGTAACCAGGGACAGACTGCTCCAATTCCTCACGCTGCAAAAGAATAATCTGCAGTGAGTAGACGCGCAGATAAGCTTTAATTTGTTCCGGCCAATCCTCACCAATGAGAACCGAAGACCCCGGAAGTACTTCTGCACCATAGGAAATGTAGTACTAGAAACAATTCCGGTTCCCCAGTCTTCCGCGTAGTAAAGGGCGGCTACAAGATAGCGGGACAGCACAAGATACGATCATGACAGTACATTCCTCTTCAGGAGAACGCTTTCATGGCTTTGGTTTAAGAGGATATCTCTTATGATACTTGTCAACCAATTGAGGCGCCTGCACCCCAGGTTCCCATGAATTCTCCTCAGGGCCATACTCTTTCCAAGAGACCAAATCCCAAAAGTTTTTACCTCTTTTCTTGGAATCAACAATGTATTTGACTTCATATTCCTGATCCACCCAGATCAGTGAAGGCATCTTTTTGACTGGTATAAAGGATGGTTTCACCAAAGACACGTGAAACACAGGATGGATCCGCATGTGTTTGGGTAGGGCTAATTTAACCACCACAGGATTGATTACCTTCAAGATCTTATAAGGACCGATGTATTGAGGGTTGAATATGCTGTGCCTCCTGTAATGAATGTTTTTAGTCGAAAGCCATACTACATCACCTTTCTTATACATGGGTTCCTTTCTCCGATGCCTATCTGCATTTCTTTTGTATGTGTTCTTGGCCTTTTGCACATTTTCTCTAGTGTCTTTTAGAGTTTTCTGTATTGACCTTACCCTTTCCTGTACGTCTGGGAGTTTGTGTGTTCTTTGTGGATGTAGAAATGAAACGAACCTAGGATAAAAACCATATGTACGTACTGTAATATGGAGCCATTCTCGTGGTACTATGTTGAGCACTGTTGTATGCTACCTCCGCTATCCACAACAGACCTACCCATTCTCCCATGTTTTTGTCCACATAACAACGCAAGTACTGTTTCAGAGTCTGATTCAATCTTTCAGTTTGCCCGTCAGTCTGCGGATGGAAACTGGTGGCAGAAATCTTTAAAGCTGCACGCCAAACCTTCCACAACTGTGCCGTGAACTGAGAATCCCGATCTGACACAATAACTCTTGGAAGACCATGTAATCGGACAATGTGAGTAAGCAACATATGTGCTACCTGCTCTGACGTGAGTGTTTGTGCACACGCAATGAAATGGCCCAATTTCGTTAGACTGTCTATCACCACAGAATGGTGGTACACCCATGATCTTTCGGCAAGCCCATGATAAAATCTAAGGATATATGTTCCCAATGTACTGTGAAAGTGGGTAAAGGACGTAAATATCCCCAAGGTTTACCCCGCTCAGATTTGTTTTGTGAAAAAACATCTCATTTCTGAATTATCCCTTTGATTTCTTTTCTCACAGTTGGCCACCAGAATTGCCTTAATACTTTCTCATTAGTCTTTTCTATACCATAATGACCTGCAACCGGCGATGAATGACACCAATTCATCACCTCAGTTCCCCAGTCTTCCACGTAGAAAAGCACGGTTACAGAACAGCAGGACAGCACAAGATACGTAATGACATGGGGTTAGGCAGGAGCAGGACCTCTAACACCATTTCCAAGGGTCCAGGACCTTGAGGGCACCACTTGGGGAGATAAGGGCTCACTTCAGCAGAGGCCAGGTGCAGGGTTCAAGGTGTCTGGAGCTTATGTTCTTGTAGCTAATACAGTAGGCCAGCCAACTAGCCCTTGGAGTCACTTCTGGTGGTCCTTGGTTCCAGGAGCTGGTCCAATTCTCCGTCAAGCAGTACCAATATCTGATTGCCTTGTGTAGGTATTCCTTGTCTCATTAACCAGTCCACATTTTTTCCAACCAACCCTTCCAGTACCTGGAGTCTATCCTTTGTTTGATCTGTGCAAGGAACTGTTCTGTCTGGATAGTACAGATAACTTAATGAGGAGTGATAATGGATTGTTCTTTATGTTCTAGAGATGGTGGCACAGTTTCTTGTCTAGTGAATGCATCTGCTTTTTTGTTTTCCTTTCCTGATCTGTATATAAGGATGAACTGAAACTCCTCAAAAAACAGAATCCATCTCAACTGTCTTGGAGATAATTGATGTGCGGATTTCATAAACTGTAAATTCCTATGATCTGTATATACAGTAATCACATTTTTTGCCCCCATTAAGTAATGGCGCCACTTTTTGAATGCATCTCTTACTGCCAAGAGTTCTTTTTCTGCAATAGTGTAATTTCTCTCTGCATCGTTTAATTTCCTTGACATGTATGCCACCAGATGCAGTTTCCCATTCTCAGCATTTCTCTGTGATACCACCGCCCCTATCGCCACCTCGGATGCATCTGCTTCCACAGCAAAAGGTTTCTCTGAATCAGGATGAGCCAAAATAGGGGCGGATGTGAAAGCCTTTTTTAAATGGTCAAAAGCCTTTTGAGCATCTTCTGACCACCCAAACTTTACCTTTTCTTTAACAAATGTGTTATTGGTGCCACTACCTCTGAAAATTGAGGAATGAACCTATGATAAAAATTGGCAAAGCCAAGGAAACACTGTATGTCTCTGACAGTACCTGGTATGGGCCAGTCTTGTACAGCCTGAATCTTCCTCAAAGACATTTCTTGACCCTGTGCAGATAACATTACTCCTAAGAATTCAACCCTAGGAACATGAAATTCACATTTGCTCAACTTACAGAAAAGGTTGTTCTCCCGAAGAGCATTCAATACCCTCTTTACATGTTGATTGTGTATGGAAATCGTAGAGGAATAGATCAAAATATCATCTATGTATACAATCACAAAAACATCCAAAGATTCTTTCAGCACATCATTCAGGAAGTATTGGAATGCTGCTGGGGCATTACAAAGCCCAAAATGCATGACCAGATATTCAAACAATCCGTATCTAGTACGAAAAGCGGTCTTCCATTCATCTCCTTGCCGCATCCTCATCAAATGGTAAGCACCCCGTAAATCTAGTTTGGTAAAAACAACTGCCTTTTTAACTCGATCCAATAGAACAGCAATCAACGGCAGGGGATATCTATTCTTAATTGTCACTTGGTTTAATGCCCTGAAGTCAATACATGTTCTTAACTCCCCATTAGCCTTTGAGATAAAAAACAAAGGAGAAGCTGCAGGTGATTTAGAAGGTCTAAGGAACCCATTGGCCAAATAGGTATCCAAATACTTCTTAAGATGTTCATTCTCTGGTTCAGACAACGCGTATATTCTCCCACACGGCACCACTGCCCCTGGTATCAAGTCTATCTGGCACTCATATTGCCTATGCGGGGATAGTACTTCAGCTTTAACTTCACTAAATACCTCCTGAAAGGCTGTGTATTGCTCTGGTAGAGTGATATCTTGTTCGGCTGCGGTGGCTATGGTATGCCCAGTAGCTAATACTTGCACTGGTAACATGGTCTGTGAGAAACAGTGTTGAGGACAAAAGATGGAACTAAAGGTAATGGTTCTCTGGTCCCAATCAATATCAGGATTATGCTTTTGTAACCAAGGCAATCTTAATACAACTCCATATTGTGGCGCCTTAATGATAAACACTAAAACCTCAGTATGATTTCCCACGCATACTATCTCTAGTTCCTGTGTTTGAAAACAAATGGGTCCTGATTCCAATTTTCTACCATCCACCGCTGACACCATTTCAGGCTCTTTTTTCCTCTCTTTCGGTATCTCTAGCTCTACCACCAAAGATTCATCCATGAATATCCCCGTGGCACCTGAATCAATCAGTGCCATAACCAATTGGGATAGTTGCCTACTATGTATTCAAACTTCAAGAAAAAAATGGTTCTTGGTAGAACCAACTCCATTATTTAGGGAAGGAATTTCAACATAGCCCATAGTAATACCTTCCTTCATTCCTTGGCTTCTTAGTTTTCTGGCTCCTTTGTAATTGCTGCTGCTGTCTTAGGCACCCCCATTTCCCTACTTTTGGGTTTCGAATAACAGTTCCTCACGAAATGACCTTTTTTACCACAATATAAACAGAGATCTAACTTCTTCCTTTTGTTCTCTCTCTTCAGGAGTTAACGAAGCTCTGACTGTGCCTATTTCCATTGGCTCCGCTGAGTGACCTCCCTTATTCCCAGGGAATGTGCTTCTGTCTACTCTAGGTGCTGGGTGTTCAGTTCTCCTCTTTTCCCCCTTGCTTTCGCTGATTCTATAATCCAAACACAGGGCTAAATTGATTAAATCAATACATGTTCAAGGTTGAGGGTCTATTTGGGCCATGACATCTTTTAACTCTTCTCTTAAACCTTGGTAAAACAAAGCTGCTTGCTTCTCTTCGGGCCAATTGGTCTCAGACACCAACCTTTGAAACGCATTAGTGTAATACAACAACTCTTTGTTCCCCTGCTTTAATTCCAGTAATTCTCTGTCTGCTGAAAGGGTAGAGGCTCTACGGTCAAATGCTCTCTCAAATTCAGTACGAAACCCTTCCCAATCATACAATAAAGCATCATCTCTTCGTACTAAAGGAACTGCTCATTGTGCTGCGTCTCCTGCTAAATAAGAAATCAAAAAAGCTACTCTGGCCTGATTCATATTAAAAACCTTAGGTCTACATGTGAAATGCAGCAAAATCTGTGTAAGAAACACCTGTACTTTAGTAGCTTCTCCGTGAAATCGTTCTGGCACCGCCAAAGGAATAGGAACAGGCATCTCTACCGTAATAGGAGGTGAGGAGGCTGCAGGATTACTGGTAGCCGATGTGAAGCTTCCATTAGGACGACTCCCTGCTACATCAAAAGGATTACGCTGCAAACGATCCACCCTTTCATGTAAGACTGCTGTTTCAGCCCTTGAAGCAGATCATTCTGTCTGTACCATATTCAAGGTAGCCAACACATCATCTAATGTGGCCATGCCTGAACACCAAATCAACCAGGAGGTTAGAATTCGTGGGCAGATTATTCTGTCAGACTGGAGATACCTCGGAGTTGATTTGATGCTCAGATATGGTCCACCTCCATCGTTTCAATTCTGATTGTAATAAACACAGAATGATGATCGGATCAAGCGAGGGAAGGACGGGAAGGGAACAGCGGGGAAGGAGACCTAAACATAAAATCAGACACTATTATCATCAAGGTAATTCACATAAGAGCTGACAAAAAATATGTAACCCTATCCTCAATACCTGTAAAACAATATAAGAAACCTATCATCCATGAGGCTTCATAAGACCATGTAGACATAAGCATGGATTATTGATAATCCTATGAAAGCATAATAAACAGGTATATATATATATATATATATATATATTACATCCAGAATGCGCAGACTATGACCAATTCTATAGAGAATACTTTTGAATCTTCTCGTATCACCCAGTACCTACCAACAACTTAGGTAGCCCAGCATCACAGGGGTAGAGAAGAATCCCTCTGGGTCCTGACCCCCTGTTAATAGGCAAAAATGAGAACAACAAGAATTACTTCACTAAGTAGGTCTTTAGTGTATCCTTTAAGTTTTAGGTTCTTTCCAGTACATTCAACTAGAAATTACTTGTAATACAATCTTGTACAAAGCACCTCTAATCCTCCAAATGCAAGAAACCATAATGAGCAATAAGAGAGGGTTCACTTCACCCTCCGTAATTCCTTTTCAAGAATATCCATTAGTCAGTTACATATAGTCATGACTCACCAAACAAAAATGAAAGCCAAAAATAAACCATGTCCTTTTGCTTCCAAGGCAAACTTCCTTTTGCCTTCAATAAAAACTAAAAAAAGAACGCCGCCGTGTTCTTACAAGTCAGACAAGAATTAATCCACAACACTCCTTTGGATAGGCTGAAACCATATTTGAAAGTGCAAGATATGCCCAAACACCGTTAACAGCATGGTGCCGGCATCTTACCAGATCCTGAAGACACCACACCCACGGACTGTTACGTGAGAGCCAGTTGACTCTAAGCACCGCTCTGCTCAGCCACCGTAACCAGGGACAGACTGTTCCGATTCCTCACGCTGCGAGAGAATAATCTGCAGCGAGCAGACGCGCAGATATGCTTTTATTTGTTCCGGCCAATCTTCACCAATGAGAACCGAAGACCCCGGAAGTACTACTGCACCATGGGAAATGTAGTACTAGAAACAATTCCAGTTCCCCAGTCTTCCACGTAGAAAAGCGCGGTTACAGAACAGCAGGACAGCACAAGATACGATCATGACATGGGGTTAGGCAGGAGCAGGACCTCTAACACCATTTCCAAGGGTCCAGGACCTTGAGGGCACCACTTGGGGAGATAAGGGCTCACTTCAGCAGAGGCCAGGTGCAGGGTTCAAGGTGTCTGGAGCTTATGTTCTTGTAGCTAATACAGTAGGCCAGCCAACTAGCCCTTGGAGTCACTTCTGGTGGTCCTTGGTTCCAGGAGCTGGTCCAATTCTCCGTCAAGCAGAAAGGCAATCCTTCAAGCAGCAGAGCAGTCCTCTCACTGCAGCAGGTCAATTCTCTGGGTGGAAGGCAGTCCTTATGAAGTCTTTCGCAGGTCCAGGAGTGTACTGAAGTGGTGTTCTGAGCATCCAATATGTATACCTGGTGCAAGACTTTGAAGGCCCCCACATCTGGTTCTGGAAAGTTCTTCCCTTCCCCTGTAAAGGCTTCAAGACGTCTGAGGTGACAAAAACTTGTGCCATGTTTCTTTCTTTGTGCTGTAGGCAAGCCCCTTTGGATTGCAAGTGAGGCAGGGATCAGCTCCATCTATCCATCCATCCAGGCAGGATGGCCCATCCTGCCTGCACCCAGTCACCTTTGTCTCACCGTCTGGCATGAATGCACATGGTTTAACAGCAGAGCCATTCACAGTCATGTGACCCAGGACACTGACAGAGGCACAAAAATGGCTGGGCCAGGAAAATGTCAACTTTCTAAAAGAGGCATTTTCAGAATTGTGACTTAAAATCTGACTTTACCATTAAAGAGGGTTTTAAATTACAATTCATTTGAGTCTAAACATGGCATGTCTACCTGCTCCCAATCAGAAGTTAGTAATTATTTAATATAATAAAGTAACCCAATGTTATCCAATGGAAGAGATAGGCCTTACAGCAGTGAGAAACACATTCAGGAATTTTTCACTACCAGGACATTTAACTTTAAACATGCATGTTGTGCTTTTTAAATTCAATGCACCCTGCCCTATCAGCCTTTAGGGCCTACTTTAGGGGTGACAAGTGCAATAAAAAAGAAGGTTTAGGCCAGGCAAAATGTTTACTTTGCCAGGTCGAAATGACAGTTTAGAAACTGCACTAGAGGTTTCAATGGCAGACCTGAGACATATTCTAGAGGTCTATTTCAGTGGGCAGCACAATATGTGCTGCAGGCCAACCAGTAGCATTTAATTTACAGCCCCTGGGTACATGTAGTACCTCTTTACTAGGGGCTTACAAGCAAAATAAATGTGCCAATCAGGTGCAGGCCAATTTTACCATGTTTAAGGGAGTGAGCACAAGCACTTTAGCACTTGTTAGTAGTGGTAAAGTGCACAGAGTCCTAATGCCAACAAAAAGGAATGCAGAAAACAGGAGGGTTGAAGGCAAAAGGTTTGGGGATAACCCTGCAGAGAGGGCCACGTCCAACAGATTCTCTAATTAAAAGTTCTTTATTGTAAATTACAAGAGTTCAAATTTGCAGAAATATATATTTCAGCTGACCAGAAACATGTAGTTTTGGTATTTCTGTAATTTAGAATTGCCATGTATGCCAGCCTTATTTTTATCACATAAACTGTCTCCAGGACTTTCAGAAAATGGCTGTCCACAACATTGGCACTCCCAACATAACATGTCGAGTGTTAGCCGATTCCTACATTGGCTAACTGTCAAGAAATGAATAGCCTTCTCATTTCTATGCATGACTGACAAATATTTTAATTAATATTTACATGGCTCCTCCTGTTGTGTGTTTTTAGCATGGCCCATTGTAGTTTTTTTCTATGTTGGCCTAACTGTGCATGTTGTAGGCCCCATTCCCTTTTGCACACGCTACTATATAAACATGCTTGCTTTGTGCCGCATTGTACTTTCACACGGAACCTGCATATGTTTTCATGTTCTGTTCTTTTACTGTGCTTTAGTCTGAACAGCACAGACAGGGTCAAACAACAATGTCCCTTGTTATTCTTTCTGGGCAGGCACTAGCACCTAGGCTTAACACAAACATGCAGTTGTTGTTTATGTGCACACATGTCTTGTCATATAGATGAGCACAGGAGCTAAAAAACAACACCTTGAACGAGAGTTCTGAGACAAGAACAGTGTGTCTGCGGAGATGTAGACTGTTCAATTTGTATGCTAAGATACAGGGTCCGCCACTAAACCCAGAGATCTTTGATATATAATTATTTAGCTTCAGTAGCAGGGGAGAGGGGTTTAGGCTATTCTGTCCTATATAACGACAGGTCTTTTCATGCTATATGGTTTATTAACCATGCTAACAGTATTTTCTGTATGGATTTGTTTTCTTATTGTGGCAAGTATGCTGCATTTCAGAGAATGATAGTTTAATAAATATTTTAAACTTCCTTTGTGTCTCTTGGTTTTCTTATTGTGGACAAGTACGAGAACGAAAGGGTGTGTCCTGTTACCGCAATACCTGAGAGGATCGAGAGTGTTGTGTTCTGGGGTGCCAAATCACTTGTTTCTCTAGTAAGGTTAGGAGGGCAAGTGAGGCAATATAGCTAGTTGGACTCGGACTCATATATAATGAGGTGGTATAGTGACTTAGTCCCTACATAGTGATGTTCAATGGTTCAAAGCATAGTTCTGTTCCAGAGTAGAATGCCTGCAACACTCCATATCATGCAGAAGAATGTCTGATTTATACCCATACACAACCACTTGACTCTCAAGGACAGAATCTTGTGATTCAGCATACCTGTGCCTGTAAATCTAGGGAGTTGTAAATCTTCAGTGGGACAAAAGATTCTCAGTCCACGCCACCATACGTTTAACAAACTCCTGCTGGGAAATCACTTTTCCATTTCGCTGAGTGCTTTAGCTAAAGCCGTAATACGTTATTATTCAGCTAATGCTTCTATTTGGATGTAATCTTTTTTCTTTATCTGCAACTCAGCTTTCCAGGCTCCATTCTATCACTTTAATGCAGTTTAGTTTGCTACTGGTGTGCTTTCAAAACTCAAAAAAATAAAAGTTCAAGTTCAGAGCAGTCATACTCAGGCATATCATTTCTATATGGACTGTCTCTACTTGATGGTGAGGACTGGCAGAAACGGTCAGGGCTGGCAATCTAACTGTGCTACTAAGTCTATGAGCTCTTTACACATCGTAGAAGGATTGAATACCTGTGTCAATATATCTATTGATTCACTTCACAATCCTTGGTAAAATACATCTTTTCTCTTCATGCCAAGCAGTCTCAACCACTAAGCAATTAAAGGTGGGTATATAACTTACTAGGCCAAATGAAAGATGGCTATATAACTTACTATGTCACGAAGGCCTTGTTTTATGTTCCTTAGCTCATTGTTTACATGTGATTTCCTATCAAACAACTTTCACCTTTGCTTGCAGAAGGCACAAAAACTATGTAACAAAGGACCATTATTCTCTATTAATGGTATATTCAAGTTAGCAGCATTGCCACTCTTGTAGGACAAGAAAAAGCTACCTTAGTGTGATCACCTGGAAATGTCTTGGGTTTAAGCAAAAAGTGTAGTTGACACTGATTAAGGAAGAATGCCAATTTCCAGCGGCGGCTGCTGCCAATCAGAACTGGGGGGGCAGCGCGGGGGAAATAAAATAAAAAAATAAAATACACTTAGCTTTCGCTGTCGCCCACCGCGATCTTCTGCTCCTGGACTGCGCTGCTACTCTGTTCACGGCACTCCAATATCCAGGGCCACAGGCTCCCAGACTCCACAAGCAATCCCAACACTGCTCTCATGCTATTACTTCCAGCATGAGAGCAGCACTGGGATTGGGCAGAGCGGGCTGGTATCATGCTCCAACAGGGAGTGGGAGCCTGTGGCCTGAGCACTGGGGATATCTCAAAGGAACAGCCTGGATATATCCAAGTGTGCATGTCGGTTTGGCCAGCCGCGGACGGCCGGCTGCCCAAGCCGACATGCGCACTTTCAGTGCCTACCACCACTCCCCCCCTGTTGCTAACATGACATTGCCCCACCCACCCTAGACACACAGTTTGGTAGTCAAAAATAAAATGAAAATAAAATAGTTTTATTGTTATTTTATTTTTCTTCTGCCTGCTGCGTTTCAGCGGAGGAGCCGCCCCTGCCAATTTCACAGGGTGTCCACTAAATCTGCAGGTAACACCTGAGAGTATGACTGCACATTAGACTTACAGTCGCTTATAGGAGGCGATACAGCCCAAGCATGTGTAACTTTTTATGTTAAAAAGGCCAGGGGGTTTCATTTCTAACAAACTGTAAATACTGAATGCTGAATTTGCCAAAGGAAGTATGTTTGCACAATTTCCCAAACAAACTTCTTACAGAAGGAGCTTTAGAAACCTGCCTGATCCCTATGGTGTGTACAATAAGCACCTGTGCAGTGTGAGGTGAGCTCTCCCTCATTTGCAAGGGAGTCTGACCCCAATTTAAATGATCCATGGCTCAGGTGCCTGGGCAAAAAAGCCTTCTGGGAGACGTTAAAATTGCATCAGCTAGAAGACTCCTGGGAGTGGAAGTTGACATAAACTGCACCCCAAACGTGCAGTCCTTGGTGCGCCTCTAAAACCGGTGCTGGAATCAGGGGCAAGGACATTAACAGCAGAGCAGGGACATTGATCTCAGTGTCTGTACAGAGGATACAATGGGCATGAGGCCAGGGGCAAACCGGGACTGAACCTGGACCCATAGACATATGCCGTTCGCTGTCTGCAAACAGTTGGCATGGAAAGGATTCACCTTCTGGCAGTCTGTCAATCAATCAATCAATCATCAGTCTGTGGCCTATTTATATCCATGGACGGGCGTCTCCTCCAGATTGTCTCTGCACAGCAACTAAAAATCAGTGAAACGGCAAAATATTTTTAAATTCAGGAGATTTACAGGGCTTTACTACCTGGACCCACACAGAAATGAACTCTTCGTTTGTTTTTCGGTTTGCTTAGGCAGTCTCCCTGCACCTCAGCATCCAGGGATTGGCACTTCAACTGTTCCATCCCTTCTGTGGGCATCACTCGATTGTAATGTCACATTGTCTCAAGAGAGAGAAAATAGAGTTGCTTATTTGTTCTGTCGATCCTCGAATACGAACATCCTCTCCCCAAATCCCCTTCGGCTTTTGGATGTTTTATTGATTTATTTCAACAGAGTGAGTAATTAAAAATGGGCCCAAGAATGTATGCTATTGCATCCAGACTTCATTTGATGCATAGGCATAGTAAGTATCAAAAAAGCACACTGGGAATCAACCTGAAAATGCCAACTGTTCCGATTCCATTAATGCCACCATTAGCTGTTCTTGTACTTTTAGATCTGGCTTGACAGCACAGCTGTCATCACTACCTGGTGTTACCATTTCTTTACAATATGCATAGATGGGGATTTGGCTCTACCCAGAGGGATAGTCTCTCACCTAACGTCATTGGCTGTTAGATGAATCCTTCCAACTCCCAGGGGGTGCTTGCATTTCAATTCATGAGGGACTATTTTACATCTCAAAGTACTCTGAATCATGGCACAATAAATTACTCATCTCACAGATGCAATCTATAAAGAAAATCTTTTTTTCTATTTCACTGCAGCAGGGTTTTTAAAAAATATATTTTAATCAATTCTCAAAATGTAGGTCAGACGTAGTGACTTTGCCAATAGTTTTTTTTCCATCAAGAAAACTTGGGACTCTGAGAATTAAATTTCACTGTTATGGTTCTAAACCTGGCCTCCTTAGCTCATCTTGCAAACTACTGCTGGAACCACCCTCATAATATAGAGCCAATTGACTGCTATGTTCAGAGCTGCTATGTTCAGAGCCTTTCGTAAGAACAAATTAAACATGCTTTTGGAGCATGTAAGGTGTTAGCCATAAATATTCATAAAAACCTCCGACCAAACTGAATGATATTGCATGTTGCTCAAGACCAACAGAAGCACTTGCACCAGGTCTTCAATGCACTAGTGTAAGCTCTTACCGTCCTGCATAGGCCTCTAGTGGAGGAAGAGAAAGATGGAAACACAAAGTAAGGATGAACAAAAATCTGCAAAAGTGAGATAAAGGGGGTGTCTGGTGGTGAGGAAAGAGGGGTGACATAGAATCAACACTACGGAGCCTTGCTACTCAGAACCCTCGATATAAGTAGCTCCAGCCGCTGGCTTCTGGCCAAATGTTAGGGCCCTGACATTTACTGTGAGATATACAAATTAAGCACTGAAGGCCTCTCGTAGGGGCCCAGTGCTTCAAAAAAAGAATGTCAATATGCTGCTGTAATAAAAGTACTGAAAAGGCCGAGCCCATAAATTCTGGACCTTTTCTAGAATCACAATCCGATGGTTCTTTTTAGCAGCATGTAAGCATAGAGGGGAGAAAATCGTTAATAATGCCAATCACTTCAACTGGAAATTCTCTGGACTCGTAGCAACCACAGACAACTACGTAAGGTCAATTTGTTTATTTCAACGTCAAGAACAGCTGGACATAGAGACACCTAAAGATGAGAGTGTAGAGATACATCAGAATCAGCATAAAGCCAAATCTGCGAACAAAGTTGAGGCGATGTAACATGAACAAAACAATTAGCTCAAGAAATAGAATGCAGAGGATCTAAAAGCATGAGTCCAAGCTTCCCTGCATGGGGGTTTGATGAAAATAAAGCATTATTCTATCCCTACACTAACACTAACATGACGTTCCCACTTAAGCATTCTCATGAAAGGAATAAAAAGGTGTCAGCATATAGAGTCTTCGTAAGAAGTCTCTCTACAATCGATGGGTCAGTCAGCATGAAGCTACCGAGACAGAGATCGTTCTAAGATGCTCTTTCTCCAAAGGCACAGAAGAAGAAGCGGGGTACTTTTCCAACTTGCATCGCATTATTACAGGTAGTTTTCCCAAGAGTCTTTGCAAATCACACCATCTGCTCCGAACGCGATCTCATAGGTAGCTTTCCACGGTATAGCAATGTTCCTGAACTGCAACAGGTTGACCCTGATTCCCAGGCCTCCTCCTGTGAAACACAACAATTTCCCTTATCAGCTTCAGGTTACGATGTATCTCCTCTCCTTGCCTGACATTATTCTAGCTAACGAGGGCGCTTCTTCCACAAGCAACACAAAAAGTGAGAAAGAACAATATTCACAGCACACATGAAATTCAAACGCTAATTCTAAAGCGAGAGCTACCAGGGAAAATGCATTTCAGGCCTACCATGGTTCAGCTAACAAGAAAAATGGCATGTTAGCCTTACAAATTTCATAGGAAAATAAAGCACTCTCAATGGTTATTTCTACCTACATAAAAAGAACGAAATAAATAAACACATTTAATAAATGAATAATTGTAAGTTGTACAACACAAATTCGCCATTTTAATATTTTCTGCTAGTTACATTTACCCTCTACATTAATTCCTCCATGTTACATTAAAATGGCCTAAAATACATCACGTTTGAGTTAATAAATTTCAAGATTCTAACACTTTGGGCCAGATTACGATGCGGTTAGGAAATCTTCCCGATCAAATCGGTTTGGAAATGGTTTCCGACCGACGGACCGAGTATGATGCATCCGGATGCTTCCAGATACGATTTGGTTGGACTCCCATTGACTTCTATGGGAGCCTATGTTCCTAACCGCATCGTAATGTGGCCCTCGGTCGGGAAGACACGTTCCCAATCTGATTTGGAAGGAGCAAATGCCATTTGGAGGCCTTCCTAACCGCATCATAATCGGGCCCTAGGTGGGAATGCTTTCCTAACCGCATCGTAATCGGGCCCTTTGTGACAAAGGATTATATTCGGATGCACTCTACACGTGTGATTATAATGCACCACTACAAATAAAATGCAGTTTCCGGTACATCAGTACGAAAAAAGATGTCCCTAGAACAGAACATTGGAACACAATGCTGCTAATTTCAGACATTTTGAGCGCTCAGCAGATGTAATAATTTGAGAAGTAGTCATGCTGGCTTCACACCGGAAGCAGGGAGCATGAGAAAAACCCTGCGAAAACGATTATATTCACCGTCATGCTCTTTTCCATTAAGATTTTTAATACTGTTAAATTGATTTGGTCCCCAGCGTGCAGTGCGAATAAGAAGGAAAGATTTTCAGAACGCTAACATTTAATTTGGGTCTTTTTGATCAGTGGTACAATTTTATTTCGGTGAGGCTAGCCCTCCAATGGGGAGAACAGATTTGACTGTGGTGCTGCTCATTAAAAGCAGGCAGGCCTGCTGCAAGGTTCGCACTAATTAGCCAGAAGGCGGCTCACAAGTTTCAGAGTTTATGCTTTTTTAAAGTGAATCTTTGTGTTTTTTCTCTCCCATTTATTGTTGCCTTAATATGTCCATTTGCCTTGGGAAGTTTGCGTTTATTAGGGAAAGAGAGTGAGCTTGCATACTAGAAAACATCAGTACCAACACTGTATTAACTAAGATGTCCTAATTAAATGTCAGCTCTTATAGCTTCTCACGAAGGTCAGATGATACCTCGAAGTTGGTTCGATGCAAACAAGGGGTCCACCTCTTGATCATCTCAATTCTGTATGCTCTTATAGCACAGAATGTAGATCTGATCAAGCGAGGGAAGGAAAGGATGGGGACTGCGAGGGAGGAGACCTGTGGAGAGAACATACAATTAGAAAAAGCTAGACAAAAAACGCATTTCAAGTATTTATATATACATCTAACTATTCTATATTTTACACTGTACCTGTAAAAGAAAATAACAATGCAGCATCTTCCTAGCAACTCTAGAAAGGTAGTGACTCTCTTTTCTTGAGTCCAATTAACCAAGTGCTGTGCTGTGTGTCTGATAAAACAAAGAGGGAGATAAGTACTAGGATAGACTGTCTTGTAAGGAATAATCTATGCTAATGAGGTCCAAATTACCCACGCTATTATATGCTTGGTATGGCTTCACAGGGGTTTCCATACAAGATCCTAATTCCCCTGTTACTGCAAGACATGAAAACATAGGAAATCAGTGAAGGCATCTTTCTCACAACAAAATACCAATATAGAGCAGCAGAAATCATAGAACGCGAAATTTCAGATACTGAGCTAGTAGCGATAAAATGATAAAGACACAAATGGTCAGCTATCGCTGTGTGATGCCACCTCTTTACCTTGACCCAATTTGCAAAGTAAAATTCAGTAAAGAGACTCCAACCTCTACAGGTCATTTCTCAACACGGCTTCGTCACTTTGTAAATCAAGATCCACACAAATGCTGTTTCGAAACACGGCTTTGGCGTGTAGATGAATGCCCAACATCAAAGCCCACGCACGCCATTTCCTTTAACGGCTGGCTGACTCACACGTAAACAAAACAAAATGTGACAGAATGCCGTTTACATCACAGCTATGAAAGTTTAGAGCAGAGGAACTGTGCAAAAGCTCAGGCCGTTATTCCTCACGGCCGCACGAGTTGCACAATGACAAGAACACAGGCTCCGGAATGCCCAGAACTAGGAACGAACCTTCGGCGGTAATTAGTTAACCCGAAACACAAAGACTCCAAAATGAACAGCAATACAATGGTGCCTGAGCACCCTTACCACACCGCCAAGGACCCACAGGAGACGTCCGTCTTCAATTAGGAAGTGGGGAGAATAACCGGCATCGATCCTCTGCCCGGGCGTCCCTATGATCCGCCCTGCCGCCGGAAACACGTCATCACGTGTCCCGATGGTGGTGCACTGCCGCATGGGAACTGTAGTTCAGGAACGATCCTGATGATGTTCTCCCTGTGCCGCCTGTTAACATCAAAATTCAAATACATAATCATAACTTAACCACCTTCATCCTTTAAATAACTCAAATCAGCTGAGGTGGTCGTATGACCCCAGTGGTAGCTGGTGATCTTTTTAAGTGGTGGGCATAATACCGTCCAGGAGTTCACTCTATTTTCTTTCAAAATTTGCCTAACTTATCCCCCTCTCTCAAACATTTACTCTCTTCTGTCTTCTCCCTTACTTACTCTAGCTCACATTCTCTCACTTACTCATTCTCATTCATACTCTCTCCCACTCACTGTTACACACAAACGTACTCACACTCACTGGTTCTAATTCTCACTTAATAACACATGCACACTCACTGACTCTGAGCCCTTGTGCAATTGCTCATGCTGCATCTTTGATAGCTACACCCTGAATCACTTCCACTCCCTCTGACAACCTCTAATCAATCACTCGTTCTACCGCACTCACACTCCTCCATTCACTCCCTCGTACTGACTTTCTCTTATTCATACACACTCCCAAAATCGCTCACTTTCACTCTCATTGACACTCAAATACACTCACACACTTTCACTAAATCCTATTTGCTCTCAGTCACCCACAAACACACATGCATAGAGAAATAATTTTTTTGTAATTACCTTGCTTACAAAGCAGTAATCTGGTGGTGGACATTGGAACCAGCGCTCCATGATTCCCAATGAGAAGCAAGAAAAAGCAGCAAGGGCAGGTTTGAAAAGGGGAACAACCACCTCAGTCGCTCTCAAAGCTTCTTGATAGGACTGGAAGCACAGCCCTATAAAATATGGGATAGTCCTGGGGATCCTCAGACACTCCAGCACCCTCGTATTATCATCAGGAGCAGTTGTATGTCTTTAAAATGCGTGCCTTTTACCATGAATCCCTTACCATGCATATGTCTTTGCCATGCATCCCTTTACAAAGCATGCTTTTTCCACACACTTGAAGTAGAGTTAAAGTAAGTTAAACCCCTAAATATATACATACAGAGGCATACACATATAGTTGTATATATTACTATATATGTACCGACATGGTGACGAGAAAATAAAGGAATAAAGATGTTTTACTTGCCTGGAGTGCCGATTAAGAGAGTTTTGAAGAATATATATATATAGATATATATATATATATATCTTTGCACGTTGCAGCAGGATTCCCCCACTCTCCACACAGCAGGTGCAGCAGCCGCGAGGGCGAACTCGCGTAGTATGCAACAAACTCAGTTCAGAAACGCTGCGCACTCTGGCCGTGATTTTAAATAAATATTTATTTAAATAAATGCAAACTCGGGCATACTGACAAACGCGTTTCAGCCTCCTGGCCTTCGTCAATGTCAGTGAATTCATACAAAAAACTGCCTTTTAACAACAATTCATTTCATTGGATCACAGCAATAAAAGAAATCAAAAAGAGGACTTGATAGTTAAACCACAATTCAAGGATAAGAACGTGTCGGCCATTTTGACACTATCAAAGTTACCTGGCAACTATAATGCCCAATGAAACTCATATGTAGCCAAGTGTTTAAACATTTACAACGATACCTAGACGGGGTTAACAACAATTTCGTGAAGTGGAATTCAAATTATGAAAGTGTTATGCATAATTCATAAAGGAAAAATTAATAGCCCTTAAAAACAATGTCATTACAACAATTGATAAGGAAATACTTGGGCTTTTGAACTACAGTCGAATTCCATTTTTCAATACACCATTGCCCCAAATAGTGTCAAAAGTACAATCGAGCTCTGAATGAGCCTAGTTCATCATACATAATTAAACCTGTGATTATTCAGACCATATCTCACTGTCTCTAAATCATGCTACCAAGTGAGAATTCATTGAAAAAATTAAAGAAATTCATTAAGTTGTTTGAGCTGAAGGGGATGGTTCACAGTTTTTGTGTTCTTAACCAATGTAAGACCACAGTTCTTCTTTACAGTTCACCCCCCACGGGACACGGGTGCGCAGATCAACTATGTACTTGGCCTCTGGCTGCCTCAGGAATTTGACCCTGTCTCCCCCTCTTTCTTTTGCTGGGATTTTGTCAATACAAAGTATACCAATTTATCACTCCTGGCCTCATGTAACATGGAGAAATGTCTCGCGACAGGGTAGGTTTTGCCCTGGTTAGTTATCACCCTCTTATGTTCGAGGATTCTCTTTTCGCCAGGTGTATTGTACTTCCAATATACTGCAGTCCACATGGACAGAGTAAACAATACACCACGCAATTGGAATTGCAGTTTAACAGCTTATTAATGAGCCTCTTCTCTTTCTTCCCCGGTACTGCATAGTCCTTTACCTTCTTGCAGTTCTTGCACGCTTTACATGCCGTACACGGGAAAAAACCCGTAATAGTGGACTTATTACGGGGTTTATCTTCAAAGTGGCTTTGCACTACATTGTCCTTCAATGAGGCACTACTCCTGAATGTGACATCCGGTCTATCAGGTATCAGGTTGCCTATTATGCCATCTGTTTGGAGGATATTCCAGCTTGTCTGGACCAGATCCCTGATCCTCTGTGACTCTGCACAGAAAGTTAAAATCAGCCTAACTTTGGATTGGTCATCCTCTGTCCCTGTGTCTATGGGGGTCTGCCTACTAATAACTCCTGTCTATCCTTGGTCTTGACCTTATTGACTGCACCACATAATATTCTGTTACCATAGCCCCTCCTCGAGAATCTCATCAGGGACTCTCTTTCAGCTTCATGGTAATCCTCTAGTCGGGAACAATTCCGTCTGAGTCTTAACAGCTTCCCGTAAGGAATGCTATTGATTAAATTGCGAGGGTGCTGACTCCCGGAATGCAAGACTGTATTTCCGGCCGTGGGTTTACAGGAGAGCTTAGGACAGAGCATGTTGTCTGCCACAAATACTAAAAGGTCTAAGAACGGGACTTCTCTTTCACTAATATTGCTTGTAAACCTGAGATTGAATTCATTCTCATTGAGAATCTTGATGTATTCCTCTGCCTCTGTACGGGTCCCCCTCCAGACAATAAACAGGTCATGTATATACTTGGTCCACAGGGCTATCTTATCTACCCAGGATTAATTTTCCTCCCCCCAGGCCACGTGCTTTTCCCACCAGCCCACGAAAATATTC
Organism: Calotriton arnoldi; assembly: GCA_963921515.1. Taxonomy (NCBI): domain Eukaryota; kingdom Metazoa; phylum Chordata; class Amphibia; order Caudata; family Salamandridae; genus Calotriton; species Calotriton arnoldi. The sequence continues at coordinate 1,269,722 of CAWUFW010002048.1, forward strand.
GCATAGCTGGGGGCGAAGCACGTGCCCATGGCGGTCCCCTGTGTCTGTAAATACAGTTGTCCTGAAAAGAGGAAGATGTTATTGTGCAGGCAAAATGACACAATTTGTGAAAGCATTTTGTTGTGTTCTTGGAATTTCAACGGACTTCTTTTAAGGAAGAATTCCAATGCAAATAGACCGTTCAAATGTACAATACTAGTATAGAGGCTTGTGATATCAAGCGTAATCAATAATAGGTCATCGTCCCAGGTGATATTTTGGATTTGACATATAAAGTCAGTAGTGTCCAGGATAAATGAACTTCGGTCCTTCACTATAGGAAACAAAAAAGAGTCAACATAAATTAAAGCTTTCTCCAATAACCTTCCTTTGGAGGACACGATTGGATGGCCCGAAGGGTTATTCGTGCTCTTATGCACCTTTGGCAGGTGATAAAATGTTGGCAGGACCGGATGATCCACCTTCATAAATTGCAGTTCGTTTTCTTCCAAGATTCCCTTGGACCTCCATTGTTGCAAAAGATCATTGAAGTCCACCACACTCCTGTTGTAGACCTCTCTGTTGATTTGAATATAGCTTTTCGTGTCCCCCAGGAGACGTAATGCTTCACTTTTGTAGAGTTCTTTAGACATGACAACGACATTGCCCCCCTTGTCGGATTGCTTTATTACACGTGTGGGATCATCCCGAAGGGATTTCATAGCTTCCCATTGCATTCTTGTGAGATTATATTTCCTTCTTTTGCCAGGTCGGATGCCAGATGTTTGGAATTTATCCAGGTCTTTTATCACGGCTTCATGAAAGCAGTCAATGGCATCATGTGGTGTTTGGGGAATAAACTTCGAGTTGGGTTTAAATTTACTTCTCCCACTGTCCTGGTGGATTCCCAGCTGCTCTAGTAACTCAGTAGCATCATTCGTGCTGGCAACATCTGTTTTCCTTTGGGATTCCTGCAAATCATGCATAGTTCTCAAAGTCTCCAAGCCGCTTCCGGTGAGGATGTCTGTGCTTGCCGTTGTCCGATCCTGTTGTACTCCTTTGGGTTTGGGGTGTAGGGTAAACAATTTCTTTAGTTTCAACTTGCGGATAAACTGATAGGATAAACTGATGAGGTTCTCGAGGAGGGGCTATGGTAACAGAATATTATGTGGTGCAGTCAATAAGGTAAAAACCAAGGATAGAGAGGAGCTATTAGTAGGCAGACCCCCCATAGACAAAGGGACAGAGGATGACCAATCCAAAGTTAGGCTGATTTTAACTTTCTCTGCAGAGTCACAGAGGATCAGGGATCTGGTCCAGAAGAGCTGGAATATCCTCCAAACAGATGGCATAATAGGCAACCTGATACCTGATAGACCGGATGTCACATTCAGGAGTAGTGCCTCATTGAAGGACATTCTAGTACAAAGCCACTTTGAAGATAAACCCTGTAATAAGTCCACTATTATGGGTTGTTTCCCGTGCACTGCATGTAAAGCGTGCAAGAACTGCAAGAAGGTAAAGGACTATGCAGTACCGGGGAAGAAAGAGAAGAGGCCCATTAATAAGCTGCTAAACTGCAATTACAATTTTGTGGTGTTTTGTCTACTCTGTCCATGTGGACTGCACTAAATTAGAAGTACAATAGACCCGGCAAAAAAGCGAATCCTTGAACATAAGATGGCGATAACTAACCAGGACAAAACCTACCCTGTAGCGAGACATTTCTCTGCGTTACATGAGGCCAGGAGTGATAAATTGGTCTACTATTGTATTGACCAAATCCTGGCAAAAGAAAGACGGGGAGACAGGGTCAAATTCCTGAGGCAGCTAGAGGCCAAGTACATAGTTGATCTGCGCACCCGTGTCCTGTGGGGGTTGAACTGTGAAGAACAACTGTGGTCTTACATTGGTTAAGAACACAAAAACCATGAACCATCCTCTTCAGCTCAAACAAATTAATTAATTTCTATAATTTTTTCAATGAATTATCACTTGGTAGCATGATTTAGAGACAGTGAGATATTGTCTGAATAATCACAGGTTTAATTATGTATGATGAACTAGGCTCATTCAGAGCTCGATGGTACTTTTGACAATATTTGGGGCAATGGTGTATTGAAAAATGGAATTCGACTGTAGTTCAAAAGCCCAAGTATTTGCTTATCAATTGTTGTAATGACATTTTATTTAAGGACTATTAATTTTTTCTTTTATGAATCATGCATAACATTTTCATAATTTGAATTCTGCTTCACCAAATTGTTGTTGACCCTGTCTAGGTATCGTTGTAAATGTTTAAACACTTGGCTGCATATGAGTTTCATTGGGCATTATAGTTGCCAGGTAACTTTGATACTGTCAAAATGGCCGACACGTTCTTATCCTTGAAGTGTGGTTTAACTATCAAATTCCCTTTTTGATTTCCTTTCTTGCTGCAAACCAATGAAATTAATTGTTGTTAAAAGGCAGTTTTTTGTATGAATTCACTGACATTGACGAAGGCCAGGAGGCTGAAACGCGTTTGTCAGTATGCCCGAGTTTGAATAAATATTCATTTAAAATCACAGCCAGAGTGCGCAGCGTTTCTGAACTGAGTTTGTTGAATATACATATATATATACATACTTTTAATTCTTAACTACGTAGTGGTGGTCCCCACCAGGTAGTTATAGTTAGGACTGCTTTTTGATAGAAAGAGCGCTTTTTGATTTGCTAATAACCTTGGCCCCGTTTGATGAATCTTCATAAAACTTTTTTTTTTAAATGTTCTTCCACCTGAGGTGGGGGGGGAGGTCTCAAAACCTCAAAATCCTCATGCATTTTCCTTAGACTTCTTTAAGACAGGTTACAGCAAAAAAATCTGACTGGAATTACACCAAATTCGGCAGGAAGCTAGATCTTGGTCTGCAGATTGTGCTTTTTGTGATTTGGTGTAAATCTGTCCAGTAGTTTTTGAGATACTTAGGGGATTTTGTTTTATATTTTGGCAGTTGGGTTAGCAAGAGTGCCAATATAAAAATAGAGCATTCTGATTGGACCTGGGAGCTTTATTTCCCTTGGGTCATCTGACTCCCATGGAAGTCAGATTCCTGCTGGAGCTAGCACTCTGATTGGCTGCGAGGAAGATGCAAAAACTGTTGCTGGCAGCCATTACAGGACTTAGGGACTTAGTCCCCTGTCCTGAAGTTAAAAATAAATAATATAAGGGAGCAGGGTATGGATACTCTGACTCCCCGGGTTCCCTGGCGGGACCCAGAGGGACCCCCTCAGGGCCAAAAATAACAAGAAACTGGCAAAATATGCAGCAATCAGAAGGGACTCATGAGGGACCAAAAAAAAGAAATAAATGAGGGCCAGACCGCATTCATTAGTTATAGGCCCGGGGGAGCCTACCCCCGAAATCATAAAAAAAGAAGAGGGGGCCACTCTCCTCGAGCCTCCAGAGGCTTCAGGGACCCAGTCCCCATAGTCCGAATTTCTTCAAAAAGGGCAGAGGGGCCGGACGGCCTCCCCCTCTTGAGCCTTTAAAGGTCCCAGAGAGCCCACCCCCGGTGCCAAAATTTGGTAAAAAGGGAGGGGGACTGCATGGCCCCCTCCCCGAGCCTCTAGAGGCCCTGGGACCCCATCCTCTGGGGCTGGTTTCTTTAATATAGGGGAGGGGGTCATCTAAACACAAGCAATCACGTGGTGAAGCTCACATCTCCAAGAAAGACATCAACAGACTGAAAGTTCTCCATGCAAAGTGCAAAAACCCATTTGTGGGGTCTCCATGCAAAGTGCAAAAACCCATCTGTGGGGCCAAATTGTTACACAATTTTTTTTACCAAAGACATGATTAAAAGCTAGGCAGTCTATTTTTTTTAAACATATTTTTATTGGTATTTATCAATCAATCAATCAATCAGTGTAACATCAGTCAGATATATAAATTTTTAACATTGCATGGGATACAGTTTAATGTACAGCTTAGCATTACAATAAAAGGGTACACGTAGGCTACATCCCATATCACTAATTTCACCCCAACCATTGATAGCCTGTCAGGTATTATAAGCTCAGGAGTCTGTGCCTCCAGTGAAATTGTAGCAACCCAGCTCTCTACTTAGTACTTATATAATTTATGGCTTTCGATAATATGCAACCCAATATGGAAAGGGGCTAAAGAAAGCAGTCTATATCCTAAACAAGTGAAGACCAGCACCGTGCCACAGGCCCCCTCCCCAAGCCTACTTGACCCCATCCCCCATAGCCGATATGTATTTAAAGGAGAGAGGGGGTGCAGGACCCCCCTCCTTAAGCCTTAATCAGGCCCCGGGGACCCATCCCTCAGGGTGACACAATTAAAGGGAAGGGGGCACTCGGCCCCCTCCCCAAGCTTTAATCTGTCCCCGGGGATGTATGATGATACAACGCGATCATTTAGATCGCGCTACATTACATCGCTGTTTTTACAATGCAAGTCGTTACAACGACTTGCACTGGAGGGCGCTAGACTTAGGAATAGTGTGATTTACTATTCCAACTCCAGTCTACGTACAGTAGGGAAGGTGTTGGAATAGTAAATTACACTTTTCCTTAGTCTAGAGCGCCCTCCAGTGCAAGTCGTTGTAACAACTTGCGTTTTAGAAACAGCGATGTAAATGTATTGCGGTGTTTTGACCGCGTTGTAAAGGTAGTTTTCCATCCCCGGAGACCCCAACCTCCAGGTCTGACACTTACAATTAAAGGGGAAGGGGGCACTCATCCCCCTTCCCCGAGCTATTGTATGGCCCTGGGAACCCCATGTCTTGGGGCCGGCTCCATTATAGTATCCCAGGGACACCGTTGTGGTGTCCCAGGGACCTAACCCCTGGAACACCATAGATTCCTTGTCTGCAAGAGCATGGGCAGGGAACTGTTATGTTCTCCGACCCAGCAGGAGCAGAGTGCTGCCGTGCCAGATGGATGCATATCGGTTTCCTTGCTTGTTCTCTCATGGGCAGGAAAACACAGAATTGCTCCCAAACAGCACGAGCAAAATAAAACTGCTCTTGCAGGTTGGAAGTAATGCCGGCTCCCGCCGCACCCAGGATGGGTGTAGGCAGGAGAGTTGGCAAGGCTACTGGAGCCTTGGGTTTCTTATTGCAGCCCCCAACACTCAAAATGCTGTGGGGTTCCCTGGGTGGGCACCATGATTTTTTTTTTTTTTAATGGCCGGCTTCTGCTCTTGCGGAGGGGCCCCCAGGGCCACCTCCAGCCAAAAATAGTAAAAAGGTGTTTTGGGGTGCCCCTTGTGAGCACCCGGGCATTCCAGTTTTTTTTGTTTTAAAGGGTTGCGGGCTCATGCTCTGCCTAGTGGCCACTTACAGTGAGCCGGCAGGGCCAAAAGGGCCCTGAGGCTCCCCCCGCAGCCTCCAACACATATTAAACATGTGAGTGTCCCGGATGGGCACCTGGACACCCAAAATATATTAAATAACAAAATAAATAAATGAATAATAAATAAGTGGCAGGAGCCACTAATTTTTTTTCACTGCTTGCAAGGAGCACCCCATAATGCCCTGTGAGGGTTTTTTAACTATATTTTTTTTTAGCCTCGTTTTGTCCCTTGAAAAAGGGGCACGGGCACCACCAAGCATTTTATTATTTTTGTGGCAGGCTGCAGGGAGTACAGCAGCCCCACAGCAACATAAAAAAGAATAGTAAGTCTCCTTGGTCATTATATCCATGACTACCATATTATTTAAAGAGCTCTATGTTCTTCAGCTAGAGCGCAGGCCTCCCATGTGGTTGGTTCTGTGGCTGCTCTGTGCAGCTTAAAATTTTTTAAAAAATACTGAAAGGCATGATGATTTTTAAAAAAAAATATTTAAATGAAACTTTATTAACATTTTTTAATGCCAATGATTTTTTATTAAACATTGAACTGTCTGAATTAATGAAATATTCATTTGATTATAAATATTGATGATTTTGTTGATAAAAGGTGAGTTTTGTGTATTTTGATATGCTGAAGCCTTCATAAAGCCAATAGGCCCACTTTTTTGTATTTTAGTGTTCTGACAAAGTTGGTAGGTCTGCCTTACTCAAAATGACACCCTTTATATTGTAACATTATATAGTCAGCTGTGGGTGCAACCTTGTTTGATAATAACTTTGATGCCTTTTGACGAATCTTCACAAATCTTTCCAAAAAAGCAGTATCATCCACCTCAGCTCCTTCCTGGAAGGTTTTGGGGTGATTAGTCAAGCGGGGGCTGAACAAAAGGGGGGTTCCAATACACATAATATTATATAAGCACCCTCTGACCCGGACCCGGCCAACGGAATTGGGCTCATATTTAAAAAGGGATACGCCACGCCTATAAAAAAAAAAGGTTTTGGCCCTTATTGGGACCCCCTACCAGGCTTAGGGGGCAGGGTATATCGTTTTTTTATAAGCATTTGGTACGACAGGGGACTGAGTCCTCAAGTCCTAGAATGGCTACCACCACATCTTTGTTGATGTGATGGCAGCCGATCAGATCATATTGTTTGATCTGTAAGATCCATGTACCCACTGAGGCGTAAACTATAGAAATATTTTGAACCTGGACCAAGATCTATCCTTCTGATAAATTTGGTGCAATTACATTCAGCCATTTTTGTGGTATTGTTTAATTTTCCGATGGAAAATTGCAAGGGAAAAACGTGTTTTGGGACCCCCCCCCTTTTCTTGGCCTCTGCTTGACCAAACACCCTGAAGCTTTCCATGAATAAATTCATTCCGCTGGAGTACCACTAGCCCCCCTGCATTTTCTTTTTATTTTGGCCCTTGGGGTAGATTGCCCCACCACTCCATAAAAGCCAGGGGCTCAGGGTACCCCTACCCTGCCCCCTTATTTTAAAACTCAGGACACGGGAACTGAGTCCCAAAATCCTAAAATAGTGGCTGTAATTTTGTTAATGTTACGAGCAGCCAATCAGAATGCTTGGTACTGGTCCCATGTCACAGAAGGGGCCAATGGGGGAAAAAGCACTCTAGAGCAATCAGCCGTCTCTATTCTTTAATTTGTGATACCGTGGGATTGCCACTGTAATCCCACAGGCCCAACTATCACGATCACTATATTTTGAAGCTTAATTTCTCAACAGATTTAGACCAAATCATAAAAAGCACGCTTACTGCCAAATTTGGTGTAATTCTATTCAGCTATTTTCATTGTATAATATCCCAAAATTCCAATGGGAAATTGCATGGGACACCCCTCCCCCCCCCCTTGACAGATCACCCCGAAACTTTTCAGGAAGGAACTGAGGTGGACGAACGTTCGTTTGAGAACGTTTCTTGAAAATGTGATAGTTATTAGAGAAATCAAAATGCTCTTTCAATGGAAACTGTATACTTAACAATGGTGTTGCTGTAGCTTTGCACTTTCAATTTGTATACAATACTTCCTACTCTACATAGGAATTTAATCCTCAAGGGAGTAATTTATCTTCAATTTATTATTCACGTTAAGTGTTACATTCTCATCTATGCTCTCCTTGGTTGGTAAATAAGCAGGAGAGGAGAATGTACATTTTCTTGTGATCATTAAATTTAATTAAATGTATTCCTTGGAGTGTTGCTGTTTCCTTTCACTGGGAAATGTTTATAAACGCACAAGCATAATTAAAGTGCAGAAGTACAGTTTAAATTACAGCTGAAAAAAATGAAATTCATCAGTTATGTTTTGCTCTACAGTCCATAACTCTCAAAGCAACCATGCAAACCATATCTTGCACACCTAATGCAATGTTCATGGCCTCACACTAAATTCAGCAGGTGCATAGAAAAATTTCATAAATGGCCCTACTGTTCAGATTGCACATTACATTACCATTAATACTATCATTACGTACGGCTGGCCATGTATCCAACTCCCTATGGGTAGTTCTTCTAAAACAAATTAATTTTGTATTTTGGAGATTTTGTTATTTTTGGGGAGGGGTTGTTACTTTTATTGTTGTTGTGGCAAATGCTTACGTGAAATGTCTTTTTAGTTGGTATGTTCTTCCATCTTTTCTGTCTCAATTCTTGGGTTTCCCTGCTGAACTTCCTGCAGCACCTCTGCAGAAGTGCTCGGCAGAATTTCACAATTCTCTGCTTCAGCAGTCAGTCATTCCCTCTGGCATCTCAAGTACTCCTCCTCATGCTTTGACTCGAGGGCTGAGCAAGTTATTAGGAATTGTTGGCTCCTCAGAATGATCTCTGACTTGGAAGCTTTCAGACAGTGCAAATTCGGGTTTATCCAGTGGTCAATCTTCACTACGATGGGACTAATCTACTGTGGATCACATGAATTTTTGGTTATTCCTGAGTGTCCTCAACATATACTGACAGTCTGATTATGAAGAATCTGAAGCAAGGGGGTGGGACAGCAGATAAATGTTGAAAAGTCTAGAGGCAGATGAAGATATGTGATACCCCGCAAGTTATAGAAAATGTTTTGGTAAGTAAGTTACTAAGCTTGGCGTGGTGGGTGACCTTGTATGTGAGAGCAAATCTTTAAATATGGACGTGTGCATTTAGGCAGCTGATGAACAGCGCATGCTCAAGGTATCACATATTGCCAAGAGTGAACAGTACTAGTGGGCATGGGTGGCCTTGGTACATAGATGGCAGGCGATCCTCTGTGATGTGGACTAAGGCAGTTTCTGCCCCTTGTTAGGATCAGAAGCCACACTAGAAATCCATGAGAATATCAGTTGATTTAAAGGGGGTGGTAAGTTGTCTTGCCACAATCATTTCTTCGCCTTACCCAGACAGGGAGCACCCGAAATTTGCTGAAAGGACCAGCTCTTTGGCTTGATAGACTCCTGTAGGATAAAATATGGGTATAGCAAATTTCTACATTATTCCTTGGCTATGTACAATGCAATGGATAACTGTGCTATAAACAAAAACAGATTTAGAAAGAGTTTGAGATTGCTGTGTCCACAACCTTCTGTTTCAATGGAGAAGCCATTGACGTCATTCAGGGGTCGACAGGAGTCGCACTTGCTACCCATGGCATGTCCTTTGCTACACCTGGTGCTGCCTTTTTGATCTCTGGCCCCAGGTTTCAAAGGCAGAACATTATAGTTCAGAAATAAATCTGTTCCATATGAAAAGGCAGCAGCTCCAGGCTGCACTTGACTGGGGGCTGTACACAGTTCAAATTTGCACCTGTTTCAATGTTCCCCGTTGAGGGAGATGTTTCCTAGCAACATTCCCTGCTAGGCCTCCCAGGCAGGAAAACTTGGCCTGGAGGCTGAGAGTTTTGGAATTTTCTCTTCTTTGCTTGATCCTGACAAGGATATCCTAGTCTGTAGATGGAACGTAAGAGAAAGCATCTCAACAAATTTTGTTTCTTTTCTAGGCATTGATGACCTCAGATTTGTGATATATGACTGATCCTTTCCCTATTTGCTGGTCATGGAGGCTCTGTGCAGCCTCCAGCTTTGCACCTGATAAGCCATTCAAATCTAGCATTAGATTTCAAAATTATATTTATGTTACATCCACTTCCTTAATGTCGCTTTTTGTGGATTTTTCTGGGCCCAACATCACATTTTACTTCCTGTGATGTCATGGGGTCTAAGGATCATCTGATGTTACACGGGGTCAAAGGACATGTGATGTCACTTCCACTACCCCTGGCATTTCAGTGAAACGACTTCCATGGGAAAAGCTCCTTAGATCTATTGACAAGATAATCTAGGAATTCTGCTGCACCTTCTTAAAATGCATGCACACCTGGCACTTGCAGTATTACAGGCAACTGATGCACGAGCCTCCTGTAAACTAAAGGGGCTATGTCCCTCTGTGCAGATTACTTACACAGAGGGATGTAACCCTCTGTGCACACGATAGCTTACTTTCGACGAGCAAATGGGCATTCTCTATCTATTTCATGTGCATGAGCCAATTTCCTCAAACACACATACACACCACATACCCACCATGTCCATGGACACTGTATCCAATGTTCTACATGCTTCCAGTGTAATAAAGGTGCTATCTGTCTTTGTTTCTGAGGCAGCACCTCTGATCATCATCCTTCCACCTAACAGCTGGAACATAACTGCTCAGCACTTGGCGGGAACCTAGAAATACACGCGCAGCTTCGATGTTTAGGAGCATGCTTAGCTGTGCTCTACAAACACCCAGAAAAAAACTGAATTTACTTTTTCTTTCTGTCTGGGAAATAATGTGTCAGAGACACAGCATATGCTTCCCACATGCAGCTTGGTGTACATGTGTTCGAATGTTCCCCTCTGCTAGCTATTTCAAAACATCGCCACAGTCTGTGTGCTCAGGTGCGACTCTAGTGAGTTGTACCCAGCATGCATAACAGGCAGCATACACCTTTGGGAGATGGAGAGCTGTCTCAGCTTAGACAAATGCATCTCAGTCTGTGCTCTGGCTATTACACAAAATAGACACTACCAAGACAGCTTACAGTACTTGCACCCCCCAGCCCCCCCAGGCGGACCCTACCCTATCACTCCTCACACTACCTACATTTACTTACCGTCTCTGATTTTTAAACAGCTTAACTGACATATATTTGTTACGATACTTTATCATTTTGCTACTCTTTGCAACAGGAGGTGATGGCAGGTGATGGCAGGTGATGGCATCCTCATTCTCACTGCTGTGAAAACACTCCTTTGAGAGGCTATTGCTCATTCATGAGACTCGGGCATTGCCTGTTGCAACAAAGCTTGCAGCCAATTGTCTACTCTTCTTCTCCCTGGGTCCTCTCTAAATAATATTGTTAACACATCTGGGAAACTACCACAAGCTTTACACAAACCTATGAAAATTCTTGGAATTCTCCTAACCCTAAACTTCAAACAAGCATCGGCATAACCAAAAGGACTCTCTTTTGGGACTTATTGGCTTTACAGCATCGCTGATATGATGCAACATAAAGAAGACAATCAAAATATGTGCAATGATATGTCGGCTGTGCCGTATTGTAGTCTGGGAGTGAGTGGGGGAGAAGCACATGGGCAAGAAGCACATGAATAAGAAAGCAACAAGCGAAGAAAAGTACAAAAGAGTGATTGCAACAAGGAAGGGAGCAAGGGAGAAGCCCACTATCAACAGACAGCAACACAGAGTGCAGACTGTGTAGAAAAGTACACAAAGGGGACAGATAGACTGGCCGCATTCTTATGGAGTGCTTAACCGAAAAGAAAAAACATGTTGTTTGAAAAGCAAGCAATGGAAGGTGACAAGTAATGTGGCCATGCTCCAGGGAAGGGACAAACACAAGAAGAAGAAGAAAAGCCCACACATGCTAACGAATGAAAAGCAAGCACATGAGAATGACAGTAAAGCCAACCAATGGCTTTACTGTCAGGTGACAGTAAAAATGCCCACTGTAAGCTGACAATAGGTCTGTTTGCCAAAAGACAGCTTGCACTTTTTGGTACGGGAGGTCTACAAAGAGTTTGGCTCAGCTCACCTACTCCAATGTTCCACATAAGCTGATTCAGAGATTTATTTAAATGGTTCTTCATATTTTTACTCCTCTTGGGAAGAAAGTCTGTCAGATGTTTCGTCAAATATATGTACTGTTTCTTCTAGCCTACCTGTAATCATATTAATGAAGCACACTAGACCTATTGAAGAAGCACGACACAGCAGGTAAGGTACTTCTAGATTAATGGCCCATCGGCTACCAACCCTGGCAGGGAACCCACAAGAGCACCAAGTTCTAGACCCAACACACCCCCCTCTCTTCACAAAATGATAACCAAAGTAATCTAACATAAAATTGAAGGTAAAAAACAGAATGAGAACCATTAACAGAAACTAAACATAAAGCATATTATATACAAAGAATAGAGAAACATAAGTATCGAAAACAATACATAAACAAAGGCTAATGCCTGGTATAGTCCTGAAATCTTACAGGAGCAGTTCTTACTCTTGATGAAACTCTCCTATTGGGAATAAAAATAGGATCGGGATGTACCCCCATCTTGTCATTTACATTCCCAGTTTTGGATTCAGGCACCACAGAGACCGCAGACTTATTCCACGTTTTTCCATTTTCCAACACCATCACACAATCCTTTACCTCCTTCACCCGAATAGGTGCAGAAAACTGTGATGACCCCTTGCGAACAAAACCTGGCCTCTTACCCTTCACCCAATACTCAATGCAAACAGGGGAAACTCTGTGACTATCGCCCATAGTACTATACTTCTTCTGTTCTGCAGCTCTCATGTCCACTACTCTTCCTATTTTTCCCAGGTCAACAATTTTCCTGGACATCCAATCCTTGTTAAGCTTGGATTCTGCAATCCTGCCCCAAAGTAGCGTAAATGGAGACATCCCGGTACTGATGTGTGGTGTAGTTCTCACAATGCAACCCATTGATAAGGGCCAACTGCAACTGGTCCTTGACAACGCTGTTCATCCGTTCCACTAAACCATTACTGCGAGGGTGATAAAGTGAGGTGAGGATGTGTTTGATGCCATTCTCCTTAAGGAAACTCTCCATCTCCCTGGACACCAACTGTGTACCATTGTCAGTCACCATTTCTTCAGTGAATCCTCTGAGGAATACTTCCCTGAAAAATTAATGACCACCTCAGAACACATGCTATCCACAAACTTCACTTCTGGCCATTTTGTCATGTAGTCCACCAAGACTAAGGCATAATCATGTGAGCTACCTGTAACACCAAAATGTCCTGCAACATCAAACGCAAGTTTGCACCAAGTCGAGTTATTTACAACAATCAGGTCAACAGGGGAGGGGCACGTAACATGTGACTTATCAGTAAGGACACACATGCAACAATCCCAAACATAATGTTCAATGCCCTTGTCCACACCAGGCCACCAAAAATCCTCCCTTATCCTACGCTTCATGGCCTGAATGCCAAGATGACTGTCATGGGCTAAATCCAAAACCTTCCTTCGCATACATCCTGGAACCACTAACAGAACACGCCTGTGCAAAATCCCCCTTACAATGAACAACTCCTCCCCATCTCTCCGGTATGGGGTCAATTCTGTGGGCGAATCCTTATTGTTGCGCCAACCTACAAAATTAGCTACTGCCTTAAACTCCCTGTCATCCGACACTGCCTCCAACTATTCCTGCTCCGACAATGCACCTTTAACTGCGTCATCCACATAACACACAGCACACACCATCTCTAATTCCTCAGTTCTTTCATCACTCTCAACACTCTCCTCCAGAGGTAACTTCAACAAACAAACAATCAGCCACATAGTTCTTTGCACCAGCCACATACTCCAACCTGTAATGCAACTCTTGCAATTTGTATTGTCATTTTGCTATGCGCGGAGTAGCTCCTCCGCCCCCCTTTGTGGTGAAAAGATCCACCAACGGTTTGTTATCCCTTCTGAGAATGAATTCATTTCCCCCTAAGGAGTTTCTGAAATGCTGCACACCCCACCACAACGCCAGAGCCTCTTTCTCTATGGTTGAATATGTGGTTTGAGCACCTTGTAATGTCCTAGATGCAAAATAAATGGTTTCTTCACGGCCATCACATCTTTTTTGCATGAGGGCAGTGCCAAGACCCACATTGCTCGCATTAGTGGAGATGATACATAAATCATTGATGTTGAGAGGACGGGCTTGCACAGTTTCCTTCTTAATGAGTTTTGAAATTGTTCTCACATTCCTCGTTCCAAACATATCTCGTATTTTTCTTAAGAGGCTTCCGTGAACACAATGTCTTATCTGAGAAATTGTTCACAAATTTAGCATAATACTCCACCAACCCAACAAAAGAGCAGAGTTGGTCCATGTCTTAGGGTTTAGGTGCACTTTGGATTGCCTCCAAAATCTTCACTTTAGGTTCTACCCCTTTGCGCAAAATGTGATGACCCAAATAGTCCACCCCTTCTTGGAAAAATTTGCATTTATCTTTTCTCAGGGTCAACCCGCTCAACCTCACAATCTGCAAAACCTGCCTTACCCTTTCATAATGCTCAGATTCAGTATTATTAAATATCAAAATGTCGTCTTTGAAAAACACGACCCCCACAGTGTTTTTAAATAAATTGCCCATCAATCGCTGGAACACAGCTGATGTCAATCCAAAAGGCATCTGGATATAGCGGTCTAGGGCGTAACAAAAGGTGTGAGATGCCTGGAATCCTTACTTAATTCAACCTGGTGGTAAGCAGAAGAAACATCTAAAGAAGTAAGGAAATTGGACCATCCAAAGTCACTATCATTTCATTGATATTGGGTAGAGGCTGGCGATCAACCCAGATATTGGAGTTGAGATCCCACAGATCCACACAAAGCCTCAAGGACTTGTCAGCCTTGTGCGCTAAAAATATAGGGGCAACCACTCTGAGCCTTCAAGTTTTCTAATTCCTGATTCAATTTGTTGCGCAGGCTTAGTGTAAGTTACCGCTTGTACTCCTTTGAGAATGGTTCGATGTTGGAAACCCTTTAGTTTCCCCAAGTTCTCACTGAACACTTCAGAATAATTCCGGACCCACTCATTAGCCATCAAATGTCCGATCACACTCACATTTGGTGGAGTAGCAGACTGTGGCATGCAGCAAAGCTCCTTCACCTCCTTTCTAGATAACACCATGTCGGGATGATTAGGGTCCAAGATATTCCCAAGCTCTCCTTGCTCTTCCCATCCCAAAATTTTTTCTCCTTAGCATTAATGAGCATGAAAGGGGAACCAGGATCAGCTAAGAAATTAACCTTCTTTCTATTTATAGTGATCACACATGTTCAAGATTTCCTCTTCCGTGACCCAACTATGGATGGTATTTCCACTACACCATTTGCCTGCAAGGACGAGGAAGACAACATAAATATCACATTGTTCTCATCATCCAAGTTATCAAGGTCTTCCTCAATGGCTTTAACAGTTTGCACAGTAATTTTCTCTGTTGAAGTAGCCTTACACATACGCCTAAAGTGCCCTTTTTCCAACACTTAAAACATGCTTGATTAAAGGCAAAGCAAAATTTAGCATTCCCCAGATGGGACTTGCTACCACAATGGAAACATGAAAGTTCTGCCTTCTCATTTCTTGCTCTAACAGATCCTGTTTCTGGATTCTGCACCAAGCTAGTACTGGTTGCCTTCGTGGGTTTAGCATTGAGCTTCGCACTAAGTTGCTAAACTTACCCACACTTCTCAGTTTCATTCATTTCTTTCATGCAAAACTGAGAATGTTCAATACTTATAGCAAGTGTGAGAGCCATTTCTAAATTGGGGTCCTCAGTGGATAACAGTTTTTCTTGAACTTTTCTGTTTTTCGTCCTTTCAATTAACTGATCACGGAGGATTTAGTCTTTAAATTCCCAGTAATTGCATGTAGCAGCTAAAGTTCTGAGGGTGGCAACAAAATCATCAATTGATTTACCAGAAATTTAAGCACATTGAAGAAATTTATGGCGTTCAAATACAACATTCTTCTTGGGATTGAACCTTTTGTCCAAAGTTTTGATGATAGATGCATAATCATCAATCATAATGGAATCGCCATCTTCACCACCACTCACCCGGGTACTCATAACTTCTAAAGGTAGTGTCTTCAAAACATTCCTGCCTTCAGAACCTAAGTTGTATATTAGAAGTGCTTTTTCTTTTTTGAGGTGAATGTGTCCCCATCTATAGCTTCCAAATAGGCATCAAATGTGTCCTTACATTGTACCCAATCCAATGGTGGAGTGCCTGCTACTTGGATAAAATGTGGTGGTGCTAATACTCGATCCATTATGTGACTGTGTGTGGGTGAGTTTCTGCCTCACGGTAAGACCACCATAATACAATATACCATGAACAGTGTGCCAATTAAAAATACACAAAGCAAGGCGAAAAATACTAATGTGCTTGCTTTAAAAAGATGCAGGCATATAAAGAATCATAAAAGATAGGTGTGCCCCCATGAGCACCACGTACTAGATCCAAAAACCTACAACTAGTGTTTTTATGTATGTGGAATCGTAGAGCCTAAACCTAATACAGAGCCGTAGAACCTGAACCTAGCTACAAAGCACTAGAGTTTTTCTCAGTGAAGGGGGAATATGTAGCTGCAGAGGCTGAGGGATGTGTGGTAGAACACAATGGAAAAAGGGAAAGATGACCTGCATGAAGTGGAGAGTAGTAAGAGAGCAAAGCAGAGGTGTGCAGGGCGGGTAGCAAGTGACAGTAGGTGCTCTGTTTGACAAACCATAGATAGGGACTAGAACAGGAGAAAGAGGAAGGGGTAATTGCATTAAGGGTGGTACTTTTCAGATCAGTAAGGTATAAGATGTTAAACAGCACCAAGGTGTTACCTGAAAAGTAGGGTCTTCAGCTTTTTTTATGCATCTTCAGCAGATGATGCCACAAATGTCATCTAGAATGGAATCCCACACCCTCGAGCATACCACGAGAAGGCCTGGCATCTGGCCTTCTCCTTTCTGCACTCCTTGGCTTCTAGACTGGTTATGCTGTTGGTGAATGTTTAGCATAGCCTTCCAGAGGTTTTGATCTTGAATACTCCTAGTAATTAATTGCAACAAATTCCTTTGTGCAACCACATGGCATCTTCTTTTCCACAGATTAGAATTCTTTCACTAGCACCATGTTGTGCCTTTTATTTGACCTGTACTGAACAGTGGCGTAGGAAGGAGGGTGCAGTGGGTGCGGGCCACCCCGGGTGTCATCACTGAGGGGGGTGACAAAATGGCAAAAGTATATTTTTAAAATAAAATAACAAATTTGGGGCTCACAACACTTTTTTTTGAAAAAATAATATTATTTAAAACAAGTTTAATAACTTCGTCTGACAATTAATTAATTTCAACAAGTCAACATAATACGTATTGAAACTTTTTAGTTCAGTCAACAAACGCAACGAAATGAGGCTGAACTCGACGCTGTGTAGTGCAGAGCGTATGGATAAGGAAGGGCAGGGGGTGTTTCTTTCCGCCGAAGTCTGTCCCTGCAGTTTGCACTCGAGCGAGACGTAAACAACGGTGACTCATCATCACTCAACCCGCAACCAATCCTCAGCCCTGCCAAGTGTCACACATCTCGCGTTATACTAACGCATTTTAAGTCAAAATACCGTATTACCGCAAGCAAAACTATTGTCACGCACATCAGCTTATTATAAAAGTTGATTGAGCGTGTTACCTCTGTTTGAGATCTATAGTATCAGCTCCCTATTTTTTTTTGTGAGGTTACCTATACAGACGTGGGTCAAGGGAACTCAGCAGCCAATTGATGTTCTTGCAAGTTAGGATGAGGCTGGTTGATTCACTCTGATTGGACGGCATTTTATTTGTTAGCGCAGTGATTTGGTTACTACCATTACGCACGTGTGTGCTTTGTGCAGCCTATCCTGCACCACGAGATTTGCCACTGCGCCGCCAGTAGAGTGTGTGCTGGTAAGGGGAAGTTTGGCAGTCGCTTAAGTATGGCCCACTGGGTTGGGAATACAGCATGAGACAAAAAAAGCATGAGAATCCTAGCAAGGGTGTTCTGGCCACAAGACGCTGATATCGCGTAACAGCAACGGTTTGGGGTTTTTCCAAGGCTCGATGGTGGCAGGTGAGCAGAGTCTTATCGGACTTTTTTATGACTTATAATTTCTCTGCATTCTTGACACACTTGGACTGCTAATTGCTCAGTAGCTCTGTATGAAAATGAGGCTTGCAAGGCTTTGCTGGGCCTCTTTGTGAAGATTTCACTGCCGCTGTTAATTCTGCTCTACTTTATGGGATTGGGAATGAAGTTTTCTCGCCTCCACCACTTTTGCTGAGCTGCCTGTTCTGTGTGTCTTTCGTATGCATATGTTGCTTGCACTGCCACCCCAGAAGGCCTCTGTGCCATTCGGACAGGTCAGTGCACCGGGTCAGAGTGTCAGGCCCAGATCAGCACCGGAGCAGTCTCTGGCTGCCGGTAAGAATAGCTACAAGGGGTGGGTCATGGTGACGGAAAGGTAAGAGGGGCTTTCATTTGCACAGCTCGAGGTCCTGAACTCATCGCTTAGTGACACGTAGACCGTGCAATATAAATGATGGGAGTGTTGTATGGTACAATACCCACCACTGAAGCACAGAATCCACGTTAAGTAAACTATTAGTTTTCAACTATTCAACTATTCAACTATTCAACTATTCAACTATTCAACTATTCAAAAAGGATACCAAAACCTTCCTTATGGGCACATTTCTCAGCTAAATATTGACTCATCCACCACCATGGCCCGACCTATGGCCGTCCACTACCTCCCTCGGACTACCTTGTCACCCCATCAGGAACTTGGGGCCGACTTGAATAATTGTAAATTTAATCTGTAAATATGGCTTCTCGCCTTGAGTAACTGGTTATGTAAACTGTAAATACGTGCTCCTTTTTCCCTTATGTACCCGGCTACCCTCCCCCTTACCACTCGAGCTGCTACTGGTTGATTCTAAGTCTGTCTATATATTGCGTTGCTCTCCTGTAAAGCGCTCTGATACCCTAACGGGTCAAGTTCGCGCTCTATAAAACACATAAATAAAAATAAATAAAAAATAAATTAGTGATTGGAAGCGTATTCAGCAGTCATACACGGGTCACGCTGCAAAAGCTTAGACAAGCTGCACTGTAAACCATTCTTTCTGAACTAGAGAGAACAGACTTCTGTATGCTAATGTGGGACATATTTTGCCACAGATGCACCTTACGGGAAAGAGCTCAGCCAGCCTCTCACACAAACCAGCTAAGCTACTTCAGTTGTCATAGCTGCCAAGTGGCTGTGTCGTCTTTTCATACTTTTAGCCAGTAGTATCAATAGTCCCAAAATGTAACATAATGTAGGTTAATAAGTTAGAACTATAATAAGGTGTTACACAGGATAAAGCGCAATTTAGGAAGTAAACATTAAATAAGAGTCCTTAAGACTAAAAGAGGCAGTAGCGCTAAATATGAACAGGAGTCACAGAGAGAGATAAGTGTAAAAGTGGTGCAACAGGAGGAAGTATGGACAGCAGGAAGAGGGTGAAATGAGTAGAGAGAAAGGAGTAATACAAGAGACAAAGGGTGATGGGAGAGAGCTGGGTGGAGAGAGACTGTTTCCCTTGTCTTCATTGCTTGATTTTGCTCGCGATAAAATGTCACTCATAGTCGTTGAAATGTCCCTTATAGTTACACTGAAATTATGGAAATGTCACACATAGTAATCCAAAACCTTGGCAGCTTTAAATCCTATCCCCAGCCGCTGAACTTGATGCTGTGTAGTGGAGAGCGTATGGATAAGGAAGGGGAGGGGGTGTTTCTTTCCGCCAAAGTCTGTCTCTGCAGTTTGTACTCTAGCGAGACGTAAACAACCGGTGACTCATCATCACTCAACCCGCAACCAATCCTATCTGCTGCCTTGCCGGTCAGTCACCCCACTTCATTTTGTTGAGTTAGTTGTGCATTATTACTGAAGCTTATAAGTGCTGTGCTGAATTTATTTTTGTTAAATTTTTTAGTTCATTCATTCATTGTGATCATCCTCTTCTCTATGATATTGAGTTTGGTAAGCAACGTAAACGTTATGATGCATGCTATTTGTTTGTATTTGTACGTTAAGCCAAAGCTGCAAAATAGCGAAATTAAGTAAAAAATTTCATTCATAAGAAATTCCCATCGCGAAGATCATGGCACTTGACTCATGTTCAGCGGGAGTAGAATAGCGGTACATCTTTCCTGCTTTGCGTTGTCGCGCTGTGTGTATCTTGCATGAAGACAATCTGCTGGCTTCATCACTTTCAGTTGTATTACAGCAGTGTTTCTCAAAGGGGGGTAACAAGAAATTTTCTGCACCGGGTACCACCTGACCTTGCTACGCCACTGGTACTGGATTGGCAATCTAAATGCAGTACTAAGTTTTGTTGAGAAGTTCCTCATGTGAAAATTAAACCAATGTACAAGTAACACTCATGTACAACGAGAATCGATAAGATAAAGTATTCCTACCAAACATAGAGGATGTTCTGCTGAAGCTTCACCCAACATTTGTGGAAGGGACACTTTCTGCGGCAGCCCCTTCCAGCACCAAAGAGAATTTATCCTTCAGAATCCCCAGCCAGTTCTGCAAAAAGACAGATATTGGTGAAGTATCACTCAATGTTGAGAGAGTGACTTCTACTGAATCTACAATTTACACTGGGAAGAAATGAATAGTCTTACATAACCCCTCCAAACAGTGAGTAAAGGAGCAACTTTAAAAGCCTCCCCCAATACTGCAGCCTATGGCATTACTCAGCTCCCAGAATTGCCAGTCTCCTCCCAAGCACTGGACTTTAAAGAAACCTTGAATAACCAAGTTATCATTAGTTATGTTATGATGTATAACTCTTTTTCAGATTTTCCTTGGGCCTCATTTTACTGCATTTCCCCAGTCAGTCTTTGGGTGTCTCCATTTCCTTGTGAGGTGCTGCAGTGCCCCAAATGATGTGACATGCTTAGCAGTGGTGCAAATGCATGGAGAATTATAATAAGGAAAGTTGTGGAAAGGTATAAGCTGCCGGCATATGAGGTTACATGAGAACTGAAAGTTAAAGTCGGTGATGATTAAAAATCAAAAGCAGCATGACACAGACTCTGCGGAGACAAAAGATTAACTTTATCTGCTGTGATTACACTTAATAATTTACTGCCTTAGAAAAGGACTTGGAAAATCGCAGATATTATATAAATATTCACCATCGGATATGCTCATTTAATCTAATTAACAATCATACTCCGTGATACACTATTGTCACTCACCTTTGAGTTAAATTTTGATCTCAGACATATCTGACATTCTTTCTCCTGGTGCCTTTGATAAGTCCCAATTAAACAGGTGAGCCTCAGGAGGTTTGAGGAGAACAGTGTGACAGACAACCAATTTGCCTTGTCATCTCAACTTGTGAAGAATGTGGATAGCTGTAAAAAACAGGTAATGAAGTGTGCCTTTGTGAGATTTGCTATCACTGACCCAAAACCTCGTGGGATCGTATGGCACTATATCACTGGCACTATCTTGTGAGTCATTACCTTGCATCCACCCCAACATCAGGGGTGACATTACTTTGCAGCTTTGCAGGTAAGTTAATTTCTAGTTATATCTCTCTCTCTCCTTCTCTCTCTGCCTCTCTATCTTCCTCTCTCTCTCGCTCTCTCTCTCTCCATATGTATATATTTATATATATACATATATATGTATATATATGGAGAGAGAGATATATATAAAAATATATATAGATATATATATAGATATATATATATATATATATATGTATATATATATATATATATAGATATATATAGATAGATATATAGATATTTATAGCTATATATATTCACTGAAAAAACCATAGATTTCAGGGACGTTAAAGTTAGAAATTATCATTTAAAAACCATAGAAATTCACTGAAAAAACCACAGGTTTCAGGGACGTTATAGTTAGTTGGACATTTCACTCGTACAAAACCAGAGAAATTCGGCCGTTATAGTTGAGCTAACTATAACTCGCTCCCCCGCAATGCACTGCTGATGACATCACATATTACATCACTCATGACATGGTCAGTGACATCACTGATGACATCACTGATGACATCTCAAATGACATCACTGATGACATTATCCCGTGACTGTGTGTTTTTGTAAAGTTTAAATATGTTTTATATATATATTTAGCCAAGGTGTATTGAAGAATGAGTGGGAGTATGACTGTCTGAATGGATGATTTAGTAGGTGCGTGACTGACTGTATAAGTGAGTGATTAAATGTGTCTTACTGAATGCATGGGTTAGTGACTAATCTGTGTGAATGTCTGCATCAGTCTGTCGGTGTGTAAGCGGCTTCATGGGTTGGTGAGTAGCTACATGAGTGTCTATATGGGATATTGATTGGTTGTCTGAGTATCTGTATGGGTGCCTGAGTGTCTGTGTGGGTGGGTGGGGTGTGTGTGACTCCCTCCATGGATGTGTGAGTGGGTGATTCACTGGGTGTATGGGTTCAAGAGTGCATCTGTGAGGGGCTGTATGGGTGGGTGAGTGTGTGTATGACTGTGTTGGTGAGTGAATGGATGTCTCAGTGGTACATGTGTGAGTAACTACATATGCGAAAGGCAGTATATGTGAGTGTTGGCATATATAAAAGACTATATGTGAGAGTGCGTGATTATGAGAGTGGCTGTGTGGATGAGTGTGTGCTTGTGTCAGTGATTGTATAAGAGAGTAAGTATTTGTTAGTATCTATGAATAAGTCAGATGGTGTGTGTATAACTGTATAGGTGAGTAAATGGGAGTGTGATTGATTCTTTGGGTGACTGACTCGGTGTGTGAGTAACTCTATGGGTGAGTGGCGGTGTGTGAGTGTCTGTATGGGTGTATCAGTGCATATGATAGTGGCTGTATTGATGAGTGACTGCATGTATGAGTGACTGTATGGGTGAGGGAGTGGATGTGTGTGTAGACCTAGGAATTAGTGAGTGAGTATGTAGTAACTGGTATTGGTGTGTCTATGGTTTTGGGAATGGCAGTCTGTATTTTAGAGTGGGTGTATCAAAGGTTATGTTAGGCTGTGAGGAGGTGCATCAGATTATCACGTGGATGATGTCATCAGTGATGTCATTTTAGATGCCATCAGTGATGTCATCAGTGATGTCACTGACCATGTCATGAGTGATGTAATATGTGATGTCATTAGCAGTGCAGTGCGGGGGCGCAAGTTATAGTTAGCGCAACTAACTATAATGGCCAAATTTCTCTGGTTTTGTATGAGTGAAATGTCCAACTAACTATTACGTCCCTGAAACCTGTGGTTTTTTCAGTGAATTTCTATGTTTTTTTTTTTTTTTTTAACAACAAATTTTATTTGGTCATTTTTCAATACAGCGGGCGACAGCCCTGTTATGGCACTTTGAATCTTTCGAACAATATGTGCAGCTATAACCATTTCCATGAAAATATATAATCCCAGCCAAACATGCAGGGAAAAGAGAAATAAACAATACAAATAATACAAAATGCAGACAGCGGTCGAAATTCGAGACAGAGCACATAGTGCAGCAGGTGTAGATATACAACTCAGTGAGAGAATATAACATTCAAGCATTAAGAACTTGAGGGACACATGGCAGGGAACGGGGAATGGTACCCATCAGTCTTCCTCGGGTAGAGGGGGCAAGTCCACACCGCGGTACGCCGCCCACCGCGACCATATCCTGCGATGCTTCCGTGCGCAGCCCCTAGCCTCAAAGACAGCAATCTCGGCTCCCATGCACCTATCCAATCTCGGTTTTCCATTTGCCTATGGTTGGGGGAGAGGGTGCCTTCCATCCCTGTGCTATGTCTCGTTTGGCGATAGTGAGGGCGAGGAACAGCAGATGTTGTTTATAACGATTCCCCCCAATATCGTCAGTCGAATGCAGCAGAAACAGTCGGGGGTCCAGTGGGAGCACCCACCCCAGCACCTCATTAAGACATATCCGAACCCTACTCCAAAAGGGTTGTAAGGCCGTGCAGGTCCAAATCGTATGGAAGAAGGACCCTTCCTCTCTGCTACACCGCAGACACACTGGGGATTGAATGACCCCCATTCGCCACAATCGTACTCTCGTGTAGTAGACCCTATGCAGGTATTTGAATTGGATGAGCCTGTAACGGGTGGAGACTGCCGCACCCCGCGGGCTAGCAAGTGCCTCAGCCCAATCATCATCGGTCAGTTCAGGGAATATCCGCCTGCCAGGCGAGTCGGGTCTTGTCCAGAGTGGTGGATGCGTGTGTCGTCAGGGTTTGGTATATCTGCCTAATTTTGTGAAGTCCTAGGTCACCCATCAACAGGCGGCCCTCCAAAGGCTGGAACTCTGGGAGAGTCTCCGTATGTCGGATCTGAGGTGACAGTGCATGTCGGAGCTGTAAAAATTTATAAAATTGAGATTTATGGAGGTCAAAGTCAGTCTGTAGTTGCTGGAATGATTTTAGGTATCGCCCTCATCACATCCCCGAGAGTCGAAATCCCCACCAAGTCCCATCCCCGGAACCCGCTCAGAGTGTTTACCGATCCAAGGTATGTGCCATGCCACAAGGGGGTCTGCTGAGTGAGCCGCCCCTTCCATCCCATTTGTCTGGTCGTTGCCCTCCATAACTGTATGACTTGCCTGCCGGCTGGTGGTATATGGTCTAGCCTTGTATAGCTATATAGTAGATGTAGTAGGGGGACTTGTTCCATTGCGGCATGTTCGATAGCGTATGCCGGATCGGTGGGAGAGTTGTACCATAATTCGTTAATTACCAGGATGTGGGACGCCACGTAATATGAGTAAATGTCAGCAGCCGCGATCCCCCCACAATACGTGGATTGTGTGCAGGTGCGGAGCGCCACACGAACAGCTCCGCCACCCCAGAGGAACTTATTTTGTATTGCGTTTAACTGAGCAAACCATGTGCGAGGGACTGGATAAGGGAAATTTTGGAGGCGATATATGACACGGGGCAAGGAAACCATCTTAAAGATGGCCGAGCGCCCATAAAGGGAGAGAGGGAGAGCGGACCATATTGTTGTTTCGTTTTTGAGGCGAGTCATCAATTGGGCGATATTGTGTGCCCATGATATCTTAGGGCACGGGGAAATGAAGATCCCCAGGTATATGAAACCGTCTGTGGCCCGGGACAGCTGCGCGGCCCATGACTCACGGCCTTGATGCCCACATACAGGGAAAAGGATGGATTTAGCAGGGTTTGCGTGAAGGCCAGAGGTATCCCCGAATACCCTAAGGATTTGTAATATACGCGGTCCTGAATACCACGGGTCTGTCATAAAAACAGGACATCATCCGCATACAGTGCTATGCGGTCCGATCTCGAGCGGGTCCAGTCGAACCCCCGGAGCACCGGGTCACTTCTGACCCAGGCCGCCAGAGGCTCAATCGCCAGGGCAAACAACAATGGAGACAGTGGGCAACCCTGGCGGGTGCCCCTCTGAATCGGGAAGGGGCGTGAGTGGTATCCCGCAATTCAGACGGATGCCGACAGCTCTGTGTATAGCAGGCGTATATACGCCAAGAAACGTGGACCGAAGTTGATGGCCTCGAGCAATTGGAAAAGGTAGACCCAGCTTAGGGAGTCGAACGCTTTGTCAATGTCTGCTAACAAAAGGGCAGCTGGACGGCCTAAAGCGGGGGCCGCGGCAATGGCATTATGGACTCTCCTGATGTTATGCCTAGTGGCCCTCTGTGGCATAAAGCCCGACTGATCAGGATGGATCAGATCAGTAATGCACCCTCTAAGGCGGTCGGCCAAGACTTTCCCTAATAATTTGGGTTCGAAATTTATGAGAGAAATGGGGCGATAGGAGGATGGGTCTTCAGGGGTCGGCCAGGTTTGAGAAAGAGCACTATCTCCGCGTGACGCCAGTCACTGGGCAGCCTTGCCTGGTCAGCAGCATCGACAATGGTTGCCAGTAGATGAGGCCCCAGGAGAGGCATGTAGGAGCAGAGAAATTCCATGGGGAACCCATTGGGGCTCGGGCGCGACCTGGCCGGATCGCATTGAGGGCGCCAGTCAGTTCTTCCAGGGTTATTGGAGTCTCCAGGCGCTCACGAACGGAGTCAGAGAGTCTGCGGGGTGGGGTGTAGACAAGGAACTCTGCTATAAGAGTGGCCGAGATCTGTTCCTGCTGGGCGTATAGGGACGTAAAGTGTTTTGCAAATTCTTCCGCGACCCCCACTGGCGACGCGTGCAAGGACCCGTCAGAGCCACGAATAGTGGGTGTGACGGCCGGGGCTCGGTCCGCTTGGCACAATCTGTGGAGCATTTTGCTGGATTTATCCCCCCACTGATATATCCGGTGTTGCGATGCCGCCCAGATCTCTTTGGCTTCGCCCAACAGATATTGACGTAATTCTTGCTGAGCGAGGACTAATTGGCGGCGGAGGGTGGGGCAGGGGTTGGCGCTTAGTTGGGAAGATAAGGACATCTGGCGCGTTTCTAGGGCATCGAGCTGTTCATGGCGCTTGCGTTTCTCTTGTGTACGGTAGCTAATTTCGGAGCCCCGGACAGTCGGCTTGAGGGCTTCCCACAGATCTGCGTTCGAAGGGGCAGAGGGACCGTTATCGGCTAAATAGTTGGTGATCGATGTATTGAGCATATCGCGATAGGCCAGACTGCGGAGATGCCAAGGGGACATTCTCCAGCGGAATGGGGGCCTGCGGGAGCACGTGTGAAATTGCATTGTAACCGGGGAATGGTCAGATAGGCCGCGGGGCCGATGTTGTATTTTCGAGAATCGGTGAAGAAAACCCAGGGGACAAGGAAATAGTCTAGTCGGGACTGTGACCCATGGACCGTCGATAGGTATGTATATTCACGTTCAGTGGGGTGAAATTCCCGCCATATGTCAGCCCAGTCCATTGTCGATGTCAAGGTTAATAATTTGGTATGACCCAGTGGTTGCGGGGAGTCAGGAATGCGCTGACGGTCTAAAGGGCCCATGGTATCATTCCAATCGCCCCCCATCAGGGTTAGTCCAGCTGGAAGGGAGCCCCACGCCCCCAACAGGTGTTCAATAAAGGTGGTGCCTAATGGTGGGGGGGCATAAATGCTACCAAAAGTGATCTGTTCACCACAAATCTCACCCGTGACGAACAGGAATCGGCCCTCAGGATCCGCCCTATGAGCGATATATTTAAACTGAGCCCTGCGATGTATAAGGACCGCCACTCCTCTAGAGCCCTCGTGAACCCTGCGTGATAGATGTGACAGAAACCGAAGCGGGCAAGGCACGGGGCTTTTGTCCCTAGTAAATGGGTTTCCTGTAAAAGGAGGATATCCGCCCCATACCGCTTTGCCTGTCGCAGAACGGCCCCACGTTTTACCTTATTCAGTAGCCCACGGACATTCCAAGATACCATTGTTATGTCCCCTAGGGGGTTTTCGTCACCTGGCATCATGAGGGTCAGAGTAAGAGCTGAGTAGAGCTAGTAGACCTGCTTGAAAAACAAGATGAAAAAACATCCCACCGCCTGCAAATACAAAAACATATAAACATTGTAACACAACATATCCAAAGGGATATTCCCCCCACCCCCCACCCGACACTACCAAAAACAAGGAGCATCTGTCGCGGTGTAATGAGCAGCGGACCCCCAACGGGGGGCCCCCAGAAATCACACCAAGGGATCCCTCCCCACCCTACAACCCCAGGAACACCGGGAGTGCAAGAAGCCCGTGGCCACGCAGCTCGTGGTCTAATGCCCACGCCCACCCAGAGAACAACAGAACTAATATTCAGTAACACAGATGCAGTGTCTTACAGTTCACCATTTGGAGTGTGGAGCAGTCCGGATCATTCAAGGCGGTCGCTCAGGGCTCGGTGACGCTCCGCCCGGCCCCCGCCGCTTCTGGGACGGGCGCGGCCGCTGAGAGCGAGAGTTGCGAGAGGAGTCCGAGTCCACGGCAGATGGAGAGCCCGCCGGAACTGTGGACGCTCATCCGACCACGCGAAGACCGCCTCAGGAGTATCAAAAAGTAAGACTTGGAGTTGTATATTACTTGCATCCGAGCCGGATAGAGCAGCATGTATTGAACATTCAACTCTCTCAGTCTCAGCCTTCGCGGCCATGAAGGATTGGCGTTGTTGCTAGACCAGGTGTGTGTAGTCCGGGAATATCAAGATCGAACGTGAGTCATGCATAAAGCTATCTTTGTGTGATCTGGCGAATCGCAGAATGGCGTCCCGGTCAGCGAAGTTCATGATTTTTGCAATGACCGGCCTTGGGGCCGCGCTCGGGGGGGCCGCATGGCCAGGGCCCTGTGCGCCCTCTCAACAACGAAAGCAGAGGATAGGAGGTCGTTAGGCAGGATGTCTGTGAGCCATTTTGTGATAAAGTTTGTCACGGATGCCCCTTCACATCCTTCAGCCAGACCTACAAAGCGCAGGTTGTTCCTCCGAGCGCGGCCCTCCGCATCCTCCACCCTAGAGGCAAGTTCCTGCGTGACGACAGTTAGTTTGTTGACTTTCTTTTGAAGGGAGGTCACAGAGTCTTCCACCGTTGAGACTCTAGTTTCAGCCTCAGTGATCCGGTCCACTGCCTTACGAAGATCCTGGCGGAGGAATGAGACTTCGGAACCCACCGCGCCGATCTTGGCGTCCAGCATATCTCGAGCACTGTTGATTGCCGCCAGGAGGGCCGCGTTGTCTAGGGCCGAGCCTCCCCCATCTCCGCCGGCGGCACCCCTGGCCGCGGTGGTATATTGGTCCATAGTGCCCTGTTTGGGGCCAGCCCCACTCGGCCCGCCTTTGCCCATACGGATGAGTTGTACAGAAGGGGCGACGAGCCTGCCCCCGTGGGACCGACGGCACCCCCCCGGATAGAACTGGGATGGCTTAGGCCAGGGGGGCGCAGTCCTGGAGCAAGCAGCCGGCCTACGCCGAGGGTCAGGCCGGGAACAGCGTCTGTCGACGGGAGAGCGGCCGCGCCATCCAATGCGCTAAGGCCAGCACGCCAGGCCCAGGGGGAGCCCGCCAGGGAAGGGCGCCAGAAGAGACCGTGAGCCACAACAGTTCTGGGAGCCTCCACTGTGTTAGCAGCCCGTCTCCACACCTCAGGGCAGTGCGCCAGTAACCATCTGCAATACAGGCCTGGCTGTGGGGCCCAATGAGGATTAGCCCGGTATCTCAATTAGAGCCGCCTCAGGGCCACCCGTGCACCAATCCAGGGCTGTCGCTGCGGTATATTCACGGGTGGTGGAAGGCTGCCTCCAGGGCGTCAGTGGTGCCACCCGCCAGTCCCGGACCGGGGGGGAGGGGGAGAAGAGTATTGACGGGGTCACTCACCGTCTGGGTCGTGCCCCGACCCCTGTGCCCAGCCGGCGTCGCACTCAGTTCGCCCCGACCAGGCCCGCATTCATCAGCGGCTGTCAAAAACCCATTGGCGCCGCGGGCAGCAAGGTCCTCGGGTCTCCCACACCACCGAGCCGTCGCACACCAGCGCGGCCTCTGAGAAATGGCGTCCGCCGAGCAGTGGGGGAGGGGCCGGTGGCAAACCTCGCACAGTGGCACTGCGCTCTGCTGCTGCGTATCGCCCGGGGCACAGCGTGTGTCTCAGGCACCAACGAGTCTGTGGGGCTAAGGTGGTGGCCAGGCGCTGACGGCGTCCCACTCCCCGCACCGCGCCACTCCACGGCGGCCGGGAGGCCAAGGGGGATGGGCCCACAGCGAGTCCTGCGCACCGACGCTGCGCTCCACACCACAGCTGCTAGCCGGAGGCACGGGCCCCCTTCCTCCGAGGCCCGATTCCCCCGTCCAGTGCGTGTATCGCAGCTCTATCCAGTAGTCCCAAGTCGACTACCGCAGCGGGAACGGCACTCGGCGGTCCGGCCCGCGGATCCGTGGCATCCCCAGCCTCCACTCCGCCGATCTGCAAATCAAGGTGGTCGCCACACTCCAGAGCAAGTAAGGTGTACGACGAAGCTTATTGAGTCTTCTCCGGGCAGGATTAGGCAGGATAATTAGCGGATTATGGCGTGGGTAGACGGAGCTCAGCTAAGCTGCGTCCGCCATGATGGCTAGTCAAGCCACGCCCCTTCTATGTTTTTTTAAAATGATTATTATCGTCCCTGAAACCTATGGTTTTTTCAGTGAATTTCTAAGGTTTTTTAAATGCTAATTTCTAACTATGCCTACATAGTTAGGACATGGGCAGAAAGAGGAAGAAAGGCGCAGAAAGAAGCAAGAGAAGTACAGAAAGAGGCAAGAGAGGTGCAGAAAGCGGAAGAAAGTTACAGAAAGATACAAGAGAAATGCAGAAAGAGGCAACAGAAGTCCAGAAAGAGGAAGAAAGGTGAAGAAAGAAGCAAGGGATGTGCAGAAAGAACCAACAGAGGTGCAGAAAGCGGCCTACTTTGAAAGTACCTTACAACAGACCCATACAAAGTACCCTAATCTCTAAACCTTCTCCGAAGTTGTCTTAAACCTCATTTTTCTCTTGAAGGTTCACTATTAATCGACTGCTCAGAATGTTAGGCCTACCAAATATAAAACAGCAATCCTAAGCATATCACTGTTGTAAGTCTGACCTAGTTTGCGAAAGTATGCATGTGTGTCTATGCTTTTACCTAGTGGCATGTTAAATGAAAATAAACATACAAACACTTGAATACCTGTGTTTCAAACAGCATACTCTGTAAATTTGTGTAAAAAAAGGTGTATGCATTTCTTTCTGCTCACAATACAGGGCACATGGGTATTCAATAGTATATTTGAGGGGCTCTATAACACATATATACATAAGACATGTCTACCTGTGCAACCGAATGACAGAGCAGAACTAAGAAGATTTGACCACCTATAAGAGAAGCTACCCGCTTTTTAAGCTACCATCTTCAGATGCATAATTTAAAGATAGAAGGGAGGAATTTGCCTTGAACTTATTTTCCTCACAGAAATCAATTAAAAACACAACTGGTGACCTTACCACAGGGGAGGTTTAAAATCTCAATTCCAAAAACTTGAGAGATTGAAAAAACAAGAACTTGCGAGGTGGTGGGACGGTATTACCCTTCAAAAATATTTGGATAATGATAGGGTTCCCAGAGGCTTGAGGATTTTGATCTTCCCGACGTTTGAAGATCTAGACGAATCACTTCTAAAAGAATGGGAAGATAATTTATCAAACTCATCAGTAACTATGATGAAAATTTTAATAATACATGCAGAAAAGAAAGCAGCTTCCCTTCTTGTGGAGATAGATAAGCTGGAAAAGGAAATAGAGGCTAATCCACTTACTGAAGTGATTAAAAAGAACTTTGAGATCCTTGATAAAGTGATGGAGGAATATCAGTTGTATCAAAGAGATAAAAAGGCGAAAAAGATACAAAGAGATGAGAAAGACTATCGCGATGGTAGAATATATACCTTTGCAAAGAAATTTGACACTGTTAAAAGCATAGAGTCAACAAAGAGAAGTAGGGAGGACATTTCTGATTCAAGATCAATCAGTAGTGGTTCCCTTACTTCCACAGAGAGCATTACGGTATCAAGTGATAAAAATGATGTATTAATACCGCAAGAAAAGAGTAATTTTTTAGTGGAGTTAGAGAGGCTACGCCTCAACAATGTGCAGGCAAAAAGATACGCAAGACAAGGCGGGGAGGTGGGGCCTGGCACAAAAAACAAAAAAGAATTGCCAAAATTAGCAGTGGATCTTCGGTCATCCAGGAGAAAATAGATGTGGTTACTACCTTGAAGCCAATACAGGAATGGTCAAATACTCAGGAGTATAATGATTCTAGCTTGTCAATTGTTAATCTTTCAAGTCACAGTCTTGATAATGATGAATGTAATGTTTTGAGAAAGGGACTAGGTTTTTGTCCAACACAAACTTGCAGAATTATTGATGTGATTGTGGATTTGTATAAATTTACGAGGATGCTAAAATTAAAACATTTTTTCCATGTAAATCCAAGATGTAATTTGTCTGATGTCTCGTATTCTGAAATTTCTGAATATACTGTGGGGGAGGTGGATACTATTCATGTATTGATGTCATTGAATGAAGACACACAAATTACTCGCAATGAACTTAATTTGGAAATGGGAGTTTCTAATAAGCTTGATACAGACAGTGGTTTAAAAAACGTTCCAAATTTACACCTCAAGTATCCCACCCTAGAATAGATCTGTTCAATGCACGGGTAACGGAGGATTTGCACAAACTATTAAATTCGAATCAGCACAGGGACAAGGGTCCATTCAATCTCACTCGAAATGAACAACAGGCATTATATTCCCTCTGTGATCGAGAAGATATAACAATACGTGAAGCCGATAAAGGTGGTAACGTGGTTGTGATGAATAAATGTGATTATATGGGTGAGATAGAAAGGCAATTAATGGATGGTGCCTGTTATGAGACAATTCCATCTAATCCCATGTCTGATCTGACTATTTTTATTAACATGAGACTCTTGGATTGGAATGAAAGAGGTCTCTTGAATGATGGAGAATTGAACTATCTGAGGGTTAGTAAACCCAGTTATCCCTGTATTTATGTATTACCAAAAATACACAAGGGGGAGATTTCCCCCTGGGAGACCAATAATAGCAGGAATAGATTCTCCAACTGAGCGACTATCAGAGTATGTGGATAATTATCTACAACCACTAGTAAGAAATCTACCGGCATTCATACAGGATAGTAAGGATATTCTCAGTAAATTTGATGACATCGTTTGGACTGAGGGGCTGCATTTGGTTACACTAGATGTAGCCAGTCTATACACCTGCATTAAAAAAGATCTGGGGCTTCGTGCATTAGGTCATTTTCTAAAAAATAGAACAGCAGAGTGGTTTGAACACAATGAAATGTTACTCGAGATGACGGACTTAATTCTTTCGAAGAATTTTTTTCTTCATGGTACACAGTGGTACCACCAACTCCAGGGTACGGCGATGGGAGCCAAATTTGCGCCTTCGTACGCGGGACTGTTTATGGGTTGGTGGGAAAGAGAGCATGCATGGGGTAAATATGCCTCCCCTGGGTTAATAACATCATTTTCTGGGGGAGGTATATTGATGATATTATTTTGCTGTGGAGTGGTACAGTTGAGGGATTACAGGAATATTATGATTACCTTAACAGGAACCCTTACAATGTGGTGCTTACAATGAGCCACTCTGCTGAGCAAATTGATTTCCTGGACATTACGTTTTATGTAGAAGGTAACAAACTACATAGTAAATTATATCGGAAACCAACAGAGAGTAATAGTGTATTACATGCTACCAGCGCACACCCCAAGGCCACTATTAATAACATTCCATATGGAGAAATGTTGAGGACACGGAGGAATTGCAGTGATAGCAAAGTGTTCAAAGAAAATTTAATAACAACTAGAAGAAGATTTGAATGTAGAGGTTATCAGAAACGGATATTGGACAATGCGGAAAAGAAAGTAGTGCAGAAAACAAGGGAATCCACAATGTCACATCAGGGTTCTGCACATGCTGGCCCAATGACTCGGTCTTCAATTAATTTTGTCACGAAGTATAACAAATATAGTCAGGATATTTACAAAATACTGTATAAACATTGGAAGCTATTACAGGAAGTGCCGGGAGTGAAAGGGGAAATTTCGATAAAACCTAAAGTGACCTATAGAAGAGGTAGAACATTAAGAGAGATGTTGTGCCCGAGTCATGTGCTACCAACAAGGATAGGGAGGACCTGGTTGCCGTTACAAGTGAAGGGTTTCTTCACATGTACAGATTGCAATGTATGTCAGTATGGTAAAAATAGACTAAAGGAATTCAGTTATAACACTTCTCGGACTTATAAAATACAACAAATTATAACATGCAAGACTACATATGTAACATATATAATTGGTTGTAGTTGCAACATTATCTATGTGGGTAGTACCACTCGGGCACTAAAAATTAGAATTCAGGAACACATTAGGGCAATCCGGCATCAGGATAGTAGATATCCTATGACTGCACATATGCGTGAGTGCCATGGGGGCAGACCAGAGATCTGGTTCCATGGCATAGACCATATACCCCTGGGATCAAGGGGGGACAGGGAGCAGTCCCTTCGACAAAATGAGGCGGGCTGGATTTGCCGGTTACGATGTACTAAGTTGGGACATAATATTGATGAAGAGTTACATTATTTTTTGTGACTGTTTTGATAAAAAATTGATAATATCCTTTGGGTCTTATATTTCTGAAACTAAATGTGGCTATCCTTCCATTCACCTGTATTTATGTGGAGAACGTGAAAATATTGTCATTAATATGGTAATAGTTGATTTAATTTGTGTAAAATGCTATCCTTACTTGTTCTTTTATCTCCAACTGTGGTTGAAAATCCTTTCTGATCAAAAAACGATTAAGGCACTTCTATCTGTATACCAATTATAAATGGCAAAACGTAATTGACATTATGTCTGTACTTGGATTCCAAATGCTACATGTGCAGTCTGTTTGGATTAAATTGTTATAACAGAATTGTTTGCCAAAAGTAAGAGTGATTTTGGTTTTAATATACCCACACACATTTTGCCGGGGCTCTTTTTTCATAAGTCTTGCATCTCTTTGATTTAGTGTAGTATAGTGACTTTGGAAGGGAGTCTGGCTTGTTATGGCTGTTATCCTGTGGAGATCTGACAGCGAGCATCGGGCTGTGGTGGTGGTGGTGATTGCGCTCCATCACTGTCTGGGATTCGAGCCGGGTCTACGCTTTTGATTAAGTTTCGCCGTAATTGTGGCGCTTTGGATTGGATTTGTATTCCCTCTCTTCCTTATTTTTATTCCTATAAGGGAGTTTGCGATAATAAAGAAAGATCTAATTGTGTCATTTGAAATTACAATAAATTCCTAAAAATAAAATACGTATTGACTTCTTGCTCCCAGGCAGGGGACTCGAACTGGGAGACTGTGGTGGCTTGTGTTCCGCGTTTGTCGGTGGAGCTATGCAGAGGTTAGGATTTTTTCGTGGAGGACTCAAATAATTAAGATCCATTAGTGGTGAGAATGTATGAAGGCTATGCCCTATTTTTGTGACTATTATGTAACAAGGGGTCGTCGCTAAAATCAGTATACTGAAAAAGAGCGTTTGCTACAATGAGCAAAAATACAGTGTGCGGTTGGAAACAGGAGACTATATGTGTCTTGTTTGGCGATTGACTGTTGCAATGTTTTTCAACAAAACCTTTCCTTCGTAAGTGCGGAGTAGGAATTGAGCTGGTTTTGTTTTGGAATTATCACTTGGGGATTTATATAGTTTATTGTTGTCCCCTTTTTGCGTTTACGTGTCAGGTGAAACTGATTTTTTAACGTTTTTTACGTAAACGGGTGCCTATAAAGGACAATCTTGGGCGGGATCTTACTTGCGCTCTAAATATATTGTTCGACGGTTACGCGGTGCAGGTCTGGATTCTCGTGGTAAGTACGAATAGATTGCTAGATAGAGTCATCTTTATCTCCCCCTCTTGCTAATCATGGGGGTTACATACAGGGAAGTAGAAATTGATCTGGTTTTATTTTGGAATTATCACTTGGAGATTCATTTAGTCTATTGTGGTCCCCTTTCTCTGCACTTACGTGTCAGGTGAAACTGATTTTTCAACGTTTTTCAATCAAACGGGTGCTCACAAAGGACAATCTCGGGCGGGTTTCTACTTGCGCCCTAAATATATTGTTCGATGGTTACACGATGCAGGTCCGGATTCTCGTGGCAAGTACGGATAGATTGTTGGACAGATTTGTCCTTTCTTTTTTCCCCTTTTTACCAATCATGGGGGTTACATACAGGGTTCTTTTCGATCAAGCCTGGGTGGGGCTCTATGCACCTCTTCTGACATTTTTGTCTCGAGTGGTGTGGGACACTGCTGGTTGCCCTTAATAATGTGTTATGGGAATTGCTGTGAATGCCTGTGGGTCCTTCTGTGTTTTTTTGCACTGAGGGCTCATTGCCGATTTACTTTTCCATCAATTATTGCAGTATGGGTCAGCTGTTAATACTTGTATGGATGATTTTCAGAGATTATTCGTTTGAAGATATTTGTGAAATGCCGCAGAGGACTTACTGTACCTCGGGGGTATTTTGCTTCCTTGCCGTACATGACATTGTTATTCTGCTTTAAATGATAAATTATTGCTAATTGTGGTACTTACTTGGAATAACAAATATTTTTAATTTTACTTCATAGTATAGTTGGTCTCTTATCTCTTTGCTATTCACATTGCAGGCACATCAGCCTTTATATTTGAATTTCCGTGCCGGATTCTGGGTCGTTTTGAGAGCAGCTAGTAGGTAAGCGAGTTTTTGCTTATAATGCATATTCTCAGTTTTGAGAATGTGTATGCTTGGTCTTACATCTATTTTCTGAATCTTCCTGCTTTATGATCATTGCAGGTATAATACGACTCTATTCTTAGTCATATCCTGCAGCATTCCACAATACAATTGGGAATTCGGTGGTCTACTGTCAATGCCGAGCTGATTATATCTGAGGACTTGGTATTCAACTGTTTGGTTAACTTATTGAAACCAGTAAATATACTTGGTAGGTGTCATAACATTTTATTTATAAAAATAATAATTTTAGAATTTTTTGTTACAGAACGTAATATTGGTCGGGTTCGGGTTTAGCAGGTATATAAAGGAATATGCTACTTTGTTGACTCTGGTTGAGTTCTAAATAGGACTACAGTGTCCATATGTTTACATTTGGCTACCTATGATCTGTGTTAGCCTAATGGTAAACATATATTAGGATACATAGAGGCTAAGAATAAAAGGAATAGTAGGAAGAGTGCCCACAAATGGATATTTAGATTCTGGGACTATGGAAAGGAAAAATAATATAAGTAACTGTTGCAAGCTCTCTTTTTTCGTCTTTTTCTCCTATACTCAATATGTTTTAATCTGTGAGGTTGTGGGATCCTTGGATAGGAGCCCTGACAAAATTGGGTCTGGGTGAATTCCCTAGTATGTTTTTATTATATGTTTTTATTTCTTGTATTTTATAAAGTATTAATTTAGTAATTTGTATTATAAAGAGTAATGTATATTTGTATGTTGTTTTACAGCCCTGATGAAGTTCTAGTGATAGAACGAAACGCGTTGGCTGTTGTGGCTGTCTACGATACGTTTCTTTTACCATGTGTGAAAAAGAATAAAGATTTCATTTTTTCAAAACACAGGATGGACATTTTACATATGTGATATACTTGGACTATACTGTTGAGTGGTGCAACCTGCAGTTGCTAAATTTACATCTTCAGATGCATAACACATGTGAGAATACATGTGCAAGTAGACATATACCTCAGTGACGAGAGCACGCAGACCTTTAAACTTGACAGCTTGCACTTCCCATTTGAATATGGAAACAGGCGAGAGAAGTTCAGAAAGGAACAAGAGAATTGCAGAAAGAAGCAAGAGAAGTGCAGAAAGAAGCAACAGAGGTGCAGAAAGAGGCAAGAGGGTGTAGAAAGAGGCAAGAGAAGTGCAGAAAGAAGCAACAGAGGTGCGGAAAGAGGCAACAGGGGTGAAGAAAGAGGGAAGAGGGGTGGAGAAAGAGGCAAGGGGTTGCAGAAAGAAGCAAGAGAGCTGCAGAAAGAAACAAAAGAAGTGCAGCAAGAAAGAACAGAGGTGTAGAAAGAGGCAAGCGGGGTACAAAAAGAGGTAAGAGGGGAGCAGAAAGAAGCGCAAGTGGTGCAGAAAGAAGCAAGAGAGGTGCAGAAAGAAGCAAGAGGAGTGCAGAAAGAAGCAACAGAGGTGCAGAAAGAGACAAGAGGGGTGCAAAAAGAGGGAAGAGGTGTGCAGAAAGAGGCACGAGTGGTGCAGAAAGAAGCAAGAGATGTGCAGAAAGAAACAAAAGAAGTACAGAAAGAAGGAACAGAGGTGCAGAAAGAGGCAACGGGTGCAGAAAGAGGGAAGAGGGGTAGAGAAAGAGACAAGGGGGTGTAGAAAGAAGCAAGAGAGCTGCAGAAAGAAACAAAAGAAGTGCAAAAAGAAGGAACAGAGGTGAAGAAAGAGGCAAGAGGGGGTGCAGAAAGAGGAACGAGGGATGCAGAAAGAGGCAAAAGGGGTGCAGAAAGAAGTGAGAGGTGCAGAAAGAAACAAAAGAAGTGCAGAAAGGAAAAACACAGGTGCAGAAATAGGCAAGAGGGGTGCGGGAAGAGGGGTGTGAAAGAGGCACGAGGGGTGCAGAAAGAAGCAAGAGAGGTGCAGAAAGTAACAAAAGAAGTGCAGAAAGAAGGAACAGAGGTGCAGAAAGAGGCAAGAGGAGTGCAGAAAGAGAAGAGGGGTGCAGAAAGAGGCACAAGTGGTGCAGAAAGAAGCAAGAGAGGTACAGAAAGATGCAAGATAAGTGCAGAAAGAAGCAACAGAGATGCAGAAAGAGGGAAGAGGGGTGGAGAAAGAGACAAGAGAAGTGCAGAAAGAAGCAACAGACATGCAGAAAGGGGGAAGAGGGGTAGAGAGAGGCAAGAGGGGTACAGAAAGAAGCAAGAGAGGTGCTGAAAGAAACAACAGAAGTTCAGAAAGAAGGAACAGAGGTGCAGAAAGAGGCAGGAGGGGTGCAAAAAGACGGAAGAGACGTGCACAAAGAAGCAAGTGAGGTGCAGAAAAAGGCAACAGAGGCGCTGAAAGAGGAAAAAGCGGTGCAGAAAGTAGAAGAGATGTGCAGAAAGAGGCAAGAGAAGTACAGAAAAAGAAAGAAAGGTGCCGAAAGAAGCAACAGAAAGGCAGAAAGAGGCAAGAGAGGTGCAGAAAGAAGCAAGGGTGGCTTGCACACCATTACTACCAATTTAACACCCACATTTAGCAATAAGTAACAGGTGACCATTCTAGGTTTATAAAAGACCTTCCACCACGCTGTAACACTTGTCGCTGCATTTTTGGTAATGTTTGAGCCGTTTAAGCTAGAAACAAGCTTTTTTTTGTTCAAATCTGCAGATTAGGCAGCAGATGATGGATTATGTGGCTAATGCGGAAAATGTATAATTGTGCGAAAGTCAGTGCAGCCAAACAGTCGCATAATTCCAGTGGGCCTGCTCATACCTCTGACTAGGTCCAGAAGTGCTCCTCCGTGATTCCTTCTTTTTTTGTCTCATTGAGTTCATAGTTTAGCTTCTATGAAAACGAGGAAGACTAAACCTGAGGTTACCACTCCACAACACAGACTACCATACCACATAATTACTCTCCATAACACTTCATCCCACTCTACATAATTCCTATACATTAAATACCACATACTTTCTATCCACATAATTTCACTGCACAAAATACCACATAATTCCACTACACACAACCTACATCCACTCCACTCCAAAAAACATTAGTAAAAAACTTTTACATTTACAATGCCAATAGCTCTAACTCTCGCAAATGAGAAACCTATTACATTGCAAATGCTTATTTAATAGTAGTCCCCTTTGCAGAGTGGTGGAGTAAGGGTGCTGGGCTTCCGACCAGTGCTCAGGAATTCCGCTGCGTAGGACTTACAGGAGGTACCAGGAGGGCTTCTTGGCCCCCAAAGTCCCTCAGGAGTAAAGTGGACTTCATCCCCCAACCCGTAGTGTACCAGGAGGCGCGTTTGCAGAGTGGTGGAGAAAGGGGGGCATGGCCTCCGAAGACCTCTTAGCAATCCCACTGTATGGGACTTACTGGAGGTAACAGGAGGGGTAGTCGGCCATCAAGGACATCTTTGGGGGCCAACTACCCCTCCTATTATCTCCAATAAGTCCCACGCAACAGGATTGCTAAGTTCTCACAGCAGGCCATGCCCCCTTTGCCCACCACTCTGCAAACGCGCCTCCTGGCACGCTCTTTGTTGGGGGAGGAAGTCCCCTTCGCTTGTGGGGGTCCTTAGGGGCCAACTAGCCTACCTGTTACCTCCAGTAAGCCCCACACAGTGGGATTGCTGAGAGGTGGACACAGACCATGCCCCCTTTCCCCACCACTCTGCAAACGCGCCTCCTGGTGCGCTCTTGGTTGGGAGATTTTTATTTTATTTTTCCCAGGAAGAGGGCCACGTAGCCCCCTTCACCTGGGCCACTTCTGGCCCCGGGGACCCCATCCCCCAGGGCCTGGCCTCGTTTAAAAAAAAAATATTTTAATGTTTCCCTGGAGGGGGGCCGCGTGGCCTCCCTCCTCTGGGCAACTTCTGGCCCCGCGGACCCCATCCCCCGGGTCCGGCCCTCAACATTGGGGACCGCAGGGGAGCCCCAATGCCCCCGCGGTCCCAGCCGGCTCCCCGCCTCCTGCTGGAGCCGGCATTGCTTTTGGACAAAGGGAGCTGCTGACATGCAGCTCTCCTTGTCCAAAAGCAATACTGCTTCGCTTCATGGAAGCGAGAGCAGGTTTCCTGCTCTCACTTCTATGAAGCAAAGCAGAGTTTGCAATGACAGGGCAAACTGCAATGTCCTGGGGTGGGCACCCCGGGACATTGCCGGAGCAGTCCCTGGGGGGTGGCGGTCCCCAGGGCCCCTCTCCCTTCGAGAACAAAGCCCCAGGGAGGTGGTGGTCCCCGGGGCTTTGGGGGCCCGCGAGGCCCCCCTCATTAATGAAGGAAACCCCAGGAAGGTGGTGGTCCCCCCCACTCATTTTTTTTTTCAAGCCCCGGGGAGGTGGCGGTCCCCTGGCCCCCCCACGCATAATAAATATAGTCCTGGGGAGGTGGCGGTCCCCGGGGCTGCGGGGACCCCCTCGGGCCCCTCTTATAATTTCCTCATAGCCCCTGGGACCTGGCCCACCCGGGGACTCAAAGAAACGAAGCGCGGGTTTTTCTTTTTTTTCTTTTTCTTATTTCGACCGGATTCGCGCACCCAGCGCGAATTCGGCCAAAAATATTTTTTTTTAAAAGCTTTTTTTTGGCCCTGAGGGTCCTTGTGGGACCCCCTGAGCAGGCCTAGGGGGTCAGGGTGTTTCTCCCCTGCCCCCTTTTCTTGTTTTTATCCTTTTTTTTACCTTTTTTCTACCGAGTCACAAGATGGCTGCCAACACTTCCTGGTTTGGAGGGTTGGCAGACAATAAAAATGAAGCTTGTGCTCGGGAGGGTTCGCAAACCCTCCTCGACCACCAGATATCGATATTTTTATTTTTTGAATTTCTCAGGAACTACTGAATGGATTTACACCAAAAAAGGTTGCTTTCTGAACCAAGAACTACGTTTTTGCCAAATTTGGTGTAATTACGTTCAGCAGTTCGGGCTGTAGCCATGTCTAAAGTTCCTGCGAGAAAACGCATTTTGTGTCCCCCCTTTTTTCTTGGCCCCCGCTTGACAAATCACCCCGAAACTTTTAAGACAGGAGCTGACCTGAGTGAACAATTAGTTTTGAAAATTTCGCGAAGATTCATCAAACGGCGCCAAAGATATTGGCAAAAGAAAAAAATGCTTTTTGAATAGAAACAAGGTCCTAACTATAACTACCTTTTTTAGGTAATATATGTGTATATATATATATATATGTATATATGTATATATATATATACATATAGAAAGAGAGCGAGAGAGAGAGAGGCAGAGAGAGAAAGAGAGGTCTATATACATATATTTATCAGCAGTCATCACTGGCTATAATTAGGATTGTGTTTCCACAGGAAATGCCTTTTTGTGTTGCCAAAGCTTTGGCACCATATGACGAATCTCTATGAAACCTTCCTAAAAAGTTCTTCTTTTTGACTAGTTTGCACATGGAAAGTTTCAGGATGATCCGTCAAATGGGGCCAAGAAAAAGGGGGAGACCCAAAATGCATTTTTCCTATTCATTTTCCATAGGAACTTTAGACTTTAGAACTTTTGACCCTTTAGCCCTGGGTGGATCTCCCAGGGACCCCAACCTGGGGCCAAAAACCATTTTTTCTTGTAAATAAATGGTGAAGGGGGCTGCGTGGCCCTCTCCCCCAGCCTAAAAAGCCCTGGAGACCTCAAATAGGGAGGGGGGTACATTGCCCCACTCCCAGAGCCTACTTTAGCCCCAGCGACCCAGTCCCCAGGGACCAATATGTATAAAAAAGGGAGGGGGCCCTTGCCATGCACTTCTAACTTCCCCACATATTACTTCACTCATGACATATTCTATGACATCATTAATAACACTGCAACCTTTGCAATTAAATTATTGATGAGAAAACAGTGCATAGCGTGGGCGCGAGTTATACTTATCTTATATCTGGGTCAAGAATAACAGTTATCCAGGTGAAGAGCTTAGGACTTTCACTCTCCAAGCGTGGAAACACGCACTGGATAGTATTGGTTCTGCAATGAGACACTTAGTTTCAGTCATGTTCACCTGCATTGGATACAAATGTAGCAAACACGGAGCAAGCCTGACCCCGGCACATATAATCACTCACCGGGACCTCCCAACTGTGTTTTCATTTATTGAGGAGGGGACCGCGCATAGCATCGACCTGCTTCAAACTAATTAATTTGACACATCTTTTTTTTTTTTTACAATTTTTTTTATTAAACCATGCTCATCAAAAGATACTCACAATCAAAACATTTTTGGTGTCATAATGTGTACATGGCAGGTACAAAGCATGAATCACAGGTTACAATGTCATGAATACAATTGCCAAGGGCACTTTTGCAGCCCATCTGCAGCGCGCCTGTCCTTTCACAGTCCAGCGTGGTCCAGCGACTAGTCCCCTGGAATATGGGCTATGTTTCCCATTATGCCCTGTATGCCTGCCAGGCCCCCCACACCTTCTCCCACTTCTTCGGCATCACATACTCTGATATACCACTTTCCCTGCATCCAAATCTGATTTTCAGTCTTGCAACCTGGGAGTATCAGCTTTCCCCCATAGCCTAGCTATGTTGTGTTTGGCCACTGCAGCGGCCAACATAAAGCAGAGTTTCTGGTACTTAGTCCAAGTGACCTCCCCCGTCACTGTCAGTGGCAGCCATCTAGCATAGATAGTAGGACTGCAGTTGATAATACTGTGGCCATGACCTCGGTTACGGCTCTCCAATATCCCTGAATCCTGGGGCATTCCCACAGCACACGGAAGTATGTACCCTCTTGTCCACACCCCGCAGACAACTAGAGGTGGGTGCCCTCCCAGTTTTTGCCAGCCAGGTCTGTGAATAGTAAGAGCAATGTAAGATTCTAAGTTGCACAAGGCAAAACCGTGTTCGAATGGCTATCTCACGCGGGCTCTGGATTGCCTCCATCCAGTCCTTGTCTTCTAGGTCCCCAAGGTCTACTCTCTAAGCCTCCCTCAACTTCACCAATGGATCAGGGGAATTGTTAACCAGCTTATGATATATAACCAAAATTATCTGTTCGGGAATAGCTTCTGTGAGGAGACGATCCTCTAGCGGGGAAGCCTCTGGGAGTTGGTCGCCCTCTAGTATATGTCTCCGCAGGGCGTGACCCAACTGCAGGTGTTTATATCTCTCTGTTTCCTTCAGTTGGAAGTCTCTACTTAGGGTGTTAAAGGTTATGTATGTTGGGCCTCGCCAAACATCTCCCAAATGCTCAATACCTATGAGTTTCCACTTTGAGAATCACTTCAAGCTCCTCACCTCACATAGCAGAACACAACCCCAGAGCGGGGTCATGTTAGTTAGCCTCTCCTTCCATCCCAGAAACCTCGTGGCCTCCCTCCACGTTCAGACCACAGTTTGGATATGTGGTGGTAGCGTTCATTCTCTTTTCCTTTGATATTGGATCGCCTCATGTCCCCTCTGTCTCATCACAGCCCAATCTTCTCAACGCGCCAAGTCCTGTTGATCCGCAAAGACCCAGTCATTAATTACTAACAGCTGTGAGGCCCAGTAGTATTTTGTAAAGTCCGGTACCTCTATTCCCCCGTCATACACTCTCTGCAATTTGGAAAGCGCTATACGCAGCATACCTCTTTGCCATAGCAGTGTCCGCACTTCACAATCTATTTTCTGGAGAAAATCCTGTGGGAACAAAATGGCATTTTTTGAAACACATATATCAGGCGTGGGAGAGTCATCATTTTATACAATGCCACTTGTCCCATCAAGGACAGCGGTAATGCACCCCAATGTAGGGCATCCCCTCTTAGTCATTCCAGCTGTGGGCTGAGATTTTTACATTGAAATTTCAGGGGGTCACATGGTACGTATATTCCCAGTTCGATGAGCCTAGCAGGACACAGGGGGCCTGATTCACAGAACTAACTTACGTCAAAAACGTAAACGTAAAGTTAGTACTTTTTAGGTATTCACAGAATACACTTACTCATTTTGGTATTCACAGAATGAACTTACTCATTTCGGTATTCACAGAAGTTAGTAGTCCTAACTTTAAGACTACTGTGAATACCAAAATGAGTAAGTGTATTCTGTGAATACCTAAAAAATACTAACTTTACGTTTACGTTTATGTTTACGTTTACGTTTATGACGTAAGTTAGTTCTGTGAATCAGGCCCAGGGAGTCTCAGCGAGTTGCTTTTTAGTGGGAAAATCAATGATTTGGACCAGCTAATACGATAACCAGAGTAGCTACCAAATAAATTGTTTATATGAAGAATCCTGCTGATGGATAGGTAGGGGTTGGACAGGTACACTAGGATGTCATCCATATAGAGGGATATACTTTCCTCCCACTCTCGCCAGTACTTCACTTCTAAAACAGGTCCCGTCTCACCCATACCACAAGTGGCTCAAGGGCCAGAACGAAAAGTATGGAAGACGGGGGACAGCCGTGTCTTATTCCCTTATATTAGACCTGGCTTGTCCAGTGGGTTTATCCCCAGACTTTTTGCTTTTTGGCCTCCTGTTTTGGACCCTGTTTTTGTTGGTTTTATGACTCTGGGCACTT
Organism: Calotriton arnoldi; assembly: GCA_963921515.1. Classification (NCBI taxonomy): domain Eukaryota; kingdom Metazoa; phylum Chordata; class Amphibia; order Caudata; family Salamandridae; genus Calotriton; species Calotriton arnoldi. Next base: position 1,314,001 of record CAWUFW010002048.1, read on the forward strand.
TACCACTGCTGATCAGTGCTAAAGTGCATATGCTCTCCTTGTAAATTGTGTTGATGGATTGGTGATTCTATGATTGGCATATTTGACTTACTGGTAAGTCCCTAGTACAGTGCACTGTGTGTGCCCAGGGCCTGTAAATCAAATGCTGCTAGTGGTCCTGCAGCACTGATTGTGCCACCCACATAATCAGCCTGTAAATGTAACTCAGACCTGCCACTGCAGTGTCTGTGTATTTGTATTTGTATTAGTATAGCGCGCTACTCACCCGGAGGGTCTCAAGGCGCTTGGGGGGGGGGGTCCGCTACTGTTCGAACAGCCAGGTCTTGAGTTGCTTCCTGAAGGAGAGGTGGTCTTGGGTAAGGCGGAGGTGGATGGGTAGGGAGTTCCACGTCTTGGCAGCCAGGTAGGAGAAGGATCTTCCTCCCGTTGTGGCTCTTCGGATGCGGGGGACGGCGGCGAGGGCGTGGTTGGTCGATCGTAGCTGGCGGGTGGGAGTGTAGAAGGTCAGACGGTCGTTGAGGTATCTGGGGCCTTGGTTGTGGAGAGCTTTGTGTGCGTGGGTGAGGAGTCGGAACGTGATTCTCTTGCTGACGGGGAGCCAGTGCAGGTCTCTCAGGTGTCCGGCGATGTGGCTGTGTCGGGGGATGTCCAGGATGAGTCGAGCTGAGGCGTTCTGGATGCGTTGGAGTCTTTTTTGAAGTTTGGCTGTGGTTCCGGCATAGAGGGAGTTGCCGTAGTCCAGTCGGCTGGTGACGAGGGCCTGGGTGACCGTTCTTCCTGGTTTCGGTGGGGATCCACCTGAAGATCTTGCGCAGCATGCGTAGGATGTTGAAGCAAGACGAGGAGACGGCGTTGACTTGTCGGGTCATTGAGAGGGAGGAGTCCAGGATGAAGCCCAGGTTGCGTGCGTGGTCCGTTGGTTTGGGTGCATTGCCCAGGGCAGGGGGCCACCAGGAGTCGTCCCAGGCGGAGGGTGATGATCCTAGGATGAGGACTTCCGTCTTATCTGAGTTCAGTTTCAGGCGGCTGTTCCTCATCCACTCGGCTACGTCCTTCATCCCTTCATGTAGGTTGGTTCTGGCGGTTGTGGGGTCGTTGGTGAGGGAGAGGATCAGCTGGGTGTCGTCGGTGTAGGAGATGATGTTGAGGTTGTGTTGGCGTGCGATGGCTGCGAGGGGGCTCATGTAGACGTTGAAGAGGGTGGGGCTGAGTGATGATCCTTGTGGTACGCCGCAGCTGACTTCGGTGGCCTCGGAACTGAACGGGGGAGGCGGACTCTCTGGGTTCTTCCGGCGAGGAAGGAGATGATCCACTCCAGTGCCTTCTCTTGGATTCCGACGTTGTTCAGGCGTTGCACTAGGGTGCGGTGGCAGACTGTGTCGAACGCTGCGGAGAGGTCCAGGAGGATGAGGGCCGCTGTTTCCCCGTTGTCGAGCAGGGCTCGGATGTCGTCGGTGGCTGCGATGAGGGCGGTCTCGGTGCTGTGGTTGGCCCGGAAGCCGGACTGCGAGTGGTCGAGGGATCCATTCGTCTCGAAGAAGGCGGCCAGTTGTCTGTTGACGGTCTTCTGATGACTTTGGCAGGAAAAGGAAGGAGCGAGATGGGGCGGTAGTTTTTGAGGTCGGTGGGATCCGCTGACGGTTTCTTCAGTAGGGCGCTGAGTTCGGCGTGCTTCCAGCTCTCTGGGAAGGTGGCGGTGTCGAGGGAGGTGTTGATGATGTCCCGGAGGTGGGGTGCGATGACGGCGTCGGCCTTGTTGAAGACGTGGTGAGGGCAGGGGTCGGTTGGTGATCCGGAGTGGATGGAGTTCATCGTGCGGATAGTGTCTTCGGTGTTGATCGGGGTCCAGGCTCAGAGGGTGGAGGTGGGGGACGTTGGAACGGTCGTAGGGTACGTCGGCTGAGTGCTGAAACTGTTGTGTATGTCTGCGATCTTGCTGTGGAAGAACGAGGCGAGCGAGTTGCAGAGGTCTTGTGAGGGAGTGATGTCGTTGTTTCCGGCGCTGGGCTTCGAGAGTTCTTTGACGATGATGAAGAGTTCCTTGCTGTTGTGGGCGTTGTTGTCCAGTCGTTCCTTGAATGCGGTTTTCTTGGTGGTGTGGATCAGCTGGTGGTGTTTTCGGGTGGCGTGCTTGAGGGTGGTCATGTTGTCTGCAGTCGGGTCTCTGCGCCATGCTTTCTCGAGGGCCCGGCAGTTCTTCTTGGATTTCTTGAGTTCGTCGGTGAACCAGGATGCTTTCTTGTTGCCGGGTCTGACTGGGGGGTCTTCAATGGGGCGAGGTCGCTCTGCGCAGTTGGTGATCCATCTTGTGAGGTTGCTGGCGGCTTGGTTGGGGTTCGTTGAGCTGGCGGGAGGGTTCTGGGCTCAGGGATGTGGTGAGTTGGTCGGTGGTGATCTTGTTCCAGCTTCTGCGCGGAAACTGTTGCGGGTGGTGGTGCGTGGTGATCCTGCTGAAGCTGAAGTGGACGCAGCTGTGGTCTGTCCAGTGGAGTCCGGTGGTGTGGCTGAAGGAGATGTCCTTGCTGGAGGAGAAGATGGGGTCAAGCGTGTGGCCGGCGTGGTGTGTGGGGGTGGTCACCAGTTGCTTGAGTCCGAGGTTGGCGAGGTTGTCCAGCAGGGTGGTGGTGTTGCGATCGTTGTTGTTCTCTAGGTGGAAGTTGAGGTCCCCAAGGAGGATGTAGTCAGCCGAGGGGAGGGCGTGCGGGCTGATGAGGTCGGCGATGTCTTCGCTGAATTGTGTGCGTGGTCCTGGGGGTCTGTAGATGAGGGTGCCTCTGAGGGTGGTCTTGGGGTCGGTGTGTATCTGGAAGTGCAGGTGTTCGCCGGCTGTGAAGGTGCACAGTTTGGTACTGGCATGTCAACTTGGCAAGTGCACTCACTTGCCAGGCCCTAACCTTCCTGTTTCTTACATGTTAGTCACCCCTGGGCAGGGTGCAGTGTATCTGAAAGGTAGGACATGCCCTGATGTGTGTGGCATGTCCTGATAGTGAAATACTGCCAATTTCATTTTTCACGATTGTAAAGCTATCTGTCCCTATAGGATAGAATGGGGAAATTGCTCATAACGTCTTATGGGTATTACTGCCAATGGGAACAAGATAGGAAAATAAAGTTTGATATGCCTGAACTCAGCATGTTAAAATGCATCTTTTAGTAAGGGTGCTTTTACATTCTGGGTTTGAAAATACCACTTTTAGAAGGTAGGTATTTTCTTGCCTAACCATACAGTGTGCCTCTGCTAGGTTGTGTATTGACTGTCTGGCTTTGGAGTAACAGGGGCTGGGGATGTCATTCTGTTCAGACAGCCACTTGGGGGGTTGAGGGGTGTCCTGCCTTTCCAGGGTGAGTCAGGGCTGGGCTGAATAGACCTGGGCTGCATTCAGAGTAGGGGGAGGAGATTCCTTTCACACCTGAATGGGCCTGGTCTGCCAAGGACAATGCTGTCTCCACCTCCTGCCAGGAAGCTGCACCAGAGAGGATAGAACTGGTTTTGGCTGGGCCAAGAGCTTCTCTGCCACAGAGAACAATGATTTTGGATTATAAAAAGAGGGGCCCAGACCCCGGACTTTTAGATCACTTCTGGGAAATCAAGAGGAACCATTGCCAAGGAGAAGAGCTGGAGAAACTGAGGAGAAGTACTTCCCCTTTTCTGTGTGCTGTCTGGGGTTGGCCTGCAGTGGCTGTTTCTGCCAAGGAAAGGACAAGGACTTTGCTGTGTGCTGTGCCACCTGCTTGAGGAAGATCTCCAAGGGCTTGAAGTAGAGATTGTCTCCTGTTCTGAAGTCTCAGGAACACAAAGACTTCACCCCAGCTCCCCTGACCTCCCCTGCTGGGAGTTCTGACCTATCAAGAGGTGTCTGTAGCTGTTCTGGGCCTCTGGAAGTTGTTCTGGCTGTAGGGAGCTGGAAAAGCAATGCAACAACAAGAAGCACAACGCATCCATACCTGTTTCCGAAGCATTGCCGATTAAACCAATGCAGCCCCTGCCACGGCTCGAGAAATCGCTGCACGGCGCATTGGGTGCACCGATCTCCTAAGTCCAAGATCACTGCACCAATTCCGACGCAAGCCCTGCTGTGCGGCTGCCAGAACTCACACATCCTCCCTAATTGTCGCATCGAGGCTCCAGGTCTGTTGCATCGTTGGGGGACGCAGTAAGAAACCGACACATCACCTCCTCTCCAGGAAGGAACCGATGCATCACCTCCCCTGCACAGCAGTGAGGAACCAACGCATCACCTCCCCAGGAGCAAGGAACCGACGCATCACCTTCCCTGCGTGTAAGGAACTGAGGCATCACCTTCCCTGCGACCCTTTTTGTTTGTGTTCACGACGCATCCAAGGTACTTTGTGTGAAAAGTGTTGCATCTGCAATTTGTTTTGAACTGAACTATTTCTACCATTTGAAAGTCATATTTGTATTACTATATTGTGGATTTTTGTTGATTTGGCCTTTTTTCATTTAGATAAAGATTATTTTGCTAAACTGGTGTGGTGTCTATTTGTAGTGTTTTCACTGTATTACTGTATGTGTTCACAAATGCTTTACACACTGCCTCTGAGATAAGCCTGTCTGCTCATGCCAAGCTACCAAGGGGGTGAGCAGGGTTATTTTAGAAGTGTACCCCCCTTACCCTGACTAGGAAGAAGGGTCCCTACTTGGACAAAGGTACCTACCTCTGCCAACTAGAGACCCCCTTTTCTAACACCTTCTTACTCGGGAAACTGCACCATTGACCCTCACTCTGGCCAGTGGTTCCCTGTATAGGAGTCTGACCCACTCACAAAACCCTCGACCAAACTCCATTCTTTCTAGTACAGGCCACATATAGTTCCATTCTATACTGTCAAACGCCATCTTTGCCTCTAGAGACATTATGACCGCTGGTTTCGTAAGCAGTTTCTCCATTTCATGAAGCACTCCATATAAGCACCGTAGATTCAGGCGGGTGCTTCGCTGGGGCATAAAACCGGACTGATTTGGGTGCATTAGGGATACAATGATGGACCGCAGCCTATTCCCCAAGACTTTGGCCAGGGTCTTAGGGCCAGATGTACGACCATTCATTTTTGCGAGTCGCAAATTGTGACTCACAATTTGCGACTTGCACAAATGAATGTACAACAGTGTCTCAAACACTGTTTGGGATTTCCAATGGGGTCGCAAATTGCAAGCCTCATTAATATTCATGAGGCTGTCGCAATTTGCGACCCCATTGGGAATGGCTTGCACTCACAGGGATGGTGGCCTGCTGGAGTCAGCAGACCACCATGTCTGTGACAGCTTTTTTAAGAAAGCAGTTTCTTTTTTTAAATGCAGCCCATTTAAGGAAAGCATGATGCATTCGGAAAAAAAAATGAAACTTTTCAGTTTCATTTTTTAAGGGCCACTGCCTGCTCTTAAAAAATATTTTCGCACCTATTCACAAAGGAGAAGGGGTCCCCTGGGGACCCTTCCCATTTGTGAATGGGTTACACCCTTTTGAAAAGGGTGGTAAACTGCGAGTGTTTTGCAACAGTAAATGTGGTCCCAAAACAATGGTGCATGCTATTTGCACTCGCTATTAGAAAGGGATGCCCTTGGCACGCCCCTTCCTAATAGTGGGTCGCTAACCATATTTTGCAAGTCGCTAATAGGTTAGCGACTCGCAAAATAGGGTTAGTACATTTGTCAGACCTTTTTTGCGGTCCCAAACGGGCAGAATTCCCCTTTGCGACTGCAAAAAACGGTCGTACATCTGGCCATAGTCTCTGCATTTAACAGTGATATTGGCCTATATGAGCTACAGTGTGTTGGCGGCTTGACTTACTTGTGGATTCCAACTACAGTGGCCATTCATTGGTCTCTTGGCAGTAGCCCTTTATCTCGTGGTATTGAAACATGGCGAGCATATGTGGGGCCACCCTATCCACCATCCCCTTATATAGTTCCACTGGCAGGCCATTTGGGGTATAACTTACACCCCACAATGCACTGCTTATGACCTCACATATTACATCACTGATGCATGGTCAGTGACATCACAGGAGTGAGTGGGTGTGTGAGTATTAGTATAGGTTTGTGTGGGTACGAGAGGTTGAATGGGGGTGTGAGTGGGTGTATGAGTGGTTCTATGGATTATGTCATCAGTGATGTCATTTGAGCTGTCATTAGTGATGTCGTCAGTGATATCACTGACCATGTCATGAGTGATGTAATATGTGAGGTCATAAGCAGTGCATTGCGGGGGCGTAAGTTATAGTTAGTTCAGATAACTATAACTGCTGAATTTAATTGGTTTTGTACCTAACTATAACGTCCCTGTAACCTTTGTTTTTTTCAGTGAATTTCTAAGGTTTTTAAACTAGTAGACACGTTTGCAGAGTGTTGGAAAAAGGGGGTGGGGCCACCAACCAGCTCTCATGAATCCTGCTGTATGGGACTTACTGGAGGTAACAGGAGGGCTTCTTGGACCCCAAGGTCCCTCAGCATCCAAGAAGACTTCATCCCTCAACTAGTAGTGCGCCAGTAGGTGCGTTTTCTGAGTGGTGGAAAAAGGGGGCGTGGCCTCCAAAGACCTCTCAGCAAACCCGCTGTGTGGGACTTATTTGAGCTAACAGAAGGGGTTTGGTTTCTGGCCCCCAAGGTCCCTCAGCATCCACAGGCACTTCATCCCCCAACCAGTAGTATGCCAGGAGGCGCGTTTGCAGAGTGGTGGAGAAAGGGGTGGGGCCTCTGATCACCTCTTAGCAATTCCCCTGTGTGAGACTTATTGTAGGGAACAGGAGGGGTTGTTAACCCCCAAGGACCCTCAGCATCCACAGGGACTTCATCCCCCAACCAGTTGTGTACCAGGAGGCACGTTTGCAGAGTGGTGGTGATAGGGGGCAGGGCCTCCAGTGACTTACCATCAGCTTTTTTTTTATTAGGGGAGGGGGGCCGCCTGGTCCCCCTTTCCTGGGCCTATTTGGGTCCTGGGGACCCCATCCCCTGGGGCCCAGCTTTTTTTGAATGGGGAGGGGGGCCTCACAGTCTCCCTCCTCAGGTTGATTTCAGCACCGGGGACACCATCCCCCGGCCTTTTTATTTTATTAAAACAACAAATAAGGGTAAGGGGTCCACGCAGACCCCCTTTTGGGCTGATTCTGTCCCCGGGGACCCCATCCCCTGCTGAACATGCAGCTCCCTCCCTGTGAAAGCAATCTTGCTCTGTTTTCAGCAGGCAAGAGCTTTTTTTTTCAATCCCCTTGCTTGCTGAAAGTTGAGCGTTTGCTATGGTTTGGTAGGAGCAGTAAAGCTCCCACCAAGCCATAGCAAACAGCTATGTCCCAGGGTGGGCATCCTGGGACACAGCAGGAGCCCGCCGCCCTAGAAAGTGGGGGTCCCCAGGGCCATTTTTGGCTCCATGATGTGGGGCCCACGGCCACCTTCCTTTCTTGCATTTAACCCCGGGGAGTTGGTGTTCCCTAGGGCGCAAAACCGCCCAGGGCCCTCCCCTCATAAAAAAATAAGCCCTGCCCCCTTTCACCACCAATCTGCAAACACACAGCCCGCCCTCATTCAGTTTAGCAAAAGCTTCTGGGATGTAGCAGACCCCTGGGATGTGGGGGGGGGGGTCTGTGTGGCACCCCTGTATTAATTAAAATGAAAGCCCTGGGGAAGTGGTGACCCGCCGGGCCATGGGGGGGGGTCCGTGCAGCCCCACCCCTGGATTTTTTCAGGAATAGCCTGGGGAGGTGGCGGTCCCCAGGGCTGGGGGGCCTGAGAGGTCCCCCATTCACAAATAAATAAGCCCTGGGGAGGTGGTGGTCCCCGGGGCAGCGGGGGAGGCCGTACGGACCTCCCTTGCATTATTTATAAAAAAGCCCCAGGAAGGTGGTGATCCTGCGGCATTCATTTTTATTAGCAATTAGTAATGAAGTGCAGAACCCACTGAAAAAGAAAATGCTTTTTTGGCCCTGCGGGGTACCTCCCCAAGAGGCCTAGGAGGTCAGCGTATTTCTACCCTGCCCCCGTTTCATTTTTTTTCTTTACGTTTTTTCTAGGACTTGGCTCAAGCGGAGTCCCAAGATGGCTGCCAACAATTGCTGGTTTGAAGTGTTGGCAGCCAATCAGATCTCAGCACTAGATCGGGAGGGGTTGAGGATCCTCAGTGTCCCTCTATATGCAAATTTGTATTTTCCTTAATATTTCAAAAACTATTGAACCGAGGTACACAAAATCACAAAAAAGGCTCTTCCCTGGACCAACATCTACCTTTCTGCTAAATTTGGTGTAATTCCGTTCTGCAGTTCGGGCTATAGCCGTGTCTAAAATCCTAAGGGAATTTACATGGGAAACACACATTTTTTGACCCCCTCTTTTACTTGCCCCCCTTTCACCCCCTTGACAGATCACCTCAAAACTTTCCACGCACAACAAGAATCAGAAGAGCACTTTTGGGGGAAAGTTTGGGAAGTTTCGTCAAACGGCGCCGAAGATATAGGCAAGTCAAAAAACCCTTTTCCAGTGGAAACTAGGTCCTAATTATAACTACCTACTGGTATATATATATCCCATTGGTGGTCAACAATGAGTAGTTACAGTTAGGTCAGTGTCTACATAGGGAATCCCTTTTATATTTTGCTAATAACTTTGATGAAACTTTCCAAAACATTCTTCTTTTTAGCTTAGTTTGTGCATTGAAAGTTTTGGGGTGATCTGTCAAGAGAGGTCTGAGAGGATCCCAAAACACAAAATCCCCTTGCATTTTCCCTGAACTTTTTTGGAATGCTATATCACCCTAACTGCTGAATGGAATTACAACAAATTTGGCAGGAAGTTGGATAATGAACAAGAAAGCGTGCCTTCTGTGATTTGGTGTAAATCTGTTCAGTAGTTTTTTAAATATTATGGTACAAAAATATGTTGTCTATCTAGATGGTTGAGTTTGAAGAATTTCTGTGAGAGTCCCTTGAATCCAATTTTAGAAAATAGAGCATTCTGATTCGCCCGGGTGGCTTTTTTCCTTTGGGCCAATTTTCTACCACAGGGGACATGCTTCTGCGGGAGCAAGAGCTCTGATTGGCTGCTTGCAACATGAAGGAAAATGTTGCAGGCAGTCATTACAGGACTCAGGAACTAAGTCCCCTTTCCTGTGTTTTAAAAATAAAAAATATAAAAGAAGGCAGGGTAGGGATACTCTGTCCTTTTAGCCCTTACGGGGGAGGCAGAAAAATGATAATTCAAAAGTGAGGATAGCGTAGGACTTCAATGAGACTCCAATGGGAATGCATTTTGTTTTAAAAAAATAAAACTGTCAGCATTTTCTCTGAGATATATTTATGACTATGGGGAGGGGATGTAATTGTTGTCCCCTCCTTGAGCCCCAAATGGACTATGCAGACCCAATTCCCTTGGGCCAAATCGACAAAGAAGGGCAAGGGGCATGTGGCCCCCTCCCTAAGCCTTTGTTGAGCTGGGGACCCCCTCATCCCCCGGGCCAAAAAAAGGAGTGCAGCTGCATGCCCCCCTTCGAGTGTTGGTATCTGCCCTTGGGACCCCATTCCCTGAAGCAAGATACACCACAGTGTCCCGAGGAGCCCACGCCTGGAGCACTGTGGTTCCCTGCCCAGGAGAGTGGGGGCATACCTTGCTCTCCCACTCCTGGGCAGGGAACTCCACTTTGCTCCTGCTTGACTGAACAGTGTAAAAAAGCTTCTCCCACTGAGATGGGAGTAACGGAAAGATGCTGGCTCCCTTCAGCACCTAATATGGTTCTGGTTGAGGAGCCGGCTGGGGCTGTGGGAGCAATGGGACTACCCCAAAGGACCTCAAAATACTGCTTTGTGAGTGGTCCAGATGGGCCCTGGGTCACCCACTAGAAGCCCCGGGCGTTGGGGTCTCTGAGGACCTTCAGGCTCGAGGAGGAGTGCTGAACAACCCTCCCCTTAATTTAATAAAAAAGCTCCCTACAAATGAGGTCCCCGGGTCTCTTGCTGGCTCATGGAGTGTGTGTTCATGTGCCCCCCTCCACTTATCAAAGAATGGGGTCCCCGGAGCCTGGAAAGGCTCCGGGATCCCCTTAAAATATATGGGTGTCCCATGTGGGCTGTGTAATACCCAGTGTGAATTTCTTTTTTTTTAAAGTGAATATTAAATGAGTGGCAGGAGCCACTCATTCAGTATCTACTACTCCTTTGAAGTGGCACCCCATGATGTCATGCAAGGGCTATATGTTTTTACATTTTTTTAAGCTTGGTGGTGCCCGTAGATTAGGGAGGGGCACCATCGAGTTTTTTTTATGTTGTTGAGGGCCGCAGGGAGTCCAGCAGCCCCCCAGCATCATTAAAAAAACACATTAAATCTCCTGGTCTTTAAACCCATGACCCCAGGAGAACCTACCATATATTTTTTAAACCACTGTTAACTGGAACTCTGTGTTCTTCAGCTGGAGTACGGCCCTCTTGTGGTTGCTTGTATAAGTGCATTTTCAGGGCTGAAAAAAGTAGTTATAGTTAGGATTCTAGGATTCAGAAAGATAGGAATTCCTTTGATTTTTGATTGTTAACAACTTTGCCACCATTTAGACAGACATAGCGCCAAAATGACTGAATGGATTTTCATTAAATTTGGCAAGAATATAGATTATGATGTCTAAAGGGTCTTTTCTGATATTTGATCTAAATTCGTTCAGTAGTTTTTAAGATATTAAGGAGAAAATCATAGGTATATATTGTCCTGTGGTAAACCGCGGTACCTTGATGGCATACCATGGTACATGGCAATGGCGAAACATAATACCATTGCTTAATGAAAGCCCTTACAAAATAAAAAGACAGCCATATTGCTTGGACCTCACTTTTTCTTGGTTGTGGATTTTAGTGGGAAATCTAGATTATTAGTGTTTTGGAAATGTATAGGAAAACATGAGGCATTTTAGCAAACTCAGTAAATGTAGGGAAAATTATTTTTATTGATGTATACATTTTGAAAAAAGTTTAGTTTACTGCGGCACTATCTTGAAAGTATCGAGAAAGTACTGCAGTACTTTTGAAATGTTACACACATTACACTACTCTACGCCACTACACTCTACCCCATCCACTCTAAAACACTCTAGACACACCAATCTATGATATGCCACTCCACTCTACTCTAAGAAATGCCACTCCACGCCACTCCAGTTTACAATACTGTACTCCACTCTATGCCCCTTCACTCTATGCCACTCTACTCAACTGTACAACACCCCACTCCAGTCTAGGAGAAGTCACTCCACTCTACCACATGCCACAGCACTCTGACACGCCACTCCACTCTACGACATGCCACTCCACTCTACAATACACCATTCCACTTCATGCCACTACAGTCTACAATATGCCCTCTACTCTACTCTACATCACTCCACTCTACAACACTGTACTCTGAGACACTCTACAACACGCCAGTTTATGACTCCCCACTCCACTATACAACACTCTATTCCACTCTATGCCACATTACGGCATGCCATTCCACTCTACTCTACGACATGCCACTCCACTCTACAACACTCTACCCTACTCCACTCTATAACATGCCACTCCACTCTACAACATGCCACTCCACTCTTAGACACACCACTTCACTCTATGAGACGCCACTCCACTCTACGACATGCCACTACACTGCGACATGCACTCCACTCTAGTCTATGACATGCCACTCCACTCTACGACATGCCAATCCACTCTACGTCACACCATTCCACTCTAAAACATGCCACTGCACTCTAAGACATGCCACTCCACTCTAGGACACTCTGCAATGCACCACTTTATAACATGTCACAACACTTCACTCAACTCTATGCCTTTCGACCCTATGCCACTCTCCTCTACGACACTGACATGCTACTCCACTTCACTCTACGACACTCCACTCCACTTTGACATGTCACTGCATGCTGACACGCCACTCGATGACACTGCACACAATTCCACTATGACATGACACTCCACTTTACGACATGCTACTCCATTCTGCGCCACTCAGCTCTACTCTACATCCTGCCACTCTACTCTCCCACTCAACTATATGCCACTCCACTCTACCCTGCTCCTCCCTATGCCAGTCCACTCTATGCCACAACTCTCTATGCCACCACACCCTATGCTATTACACTCTATGCCACCACACTCTACAACACTCCACTCTATGCCACAGAACTCTACCTAACTTTAAGTCAGTTTACTGCACTCTACAACACTCTACCCCCCCTACTATATGACACTCTACTCCACTCTATGCCACTCCACTCTGAAACACTCTATTCTATGCCACTCTCTGACACTCTACACCACTCCACTATATGACATGCCCCTCCACTCTACAACATGCCACTCCACTTTAAAACATGCTACTCCATTCTATGACATGCCACTCTATGCCCCTCCATTGCAAGACACTCTATGGCACGCCACTGTCTGAAATGCCACTTACCTCTGCTCTCTGACTTGCCACTCACTCTACGCAACTCCACCCTACAACACTTTACTCCACTTTGTCCCTTCACTCTACACCACTCTACTCTAGTATAAGACACTCTATGACACATGACAGCACTCCAACCTACAACACAACACTTCACTCTACTCCATACCACTTCGCTCTACGATACTCCACGCCACTTCACTCTGACATGCCACTTCACTCTGACATGCCCCTGCACTCTATGCCACTCCACTATACACCACTCCACAACACTCTGTGACATGAAACTTTATGCCACTCCACTCCAAACTATGACACTATACGCTCTTCCGCTCTGACACTGTACTCATTTGTATGCAACTTCACTTTACAACACTACTTCACTCTATGCTACTCTACTCCACTCTACAATGCTTTTCTCCACTCTACGACACTGTGCAACTCCATCTATGCCACTTTACTCCACAGTACTATATGACACACTATTCCATTCTACTCCACTACCCCGCTCTATGCCACTCCACTCTACCACACTCTATGCCACACAACTCTACCACACTATATGCCACTGTTCTCCACTTTATGCCTCTCCAGGCCACAATATTCTACTTCACTCTACGACACTCCACTCTACGGCACTCTCTTCCACTCTACTGTACGACACTCCACTTGACGAAACTCCACTCTACGACACTCTATTTCACTATACTCTACTCTATGCAACTCCTCTCTAAAGCACTCTACTACACTCTACACCACTCCTCTCTACTCTTTGCCACTACACTCCTCTTAAAGAACTTTGAAGGTTTGCAAAAGTACAGCAGTACTAAAAAAATGTTTTAAAACAATGAATACCATATTAACCAACATTATGAGTTCACATACATTTTTATAGAAAGAAAGCCCAGAAGTTCAATGAAAAAACCAAAATTTGAGAATAAATTAGCCAGACTTCCTTAACTATAACTCGCCCTGCTACCATGCACTGTGTAATCATAAATGATGTTGTTTGAGATGTCAAGAGTGTTGCTATGATTCAACATAGTATAAGTGATGTAATATGAAAGCATATATGCTATGCATGGAGAAGGCATGAGTTATAGAATATAAAGTCTGTTTAGTGGGTTCACAAAACTGAACACGGAGGTGCACTAGTCATAGTAAGTTTTGGGTGGGGTGCAGTTGGACTTGACAACCTTGGCATGGTTTTCCCCTGACTTTTTGCCTTCCAGACTCCTTTTTTGCTGACTTTGTTTTTGATGGCTTTAATATTCTGTGCACTTTACCACAGCAACCAGTGCTAAAGTGCTTGTGCTCTTTACTTTATACATGCTAAAATTGTCTTACACCCAAATGTCATATTTAATTTACTTGTTAGTCCCTAGTAATGTGGTACTACATGTATTCATGGCCTATAAATTAAATGCTACTAGTGGACCTGTGCTGAGATTTATCTACAACAGAATGTTTCTGCCTTAATAAGGATTCTTCAACCCTGATTAATTCAAAACATGATTCCGTTGTTGTATTATATTGTTCTTCTAATGAGTTTCATGTGAACGCCTGTTCCAAGTGTAACCTAGTGGACCTGCAACATTCATTGTGCCACCCACTCAAGTAGCCCTTTAAACATGCCACAGAACTGTCATTGCAACCTGTGTGTGCTGTTTTGAACTGCCATTCCAGCCTGGCAAGATAAACCTCTTCATCAAAGGAGGGAGGTAGAAGCTTCTTCGCATCAAGTGCACTCTGCTTCCAATGTTCAACTTAAGATAAGCCTGTTGCCAGGCCTAAACCTCTCTTTTTAATATGAATAAGGCATACCTAGAGTGGGCCCAAAACGGCCCAGAGGGCAGGGTGCAGTGTATTTAAAAGTTGGGCAAGGGTTTTGAGTCTAACAGAGACATTAGTGGTAACTTGCTCTTACTTCTGTTGGCACGGTGGCCTCCATCATTGACAGAGTAATCTTCCCTCCAGGGTGCAGGAGTCAATAGAGGCAACCTACTGTGAGAACCTCACTGGCACCCCATGGCTATCTCACTTTCTTCTACAAAGACACATCACCATTGAAGTAGTAGCCCAATATTCTGCTTCAACATGCCAAGTGTTCAAACAGGCCGATAAGGGGGTGCATCCACTGGGTACATCATTCCCCATTGGTGTGTGCAACTGCACACCTGGTGGATATGTTTATATGTGTAGTGTTGTACAGGTTTGTTGTGTGTAGGCATCTGGACACCTAACCTGCCACTTGCCTGTGGCCTCCAATTCCTGATTGCTTCAGACTGATCCAGTAACACCCTGCTGCCCGAATTTTCTCGTCTGGGTTTTCCCACTCACCGTTCTTCCCGCCAACAGAAGGCCCACCCATCCCAGGACCTACTTATTGCAGGCCTCAGCGCGACTGCACAGTGGATGCACGCAGTGAGCATGCCAAAAGCAAGCCTGTCTGCACCCGTGTGTGCCTGGACCATGCCCAGCACCACGACCCCATCCTCTCCTGCCTGCCGAGCTCTACACCCTCAACCCCAGAGGCATTAAGAAACCCTGCCACCACGCTGACCCACGCTCCATGGTAGGACCTTTCACCTGCACCCACTGCCACTTCACCTGCCACAGCACACTCAACAGCCCACCGACCAGTCCCACTCTGAACACACCACAGACACCACCTGAACTAAAACACTAACTCGCAAGTGCCCTCCTCAACACACCCTCACTATGCAAGTATTCCACCGAATTATGGAACCTCAGCACCACCCTCACACCCAACATCGTCTTCCTCAATGAGATCTGGCTCAACCCCACATCCCCCCCAAACATTGTCACAGCGATCCCTGATGGATATAAAATCACTCACCAGGACCGCACCAACAAGTCGGGAGGAGAACCAGCCATCATCCACAAAGAGACCATACAGTGCACCACCAACACCACCGACAAACCCACCACCCCCATGGAACATCTCAACTTCAAGCTCCAAACGGACGACAAGACAACCATAAGAGGCACCCTCACATACCAACCCCCCGGCCAGCACTCCAGCTTCTGCAACACCATCCCAGACTTCATTGTGCCCCTAGCTTTAGACCTAAATTTCCACGTCGACGAACCCAACGACAGCAACACAGCACATCTCCTTGACAGTATGAAAAGCCTCGGATTGGCCCAGTTACGGTTGTGTGTGTCTTTTGGGCTCCGCATAGCACCATGATGCTCCACAGAGTGAAAGCTGCACTTTATAAGTTCGATATAACATAACATGGTTCATGACCCTACACACCGGAGGACACGCACTGGACCCCATTTTCACCTCCAGTAACCGCATCAAATATAGCCACGTCACAGAACTCACATGGACCGATCACTCCATCGTCCACCTCAGCTTCTCCGCCACCCCTGAGACGACCAGTGTACCCCACCTGAGGTGGAACAAAATCTCAGAGACCAGCTGGACGGATGCCCTCAACACCTCCAAACCCACTACCACCACCAACCTCGAACAGGGAGTGAAGAACTTCAATGCTTGGATCACCAGTCGCGCAAAGAGTATCATCCCCATCAAGAACACAACATCCAAAGGAAATCCTTCATACACCCAAGAACTCAGAACAGCGAAACGAGATGGCAAACAGTAGGAGAGGAGATTGCGCGTCAGCAAGGACACCCCTGACAGGGCAGCCTTCAAGACCTTCCTCAACCTCTACCACCGCCTGCTGAGGGCAACAAAGACGACAGCCCTAGCCGCACGCATTGAAACCAGTGCCAACAACACCAAGGAACTTTTCAGCATCGCTGAAGAATTCTCCAACCCAGCTGCCAGCAAAAACAACATCACACCCTCACAGGAGCTGTGCAACAACTTCGCTGACTTCTTCCATGACAAGGTCACAACCATATACAGAAACTTCGAACCCCAACCCACACCTACAAACTTCCTCGACTGATACACCACCACTAGAACTGACACAAACCACAGACTGACCACCTGGAACCTCCTCTCCACCCAGGACACTACCTCCACCATGAAATCCATCCACTCAGGAGCTCCCACTGACCCATGCCTGCAACATATCTTCAACCTCGGAAACCAAATGATCGGCCAGGAACTCACCACCGTGCTCAACACCTCTATTAACACTGCAACATTTCCCAACACCTGGAAACACACCAAAGTCAAACTGCTTCTCAAAGAAACCCTCCGCCAACCCTACGAACTAAAAAACTACTGGCCAATCTCCCTGCTCCCATTCTCAGAGAAGGACCTGGAAAAGATCATCAACAAGCAACTCATGACACACCTGGAGCAGGACCAGATACTCAATACCCCCAATCCGGCTTCCCCAGCAATCAGAATACCAAAACCACCCTGATCGCAGCCACCGACATTTGAACAGGAGAAATAGCAGCTGTGATCCTCCTCGACCTCCCAGGAGCCTTTGGCACTGTATCCCATCACAGGCTGATTGAAAGACTCCACCACATTGGCATCCAAGGGGATGCGCTCAGATGGCTCACCTTCTTCCTCACCAGAAGAACCCAGAGGATTCACCTCTCACCTCTCACCTTTCACCTCCAAACCCAAGGAGATCACCTGGGTTATCCACCTGGGCTCATCCCTTAGCTCTATGCTCTTCAACACATATATGACCCCACTGGCCAACATCGCCAGATCCTACAGTCTCAATATAATTTCTTACGCAAACGACACCCAACTTATCCTCTCACTCACTAATGACCTCACTACCATCAGTACAACCTTCGACAGATGCATGTAAGGCATTACCTACTGGCTGAAGAACAACTGCCTGCAGCTGAACACAGACCAGACTGAAGTACTGATCTTCAGCATCCTCAGCAACACTTTGAAAAAGTCCTGGTGGCCATCAGACCTAGCACCAGCACCCACTCTCTCTGACCACGCCTGGAACCGCGGAACCATCATTGACAACAAGCTCACCATGAAATCGTAGATCATCACCCTCTCCTCCACCTGCTTTCTCACTCTGTGAATGCTACATAAGATCATCCTACATAGACACCTACACACGAGACGCACCGTGACACAGGCCGTCATCAATAGCCAACTGGACTACGGCAACACTCTCTACTTAGGAATCACAGCACACTTCCTACAGAGACTCCAGACCATACAGAACATTTCATCCAGACTCATCCCTTGTCTTCCCTGATGAACCCACATAACACCCCACCTCAGGAAACTCCACTGGCTCCCCTTACAGAAGAGATGCCAATTCAAGCTGCTGACCCACATACACAAGGCTCTACACAACCAAGGACCCATCTACATTAACCACCATCTGAACGTCCACCAATCATCGAGAAGACGACACTCTGCCTCCCTCTCACTTGCCCATACTCCCCTCATCCACCGAAGCAGAAGTGGGGGACGCTCCTTCCCCCACATCACAGCAAAGACCTGGAATTCCGAATGACCCTCAAGACCTGGCTGTTCGCATAAGCCTCCGGGACCTGGAAGTACCTGGATACCTTTTTGGGTGATTAGCCGTGCTTTATACATTTGATTTGATTTGATTTAGAATTTGTAAAGCGCAGCAGTTACCCAAAGGCGTCAAGGCTATAGACCACCATCTGGAATAAGTCCACTAGATCTCCGGATGCAGAAAATATCTACAGGGAGTAAAGCCAGGTCTTAAGAGCCTTCCCAAAGGGCAAGAACTGATGGATGGCCCTAATGTTTTGTGGAAGGGTGTTCCAGAGTTTGCTCGTGGCCATAGAAAATGCTCTGTCACCCCATTTCTTTCTTTTGGTTCTCGGCACTGTGAGCTGGAGTTGAAGCGATGAACGAAGGTGTCTGCCTGGAGTGTACCAACTAAACATGGCTTTTAATCTTGTTGGATATGGGAGATGAAGAGCCTTATGTATCATGCAGAGAGATTTAAAGCTGATGCGCTTACTAATTGTGAGCCAATGAAGGGTCTCCAATCCCTTAGCGGCCGACTGCCCCCTGGGACTGTCCAGAACAAGTTTGGCCAGTGCATTCTGCACCACCTGGAGTCTGTGCTGCGTGTTCTAATTCGAGTCCAGGTACAGTGAGTTGCAGTAATCCAGTCTGGACATTAGCAGGGCGAGAGTGACCTGCTTACGAGCAGACTGCTGAATGAATGGGAAAAATGTTTTAAGCATCCTTATAATCCAGGTGCATGTTGCTATTGTGCGACTCACCTGGGCATTAAAATTAAGTTCGGTGTCCATCAGCACTCCAAGGTTCTTAGCCTTTTTCCCCGGAGTAGGACAGGTTCCTAAAGAGTGTGGCCAGCAGCTACTATTCCAGCTGAGTGCCCCTGGACCAAAAATCATCACTTCGTCTTTTCTCCGTTGAGTTTTAAAAAGTTACATGACATCAATTGTGCCAATTTGGCCATGCAACATGAGACATTCTCTGCTATTGGGCATTCTTGGGGATTGACACAATGATCTGAGTGTCATCAGCACACAACACTACCTCCATTCTGAATGACTGGATTATTGCCGCTAGGGGGGCCACATAAAGATTAAAAAGCGTAGGGCTCAAATATGAGCCCTGCGGCACTCCACAAGGCAGGGAAAAGGCCTCTGAGTAGAAGTGCTGTAACTTCACCTTTTGGGATCTTTCCCTGAGGAAGGAGGACAAGAGGGCTAATGCTTGATGAGAGATACCAAGACCTTGAAGTCTATCCAGCAGCAGCACAGGTGAGATGGTACCAAATGCTGCTGATAGATCAGCGCCACCCATTATCCTTCATCCAATAGCCGCCTTATACAATCAGTGGCTGAGATTAATGTGGTTTCTGTCCCAATCATTAATTGATTGATTGATTGGTATTTTGTTTTCATTCTCTGTTCCTTTATGCTCCAAGGACCTTAATGAATTTATGACGTGAGAAAACGTTTGGTATCTGTCTATTCTGTTTCTATTGAAAGCATCGCTGCCCAATTCACTATTTTGTTTTGCATCTGAATGGTACTTAGCTGGAAAAAGATGCTTTTAAACGTTAATTCCCTATCCATTGACATAGTCACGAACTGTCACATTGTATTATCATAAAGTGGTAATACGATTGTGAAATTTAGAATTAAGGTGGCCGGGATTTTTTTTTGTAGTGTGCCCTACCCTGCAACAGTAGTTGAACAACATGTTTATCTGTGTGTATTCATCTTACACTTGAATGTACTTTCCTATCCTAGATACTGATGCTAATGTGTTTAACGGCAGTGGTCAGTGACTTTACCTGGTAGAAAAGGAAAGAAAACACCGCCATGTGCAGCAGGTGGTGGGAAATGGGCGTCTACTCAGAGAACAATATAGCAGCTGTAGATAAGAGCAGGTTGATTGTCCAATTGCACAGTTTTATCTAGGGGAACATCTGCATGAGTGCATTTTCTATAATTGAGAATCCATGAAAATGTAGGACTGTTGCACATTTCCCTACTACTCCTGGAATTATTTATAAAAACCAATAGAATTGATCAAATTACTTCAAATTTCTGGGTAATCATACAAGAGTAGGTTAATGACTTTTCGAAGTCTGTTTTGGGGAATCGAACGCTGTGTTATTGAAGTTCCCCCAAGGGGTTCATACTGTGTGCTCCCACTGTACTCCTGGTCACACTGCAGTCTGTGGGACAGCCCGGGGCCAGTGATTTGTCACTTTCCTCTATATACTTGTTCTGTTTCTTTTCTGTGTATATTTGTTCCATTCTATTTCATATGCCCCGTGCTAATCAGCCGCTTGTTTGTTTCTCTCTCCTCAGAAAAAAAGCAAAGTGCATTACCATATTGCTGTAGTCATAAATTACCTAGGACACTGCGTTTCCCTGGGGACCCTGCTGGTCGCATTTATTCTTTTCATGAGATTAAGGTAAGGACGCCGCCAAAACACAAAGTTAGAAAATGAAAATGTGCAATCAAGGAACATTTATATTGTAGAGATACGTGAAGTATATAATGCATTCCTCATTTATTCCACTTGCCGGCACTAAACAGCTTCTGCTCCCAACCGGAAATTAAAGTCTTTCCAGAACAATGTCAATCGATGTTGATGTGGCATTGTGTGGAACCAAAGTATGCCGGGGCTAAATTTAAATCATGCCCCAAAGTAGCTGAAATTCTCGAATTTTGTGTCACACAAAATTCAATACATTTTCTGAAAGTTCTTGAAATTTAGCATTAGACGATAGTAAGTCATTTTTTGCCCCTAGGAGACGGATTCGCTGAGAGACATTTTCTGCTCTAATCAGTCTCTCGCCTGAATCTCACATGACTTTTCGGTATGCAAAGTATGCGCTCACATGAAAATAGTTGTGCGAGATACTTAATGTTAAAAGTGTAATTTTGTGAATTTCTTGGGACATTTTATAAAAAAATACTCAACTTCACACACCACTTTAGTTCTAATTTGAGGATTAATGGGGGCTGATGCTATAGCCAATGCTGAAAATATGCATTTCACAGCGTTACTCATGGCATCAGCAGCCACGGCCCGTCAATATGGGCTGAGGAGGCATGCCCCCCTCCACTTTTTTCAAGGCAAGAAGAGTGTCTGTCTGGCTGAACAAAGGTCTGCCTGACAGACACTCTTGTTCAGGTCTGGCAGCGCTAAATGTGCATGCTCGTGGCTGCCTGAGCTGAACTATGCTTTCACAGTTCTGTGGTCATGACCTCCTCAGGCCGGCTAAAGGACCTCGAGGTCCTCCCCCTCATGACGAGGTCTGAGTGTCAATCAGTGACACCTCATCACAGAGTGATGTGGGGTCAGCAGTCTCACCCATCCCACTCTGTGAGAAGTGAGGGACTGCTGTCTTCCCTCACTGGCTGACCTTAAGTCCAGAGACGTTTTAAGTCATGGGCAAAGTGGGCTCTGGCCCAGGGCCCCAGCCTTTCAGGGGGGCCCCTGCTAGAGCCAGAACCCCAGCCTTTCAGGGGGGCCCCTGCTAGAGCAAGCTCTGTTCTCAGTCCTGCCCTGATGACCTTGAATAATTCTTAAACAGATTATTTAAAATAGCGTTTTCCTTTTATTTATTTTTAATATGGGTGATGTGAGAGTCTCTTACAGACATTTTGCAGAAATTGTGTTTGTTTCATGCAACATCAATAAAAAAGTTACTTTTAGATCAAAATAGGACCTCACATATGAGAACCCGGAGGGTGTCACAGAGATTATTTACAGTAATATTAGCGAGCTGCTGGGTTCAATATTGAAAACACGGCACTGTCCCTGAATATTAGATGGAAACACCTTTAGAATTTGTATGAGTGTGCCTGTGCACTGTCAGTGACCTGGCCAAAGAGGGCGTGAAAGAGCTGAAATCGGATAATAAATTCAAAGCTATTCTGAACAGGGGCCCCCCAAAATACCTTTGGCCCAGGGCCCCCAAAATCCTTAAGTTGTCCCTGCTTAAGTCAGCCAATGAGGGAAGGCAGCAGTCCCAACCCTCCTGGGACCTCCGAGACTTTCCTCTCGGAGAGCTGCAGTAAAAGTAAGTTTTATGTGTTTTTATGTTTGGTGAGTGCGTGTGTGCATCTATGTATGAATATATGTGTGTTTGTGACTGAGTGTTGTGAATGGGTGTGTGTGTGTGTCTGAATGCATGGGTGTGAGTGAGTGTGTATGTGTGCATGTGTAGCCCCCATAACCCCCTCCCTCGTAAAATTACCGTCCACCTCTGGACATTAGGAAGCAGTATAAACCAGAAGAAAGTATATGTTCTACTGGGGCAGCCAGTGAAGAAACTGAGCCTTTTCCTCCATAGCACCAGGCCCTTTTTACAAAGATACCTAACTACTGGCAACTGGGAGTTTTGATAGGTTTCCTACAGAGGCCCTGCCTCCCAACATGCTCCTGTAAAAGGCAGGGATACCCCGACCTCATCCTGTGGCACACGAAGCCTTAACAAAGATTGCGGATGGACCACTTTTGGATGGGAAGACAGGAATGTATGTACTGGGCGAAAAAGGAAGAATTGGAGTGATAAAGATTACCTGTATGCAATCTGACAATTAGCTCCTCACCCCCATCAAAAACCACCATATTAATCTTAGAGAGATGCTGTGAGCAGCACTGAGGTTATAAAGACGCCCCTGAAGAAACTAGCGGCGGGATATACTAATGACAATTCTGGCGATAATGCAGGCATAGTTGCACTATGGTGCAGGGATGTCTGCATTGGATCAAGGCAGCACACAGTGAGCCAGTGCTAGGAGGGAGCAGAAGTGTGCCATATCTTAGAAGACATGGCTCATTCATACCTACTAAAGGACAAAATCCAGTCCCGACCCTAGACTGCCCATTACACCCCAGAAGGGGTTGGCCCTGGCCATTGGGAGGGACTGAATGAATAGGACAATCACACAGTACCCTCTGCAATGACATGTGGAGTGTCATGCTGAGGCTTTATTTTTCTCTGAGGCTGTCTAAGTGTGGGCGGGCTGGGCTGCCCACAGAGGAGGGGAGGAGTGGTAGTCACTCTCCAAGTGTGCATGACGGTTTGGCCGGCCGTCTTGGGTCGGCCAAACAGTCATGCGCACTTTGCATGTTCTCCACCGGCTGCAATGCACAAGCGCACAGGCCCCCAGTTCCCATCTAATTGCTGAACCATGGTGCTCAGACCAATCATGACACTGCTATCAGCAGCATTGTGATTGGCTAGAGGAGTCTGGAAGCCTGGGTGCTTCCTGTTCCTGCGTGCATGAATGACGGAGGAAAGGCGGTCGCCGGTAAGGTAAGTTTAATTTTGTTTTATTTTACAATTTTTTTGTTTAGCCCCCCTCTTCTCACCCCACCACTGCTGCCCTGTAGCAGCCGCTTCTGAAAACCACACGAAAGTCCCTTGTGAAATTTCTAAAATGTCAATAACAGAGGTGGACCCTGAAAACCAAACAACATGCAACTTTTACTGCCCAGCAAAAAAAGGTGAAGACCCTTCTTGCTAGCTCAAATGAAGCAGAAATTAGGCAGTTTGATATATGAACGGAGGCAAATTAAAAATTAATCCCTAGTAGCATGTACGCCAGACCCTCATGAGAAAAAAAGGTGCAAGAAAGAAGGAACCCTTAACAGGAGAGAATCTAGAAACAAGAGCCCTCTCTGGGACAACCCAGCCTTGCTGCACAGAGAACCACTTGTACACCGTTGCTCAAGGATGGTCAACTAGTTACACCAACCAGGAAACATGCATAAATGAGAACCATAAACAAGGGAAACAAATCCTGACAGAAAATAAATGAGCACACCCAGCAGGGCATGGGAAGACCATGTTAAATCACCCCTCCTTGATTCTCAAATGCCGAAAACCTGGACTGTTCTATTGTCTAGATATGCTGTGCCATTGTCTAGATATACTGCACCTTTGTCTAGATATGCTGCCATTCTGCAGATATGCTACGCCATTGCCTAGATATGCTGTTCCATTGTCTAGCCATGCTGAGCCATTGTCCAGATATGCTTCGCCATTGTCTAGATATGTTGTTCCATTGTCTAGATATGCAGTTCCATTGTCTAGATATGTTGTGCCATTGGCTAGATATGCTGCCATTGTCTAGATATTCCGCTGGTGTCTAAATATACTGCACCATTGTCCAGGTATGCATCTTCATTGTCTACATATGCTGTTCCATTGTCTAGATATGCTGTGCCATTGTCTAGATGTGAATGAATGAATGAACAAATTGCTGTTTTTTGTATAGCGTGCGGCTCCTCAAGAGTGCCTCAGAGCTGAGACAAAAGACTGCATGGGGAGCAAGTCTTATAAATTGGACTGATACGGTTTTAGGGATTTTCGAAAGATGGCCTCATCCAAAAGGGCTCTAAGTTGAAGAGGAAACCGATTCCAAATCGGGCAGCTAGTATACTGAAGGAGGCCCCACCATGTCGCTTTCTTCTAAAGCGGGGACAGCTATCATCCATGAATTCCTAAAGCGCGAGACCCTGGTAGGGCAATATTAGGGAATCCTGTCATTAAGATATTTGAGCCCTGTATTGTGGAAGGCTCGGTGTGCAATCATGAAGGCCCTAAACGTCACTAACTTGCAGAATGGCAATCAGTGCCATTGTTCCCTGAAATGGGACACAAAGGAACATTTAGTCCTTTTGAGGAGAAGGCGTATTGCAGTGTTCTGTACCACCTGGAGACGGTGTATAAGGTATTCTGGAATTCCCAGATAGAGGACGATAGAGTAATTCAATTTGGAAAGAATCAACGCCCTGACCACTGTTATCTGCGCGTCCCATGGAAAAAGTCCAGGAATTTCTTAAGCATTCCTAATATCCAGAAACAGGATTTCACGACTACAGCTATCTGGGCTTTGAAGGAAAGCTGTACATCAAACAGCACTTCCAGGTTCCTCGCTACCTCGGTAGGAGGGGGTGGCGGTTTACCACTGCTTGGCCAAGCACCTGTCCAGCCCAGTAGTGTATCGGGCCAAAAAGCAAAATTTCCATCTTGTCTGGATTACACTGTAAGCAATTCTGAGCCAATCCATCACTGGTTTCGCACATGATGTGAAAGTTTGCTTGGCGGAGGCTGAATCGTCCTCATAAGAGAGCAGTAACTACATATCCTTCTCATATGAAACAATTTTAAAAAGCCGAATGAATCTACCAGAAAGTCCAAAGGAGGCATATAAATTTTAAAAAGAGTGGGGCTCAGTGTAGAGCCCTGTGTTTCCCCCATGGGCGTAGGAAGTGTGGGGGACGCGGGGGATGTATCCCCCCCCCGATTTTGGAGTGGGGGGGACACGGGGGACAAGGGTGGGGGGGACGAGGGGACAAAACAATTTCCCCTCTCCCTTCTGTGATTCTCAGGGCCATTAGCATGCGAAAGCGCTACGTTAATGGCCCTGCACTTTACCTGTGATCTGCCTCCAGTCACAGAGGCCACCCACCCTCTCCCCTTTGTTATGCTGCAGTAAGCCTCGGCCAGTCTGGGACGGGCAGAGAAGGAAAAAACCCTGTCTCTTTTCCTTCCTGCACAGAGAAGTGTCCATTTCTCCTGCTCTGCCTCTGGCAGCTGCCCTCCTCCCCTTTCTCTCTCTTTATTCCTCCCTCTCTTTCTGTCTCGCTCCTCCTCACTTGCTTTTTTCAAGAGACAACGGAGAAACAGCAGCCCTCATCCTCCTGGACCTATCAGCCGCCTTCGACATGGTCTGCCACCACACACTACGAACACGCCTTCACGACGCCGGGATCCAAGAGAAGGCCCTGGACTGGACCACATCCTTCCTTTCCGGCAGAACACAAAGCGTCCGCCTCGCCCCCTTCCGATCCAAGGCCACCAAGATCATCTGCGGCGTACCCCAAGGCTCCTCCCTCAGCCTAACGCTGTTCAACATCTACATGGCACCCCTCGCCCACGTCGCCCGACAGCACAACCTCAACATCATCTCCTATGCCGACGACACCCAGCTGATCCTCTCCCTCACCAAAGACCCTCACACCGCCAAAGCCCACCTCCACGAAGGAATGAAGGCCATCGCCGAATGGATGAGGACCAGCCGCCTGAAGCTGAACTCGGACAAGACGGAGGTCCTCATCCTTGGTTCCAACCCTTCAGCCTGGGACGACTCCTGGTGGCCAACATCACTGGGAACAGCCCCGCCACCCACCGACCACGTACGCAACCTAGGGGTCATCTTCGACCCCACCCTCTCCATGACCTAGCAGGTCAACGCCGTTTCCTCATCCTGCTTCAACATCCTCCGAATGCTCCGCAGGATCTTCAAGTGGATCCCCACCGAAACAAGAAAAACAGTCACCCAGGCCCTCGTCACCAGCAGGCTGGACTACGGAAACGCCCTCTACGCAGGAACGACGGCTAAGCTCCTGAGACGGCTGCAACGCATCCAGAACGCCTCTGCACGTCTTATCCTCGACATCCCCGACGCAGCCACATCACACCCCACCTGAGAGACCTGCACTGGCTCCCTGTCAACAAGAGGATAACGTTCAAGCTCCTCACCCACGCACACAAAGCACTCCACAACTCCGGACCAGCCTACCTCAACAGACGACTCAGCTTCTACACCCCCACCCGCCAGCTCCGCTCGACCAGCCTCGCCCTCGCCACAGTCCCCCGCATCCGGAAAACGACCGCCGGCGGCAGATCCTTCTCCCACCTCGCCGCCAAGACCTGGAACACCCTCCCCACCAACCTCCGACAGACCCAAGACCTACTGGCCTTCAGAAGACTCCTCAAGACCTGGCTCTTCGATCAGTAGCAGCACCACCCCCCTCTTCCCCCAGCGCCTTGAGACCCTCGCGGGTATGTAGTGCGCTTTATAAGTGACATGATTGATTGATTGAGACAGCACTTACCCTCTCTTGCCTCTCCTTTCCTTTATTTGTTCCCCTGTGAATTGGTTCCAAAAAAGAACGAAACACTTTGGATGGAAATTTCATCATTTTCTGACCTTTTTCTATTCCAAGGGGCAATCTCGGAAGAAGAGAAAAAAGTATCAAAATACGAAAAATAATTAAATAACTAATGAAAGCAATAAAGACTGGTCACAGATGGGCCAGATTGGTGTTATTTACACCCACACACATTAGCGCCACTTTACAGAGTTTGCCAGTAAAGCGCTACATTCTTTTTACCTTCTTTCTTTGAACAACATTGTTTTCCCAGGGTGGGGAAGGGCACCATTTCTAGAGGGGCTGCAATACCTGGCTGATGGGTGGAGTGGGAAACGTTTAATGTGATCTTTTTCAACTGTTTTAATTATTTTAGATTATAAAACGTGTACCGCTGCTGTGTGTTCAGGGATGTGGTCTTTTTAAAGCAAACTGCTTAAGTTTTGTAAGAAAATAAGCAATGGACATTGAAACAGGCCCCTCCGGGTCTTGTAGTCTTGTCCTGAACTTTTCAGGCACAATCACTCACTGATGTCTGAATAATGAGTGTAAAAGCGTTAAAGTAACCATGTTGTTCCTGCATACATTTCACATATGCTTTACTTACCCTTGCATTCCCTATGAGTGTTGGCTTTTTCCAGGATGTTATTACTTTTTTTCCACGCAGCATATTACTCTTGGGTTGTAGCTGAAGGCAGTGCTAGTTTCTCTCAGTGGGGCAGTATGGTGTTCAGTGGGGGAGAGGATGTGGCACTCTGACCAGAGCTGCCGAATTTTGAACTGGAAAACTAGATTCAGCCTTCATGACCAGTCCACCAGCCCACTCTCTTGACAGAGCACATTCCCATGATACACCTTAGAAGGCCCCAATAAACCTTAGAAACCCTGGTTTCTTAGCACCAGCAGGTGGACCCTTGCGGTGGCAAGTATGGCTTAACCTTGAAGGCCTGTCCACCACAATCCATACTGAAGTTCACCTCCAGTCTTGCGGGCAGGCATACAAAGAAGCACACCCTAGAGCGACAATGACTCTGTCATTGAGGCCACAAGACCCTTGAGGCCAGTCCACCTCACCCTTTGGTACCTCCCATTGGCTTTTTTCAGCAGTTTAGTGCAACTTACAAAGGATTGTCAATGTAGGATTGGCATGCACACCAAACTAATTTCACAAACGTCATGGTCCCTGCTTCATGCACAAGCACTTTTAACATGTGCTGCCTGCTTTTGGGCCCCTGGAGTTATGCAGCAATAGAGGACAAAATTATGGCGCAATGTTGACTAAATTATGCAGTAAAAAAAGGCTACAGATTAATGCGGTACATTTTATGATACTTTATTTTGACATTTTTATACATACTAACAGCCTCTGCAAAGCTTTTGCCTCATTAGTACCTGTGTAACATACAAATGCAGCAGTGAGAAAGGTGACTAGTCGACCTTTGCAAAAGGCCCTCCACTTCGCAGCAACATAAGTCACATTTTTATAGTAATTTTTGATGTGTTTGAGCTACAAACAATTTTTTGGGTGAAATCGTTAGATTATGCAGCGGATGATGTATTATGTGGCAAATATGGTACAGCCATAATTAAGTGGAAAACATTTGCAAACTAGGATATTTTGCTATTCATGTTTGAAATGCTGTTGTGGAAAAAGGGAGGAGAAGTGATGATGACAGAAACTTCATGGCTCGGAGACAAATGGCTTTTGATTCCACTTTTAAGCGTATTTGGCACATTCTGTGATTGAAAACATATCCCACTTTGTGAATGTATTTTAATGTCAATAACTCATATTAAACCTTAAATGAACATGTGCATCTATTGGTTGAATTAACTGGTCAGTGAAATGCCAAAGAAATACTAGAAATAGGGAAGTTTTGCTCTTTCTGGCCACACCTCTGACTCTGCCCACAGACCGAAATCTCAGGTTATTCTCGCCCTCTGATTCTCCGTCCACAGTTCTCCTACTTTTTTTTCCCCACTTCGACCACTGCTTCCTGCTTATTGTGTTTTGAATGTCAAGGCTTCACAAACTGAAGTATTATCAGACTCTGACTGTGGTGTTAAGCGCAGCAGTCACAGATCACAGTTGGGTCAGGTGGGAGCTGGGGCTTGAAATTAGGGATCACAGACTGCATAGGGCCCTTTCTCATGTGCCTTCCTACTTCACTAAGAAGCCTAGTAAAGGTACCAGATGACACTGTATCAGGAAAAATGCTATTTTTCTGTCCCCGACTTTCCTTAAACACAATAATGCATTCTGGGATAGATAGTGTTGCATTACATAAGCTTAACCAAGTGGACTAATACACCTGAGAGCAATGTCAGGAAAAGGGAAAGCCCATGACTTGGCCACTGTGTCTCTGATGATATTATGGAGTCCTCTGGTAACATTAAAGGTAAGCCACACTTATTCAGGCAGTACCACTCTGAACCCGGATAGAAATATGAGGCCCCATTTTGCAGTCACGCCAAGTGTAAACCAAGTTGCCTCATTATCAAGTCTGTATCATTAATGGCCTGACAATGTTCCCAATTTAAAACATAATTTTTCCACATAGGCCTGTTCTTGTGTTTGTGAATCACAAAAAGTGCAAGAGATTTGCTCACAGTATTGCACCAACAATCGAAATGTGAGTAGCTCTTATGACCCCATTGCACCAGTTGGCGCCACGTCCACCTTTAGAAATCTCAGGCCTGCTAGGGCATCTACTTGATAAAATATGTGCCAAGTGCTTTAGCACCACATGCTCTCTGTGCTGCCTCTTTGTCTTTGTCCGTGACAGCTGTGGGTCTTCTTAAATAAGGGGCACTCAAGTGTACTTTCAAGGAAAAAAACTATGCTTTTGGAGACTACAAATTAGATTTTCAGCAGAGTAACTTTACATTTTAAAGCTCCAAGTGGACAAGAATCACAGATGAGGTCATCAGCCAGTCGTGGCTCTTTAGCCAGCAGCCCTTTGCATTCTGGTACTTGTAGTTTTATATTTTCTACTATAGGCATGGACTTTGAAATCCAGGCATGCAAAGTGAAGTGGGCCAAAAATCCAGAATGGCCTGAAGAGCCTACATATGACATGTGGCCAATTGGCATATAGGAGCATAACAGCTCTAGGCATGAATCTGGGTCCAGGATGACAGAGGGATGATGGCTCTAAAAGAATGCAATCTGTGGAATTCACTTGTCAACAACGTGAGGCCAGTATGAATACTTCTGGATTGGATATCTGGGTGCAAACTTAGCAGACAGGTGTAAGTTCTGTGAACACCACAGGTGAGGCCTCATCTGCAGTATTAGGCCC
Organism: Calotriton arnoldi; assembly: GCA_963921515.1. Classification (NCBI taxonomy): domain Eukaryota; kingdom Metazoa; phylum Chordata; class Amphibia; order Caudata; family Salamandridae; genus Calotriton; species Calotriton arnoldi. The sequence goes on from CAWUFW010002048.1 coordinate 1,344,108, forward strand.
AGTGATGCAGGTCACATCTAACAAACAATGCAAAATTATCAATGGGCCAGTCAGGGACATATTCAGACACCCTCATTCAGGGGGACAAAGACGTGCAAGAACCAATACAACAACGAGGAAACAGGCCTACCCCATCCACACACTCAGGAATGCTTGCCAACTGCATTTTGAACAGTTTCCGCTGTTTCTCATTCATGGCTCCCCCCACGTACCCTCCCACGGTATGCAAGAATATAGAGCCTCTACAGGCAGGAGTTGTTGCTTGAACCCCGTGCCATTGAATTCACATTCAGCCCCCACCCCTGGGACACCTTGGGGAAACTCTGGGGATACCTAATATGCCCCAACATTGTAGTTTGTCAATTTCTAAGTGCCCCAAACACAGAAGTCAATTTGGGCACAATTTGCATTTTAATAGGAGTCCTGCAACACAGGGCTGCATTTAAACTGAACTCAGGCTTCAGAAGTGCACACATGCAAGTGCAGAAAGGATGCTGGCCTTTAAACTGCCATGCCCTATTGTATACTAGGGACTTAGAGGTAGTTTTAATCCCCCTGCTCTATCATGTACTAGGGCCTTATAGGGGAGGTCATGCCAATCATAGTGGTACCCTAACCCATAGTGTATGTAGGTGTTTTCACTTTTCACTGTATTTTTAAGTGTCTCTTTCAGCATAGCATCGGCCCTGGGCCTGGTTAGGCAGAGCCCAGAGTCAGTTACCACCAGTAGCAGTTGGCAAACAGTTGAGGGGGGGGGTGCCCAGGGTAGAGGATGACTTTGCAACACTGGAAAAGCACAAACTCAGAATTTAAAACATAACACCACGGTTGGGGGTTCTCTATAATAATCAGAATTGATTTCTATCCAAATGAACCCATTTTCCAACATTAGGCTAATGAAAGACAGGGGGAAAATCATAACGGTCTAATCTATACCTTGCAGTTTTCATGCAGCTCTTTGATGAGGGTTAATAGCTCACTGTTCTATGTTAGGATTTTAACTTATAAACTTCAAGTAACAAAAGAATCTCTCAGACAAAAGCAGTAACCCACTGACCTATTTACATTATATGCACTTTGTGATTTGCGTGGTACACGTTTTTTGCAGCAGCCATATTAACCCACTGTGCCTACCTTACCTTGAGTCAAAACATCCACTAGACAAACCTCTGATCTCTCTCGACAAAGAACATTAATCACTGGAGTTATCTTCACATTTTTATTGTTGCCTGAAAATTGCTGGAGACCAGGAATGCAGCAGCAGCAGGTACTTTTCAAACCATAATGCACTTGCAAACATGACGCCCCCACCCAAAGTCAGCGACCTTTGTTTGCTTTGTGCATGAAGATGCAAGATTCATATACATGTTTTTTAACATCTGGTCTAATTACAATGTGAAAGTAAATAACAATAAAGCATACTTGCAAACTGCGACTAATGCCTGCCTTTCTCAATATTTCACTTCAAAACTATGCGATTGTATTTGTTTAACGGGCACATGGTCTCACACAACAGGCGATTTGTTTGGGGTCACTGGAAAGTCCACAAGGTTGTCTCTGTCCCCCCCAGAATTTTAGTGCTTCCTACGCCCCTGGTTTCCCCACATTTTAATGTTATCACATCTGAGTAAAGGGCTTCATCCACAAAGCTTGTTCTCTATGATCTAGAAAGGGGCCATTGTCTAGATATGCTGTTCCACTGTCTAGTTATGCTGCCATTGTCTAGATAGGCTGTGGCATTCTCTAGCTATGCTGCTCTAATGCTGAGATATGGTGCGCCCATGCACCAGTATCCAGATAAGCTGCACTCATCTGCAGAAATGCTGTATCAGTGTCTAGGTATGCTAAGCCTGTATCCAGATATGCTATAACTGTGTCAAGATATATGCATCGTTTCCTTACAATTCGCCCATGTTACATAAGCTGCACCAGAACTGCTGCAATACTGTCCACCAATGCTTTGTTGATGCAAAAATATATTTTGCCTGTATCCAGATATATTGGACCATTGTCCTGATATACTCTAATGGTGTCCAGATTTGGTGCCTTCACGTCTAAATAGACCACCCTTTTCAGATACAATGTACCCATGCTCACATAAGCTGCAATCTGCCAGCTTTGAGATATGCAAGGATGCCATGAGCCCTAGTGCAGGCAATGGAAATGGCATCTTTGACTACTGTTGGGGTAGTAAAATTCAGCAATTATTAAGTTTATTAGGCCCCTCAGGGCTCTGGGCTCCAGAGCACTGCACCTGCTGCACCAACGGTAGTTATGCCACTGAGTTCTTATATCCAGTCGCCTTCAGTCCATAAAACTTGGATGGGAAAAAAACTGCCTCAACTCAATGGTTCCAAAACTGATGTACTCTTCCCAGACCCTCACCATCTCATCAAGCAATTGGATCCTTTACCCTCTACGCCTGTTCTTTGTCCAAAATGTTCTCATCTAAGATAAGAATATCTGGCAGGCTATGGGACGCAATCCTCCATCTCAATCCACAGATTGGAGCAGCAGTAAAAGCCACATTATTTCAATGGAAATTATTGAAAAAACCCTCCAGCATTCATGTGGGCAGTAAACCACCAGTTAGTTATAGGCATCATTGGCTACTTCGGCCTTGATTACAGCACTGCGTTAAATGCTGCCCTGCCATATCTGGAGACGTCAAAGAGCCCAAAGCGCCACTCGCTTCTTATTCGAACGAAGTAAGCATCAATTTTTGTCAGCCTATTAGAAAGGTGTTCATTGGCTCCCAGTACAGGGACGATTCATATACAAAATAGTGTCTCACCTATAACTGCATTGAAGGATCCACCGGAGAGATCTACAAGATATTTAAAAAAAAATCACCAACCATCCTCTAATACCAAGATCCAGAAAACCCTTTCATACCAAGATGCAGAAGTGGAGGCGACAGGAGATTCTCAGTGCTGGCTCCCAGCCTCTGGAATAAGTTTCCTTCAGACATCCTCAATACTTCAGAAAAAAAATTAAAAGGCGCCATTTCCAATTTTAGTATGAATGTGATTTCTAGATATTTGTGAATATTTCCATACATCTGCCTTAATCTATATGCAAATGCTTTATCTATCGGTTTTCTTCATGTTTCTGCAATTTTACTGTTTTACAGACATCTAGCGCCTAAAATCAATTTAGTTGTGCAGCGTGTGCTATAGAAATAAATAAAGATGAAGTGTACTGATGTGCTGCACCATTGTTAGATATAGTTCACCAGTGTTCACATAATCTGTGGCTGTTTTCAGACATGCTGCACCAGTGTCTACATGAATTGCATATGTGTCCAGGTATAATTTTCCCGTGTCCAGATATTCCGCACAAATGTCCACTTATGCTGTCCCAGAAGTGCACCTTGGACTGCCACACTCTGGACCCACACCTCCTCACTTGGGTGGCTTCATTCCTGGAATATTCTTGCAGGAACTTCCATTTAAACTGAGCCACCCGAGGGCACGCTGTGTCTCCTCTGCAACAGAAATACTATACTGACTCAGTGTCCCTGACTTGCAAAACGAGCAGGGACCCTATTTGCACAGTGAATTGCATATGCAAACATTCAAAACCATGTTTCTAATTAAGAAAACAGTTATCAAAAATATATATCGCTAGTTTTTTTAGGTTAATAGGATTTACTCACTATCAGAAATTGGGTTATCAATTTGAGAAGGGGTTAAACTTACGAACTTAATGAACACATCCTGGTTAGGTCTAAGCTCAAGAAATTCAGTGAAACTCTGCTCACTGCCACTCGCAGGTATGTCGCAAGCAGCAGGAAAATCCCCAGAGAAATGCATTTTAATTTCAAGCAGTATCTACAATTTTAAAGTCGGAGCTGTTGTGTAGATATACTTCGACCTGTTATCGGTGACCAAAACTTGGCTTACCCTAAATTCTACTTCGCTGTTTCATTTATTTGCCCCTGCAAATATCAATATTTTTCATTTGGATTGTAAAAAACAAAACTGAGGGATGGGGTATCGGTTATAGAGAGGGATTTGGTATGTTTAAAACAGTACAATGTGAAACTGTGCATATGTCTGAGAATCTTCTGAATTTCCCTTCCACAAGCCTCGAAAATAGATGTGGTCAACTTTGCTGAAAAACTGGGTTTTTCTATTTGAGTAAATATAATGTAATCATTTGAGATGACTTCAATTTATGGCTCAAAAAGCTCTAGGGTTTCACAGGTTAGTTTAAAGAGGCCCTAGAAGTCTTTGACTTAAGCCACAAGTCCATCAAGTTCACTTACCAGATTCCAATTTCAGATCTTGGCTAAGAGAGTGCATTCACTGTCGGCTGTGAGACATATTGTCACCTTACAGTGGGGCTTAGAGCCAGCCCATTGCTTACCATTTGTGGCATTTATTGTCAGTCTCATTCGCTTGCTTCTTATTTGTCCGCTTCGGTGGGTTTCCATTCCTCTTCTGGTGTCTGTCCCTCCTCTGGAGCATGACCCCACTCTGTTGTTTCTGTGCTTCCACATTGCTATCTCTCACTTGTCCTTCTCTCCCTCACCCGCATCCTTCTCATATTGCCCTCCCTCCCTCTGCGTTGCCTCACTCCCCCAACTCATTCCCCCATTTGTTTGTTTTTGTAAAACAAAGTGCATTAGCTCTATATCAAAAAAGCATACCAGCACTATATGAAATATGTGTTAACCTTTTATTAACTAATCCATCTTGGATTGATAAATACAAATAAAAAAATGCTTGCTTCATTTTGTAGACATGGGCATATGTGTTAGCGCTCGATTACAAAATAACGTAACAGCCACATCATAGCGTTTTTTAAAAACATTATTTTCAGCCATGTTTCACAGTAGGCGCATTGCTGCACTGCTGTACAGCATCACTAAAACTGATTTCCAAAGCTAATAAGTCTCAAAGTCGAGCCCTATTGGCTTTACCAATGCTTGTTTCTAATTGTATTGGCCTCGAAGTGGGGGACCATTTCCCTCTAATCTGGATGGATCGTTAATCTGTCCCATTTTGGATACCCATAGTTGCTACTTGTTATGTGCTTGAGCTAAGCTCTGCCACAAGTTAGCGGAATTGGAAAAAGCCCCGCCCCCCCAGGACATTTGATTAATTAGAGATGGCTAAATTTGATAAAGGACAGATAAAAAAGACAAAGAAGGCGTATTACAACAAAAGTATTCTTTAGGCTCCTAACCTGCCTAGAGAAATGTTACAAATTGTAAGAGAGCTTCAGTCTCCCTTCTCTTTAACCAGAGTCCTAATTCTGTCTGAAAATCTGTGAGCAACTATGACTAATATCGAAAATATTCGGACATGCTTAATTTCCAAGACAATCTCAAGACTATCTTCATAGAAGGCAGAGCCTGAGCCTGGCTCAGTAGCTTGGGAGATAGATATATGTTTGAACCAATTACTTCCTTGGAGTAAATTACATGCAATAGTCGTCTGTCCAGTTTGCCTTTAGATTCCGCTCCTGCTGTTTGGCTACATTCTTTTAGTACTTTGATTTTAAATTAATTTTTGTTCATTGTTTTAAAATTCATTAACATCTAGTATCTTCCCTGAAAACTGGAACAGTCTAAAAGGTTTAGATCGACAAGTCTTCTACCTTGGTTTAAATTATTTAAAAATTGCTTCAAAGTTATATTGAGCCAAACAATATTTTGGATTCTGTTCAGTCAGGCTTTCAGGCAGGTAGGAACACCTAATTGGTGGTTGGTTGAATTATCAATGACCTGCAGAGGCTGGTGGACAACAGTGAAATATCGGCCCCGGCTTTACGAGAGTTCTTGGCGGCCTTTAATACTATTGACCATATTAGTCTGTCCACGAGACTTAGCAATTTGAGCATCTCTGTGAGAGCACCTGACTGACTGTTGTCTTGCGATTGCCTGACAACAAATGACCTTCCTAGCCCTCTTTAAATCTAAGCCCAAAGCTCTTAGTTGTAGTGTTTCACATGGATCCATTCTTTCCTCCCTGTTCTTCAATATCTATATGAGACCTCAGGTGCTCTTCCTCAACCAGATGGTTGTGAGATTTTACATGCACGCTGACAACACCCAATTGATCTTTGAGGTGCTTCAAGGGTCATCCATCTTCTTTCGAAAGGCACATTACTTAGCCTTGGTGCGCTGGTGGATATCGGAGAATTTTATGATGCTAAAACCTTCAAATACTGAACTACTAATCTCTCCAGCTGGAACGTTTTCACCTGAGAATTTTGCTTGACCTACCACCAAGGATTCTTGTCCTTCAGTAGTTCAGATCTTGAGAATCATGTTTGACTCTAACTTGTTGCTTCAAACACAGGTAGTCCATTCCTAATATCTTCATCTGAAAACTCTACAACACATTGTTTTTTATTTACAAGAAATTCCTTGCCTCTATGATGAATGCATAAATGTATTCTAGTTTGGATAATGACAACCCTATTTATTTAGTTTCATCAAAACAATGTGAATCTCCATCGGCTTACCCAAAATCCTGCTGATGGGCTTATTTTAATGCTGGATGAAGGCAACATGTCTCACCTGACTTAAGACTACCTATTTGGCTTACCATCTGTAGTAGGATAATCTTCAAAGGTTATTGCACATAAAGCCATTCAGTAAGGCATTCTGGATTACATTTTTCTTAGACTCAGGTGGCACAAACCTATGTGTAATTTGCCATCTTCCATGCAATTCCTTTTGGAGGTCCTAAAAGTCAGAGCCATCTCCTTTGATGACCGTGCCTTCTCAGTGGCGGCTGCCAACCTATGGGATCCTCTGCCTCTTTCTTTATGCTCTGAACCATGTTAAAATCCTACCTGTTCAGAAACTGAATCATTGTGTATCATACATTCTCATTAACTGTTCAAACTTCAGTCTTCAAATATTCTGGGAAAGTGCATTTTCAGAATCCTTCCTCTAGTCTTGACTAACATTCAGGCTTATCAGTGTGAATGGTTCCAATGCATTTGCATGCTTACCTGAGGCAATGAGGCATTGACAGATGGGACACTTCAACAGACGCGCCGTGTTGTAGTTTCTGTGAGCTCTGCTACACTCCGTACCCATTTATGGTGTGTTTTCTTGTATACTCTGTACTCAAGAGATTTAGCAGCATATCCGCCTCATATGTCCTCATAAAATCTTTTCAAAGTTCTCAAACCCACAGAGAAGAATCTTCTGAATACAACAGATGAGAGAAATACTCTGAAGTAGTCTGAGTAACTGAGAGGAAGATTGATAAGACCACATAGCAACAACAGGATCAATATGGTCCTAATAGAAAGTATGGCCACATTCAAAGGTATCGAAGAGTGTATCGTGGCCTCAGTAATAAGTAACATTAATGCTCTATGGTCTGAGTCATTGGAAAGAGGTGGTCCTTGGAAGAAACTGTAATCTCCACGGAAAAATGCATCACTCATTTTAGAATGTATCTGAAAGCCCAGTTCACATATAGTAGGTCTAGGAACACATTTTGTAATTGTAATTATATAGCGCTTACTATTCCCGACGAGGCGTTGAAGCACTTAACACAGATGCCTCATTCTAGCCTCTATGCTCTTAAGCAAACTGGAGCTTTACATGACATGGACTTATCAAGTACGATTTCACTGCATGCAGGCACTGAGTGAATGGCATTAGCAGAGAAATATTACCTAGACTAAATGAAAGGCTAGACAAAAATACAACACACAACTTTCCCCTATATTTTTTGCAGATGAGTAGCTTCTACTCACTGTCCTTACTCAGAATTGAGGATAGGGTCATGCTGTAGAAATTCCGGAGCGTTTCTTCCCATAGGTATCCTCCCCTCCCACCCTCGGATTACTGGCAGCACCAGGAGCAGAGGTTACCAGGGCTCTCTGAGAGCCATTGTTTCTTTCTGTTGCTGTCACCAGCTGTTCCATTGTGGGTACCCAGCAGCAAATGGGAGGCTATTGAGTGGCCATGGCAGTGGTGGAGAAAGGGTACAAACCATTTCTCCGTCTGCCACATCAGTAGGACATAGTAGCAGAAAAAAAGTGAAGTCCACCAAGAGCATAGGCTGCTACCATTGTGACATTTTGCAAGTCATGGCTCTCCAGCAGCATCCCCTTCCTGCCCACACCTATTTTGATGAATTATCTTCCCCTTGTGCCTTATGTGCCACCCTTCCACCTTTAACTCCTCTCCTTGGTTGCAGCACCAAGAAGATTCTACTGAATGACTCCTGCTTCTGCACAGAAGATAGATACCAAGTAATTCTGAGTGCAGGAGCTACACTATTCTGTTACACCATGACCACAGCAACCTCCACCAGCATTACATCACCAGACCTTGGGTGGCTTTATGATCCCACAGCCACCTAGCTGCCTCTACCAGGGTAAGCAGGGAACTGTGATGGGGGTTAGTGAATGGGAAGGATCTCTGCAAGGTTGCAGCTAGCTTGTTCGGTGATACTTGTACAAAGAGGGAGGGCTCTACTGAGCATTTTGGGAAGCACTGAGCATAAACGGCTGGACAGAGCATAAGAGGCAGTGATGTGCATATGGTGTTGCAGAGACTATATGGAGGTGCATTAAGCATGTCAAAATGAACTGCTCATCGGTGGCTGAACAGAATCTAAACTTGGTAGAATTAGCTGTATCAAGTATAAGGGGCTCTACCTAAGTATGTGGGGCTTCCGTGATATAGTCCTGTAACCTCTCACATGGGGCTAACCTATAAATATGTCTTTGTATGTTGAAAGGAGAACCCTGGTTTCCCTGTTTGTCTTACACCCATTTTTGTATAAGGGTGGTTCTATATTTAAAACCTATTGGTGATGTTGAAGCAATGTTTTAGGGGATTCTCAACCCAAAGATATAATTGGATGTTATCAGCAAAAAACTAGAGGGCTTGGTGAGGGTGGATATTTGGAATGTTAATATTTAGATGGCAAATATCTGAGGCATGCCCATTCTACATGTGGTCAGTGAAAGTGATAAAAAAAAACTTTATTTGTGATTTTTTTATTTGTGATTTGCTGAAAAATGAATGTGGGAAATAATGTTGAAGGCCACTTAGAGTTCAAGCAAAATATGTAGTCTTCCGCATGTTTTTCCAAGCTGCTTCCAAAACAGGCTCAATGCAGTGCTTGAACTGAAAGCCATTAATATAAAATGTGGTGTGTCTCTAGGAAATGATGCAGGTGGGAGACAAAAATGTATCCAAGACTTGCTTTGTTTCTACAAAGTTTTAGGTGGTTGTGTACATTCTACAATTTAATTTACAAGTATCTTACTTCGGTGACATTTGTAGACACCAGAAAAAATGGCTACGTGGCAAATTTGCCTTTTCTGTACGGTCAATCCAGATTTTCACCATTGTCTGGACGCTATTTTTGCCAGTATTAGGACTTCTGCACTGCTATTCGGTGCCACAGTTTGTGCTCAGGCTCTGCTTTGGCATTGGGAAAACTAATTACACCCAATTGGTCTTTTTAACTTTCCAGTAAGGCTATAGTAGCTGGGGTAGAAAATGTACCAATGGCATGGGATTTAAATGTCATATGTGGGCTGCAGTGTGTACTTACTCCAATCACATGTATAACAAAATACATAGCTGCCAAGAGCACCACTACATTTTCCATATAGCTGATCTAGGTGTCATTAAAATATTTACATTCAGATCTCTGCCTTGGAAAATGTTAGCAGTGTCTTTCAAAGTTATGTCACACTTAATTTTCAAAATCTGATTTAATGGTGAAATCAGATTTTTGATAACTTAAGTAGAAAAGTAACTTTATAAAAATGTATATTAGGCTTCCTGACCTAGAACTGGCAGAATGCCAGATCTGCCATGTATCATAAATCAGAGGTAAAATATAGATAACTAGCTGTGAGAGTTAACAGTCCCAACTCAAAAGACAATAGCCTGTCCCTGAGCCCAGAAAGGAGAGGAAGGAATTAACTGCTGACTACTGAGCATGGCTTTATCTCACAGGGAAGGGAGAACAGTGCATAGGCATAGGCATAGGCAGAACAGTGGCCAGCCTTAGCACTACCTGTTTTACCCGTTCAATTCTAGGTCCCTCCTAGACAGCCAGGCGCTAGTAAAAGTTGGGGAGAGAAACAGTTATTACCCTGTCAGGTGGGAGGAAGGAGAACTCATCTTAATGGGGGGGGGTTGCAAAGTAGCAGAGGAGGGGCTTGTCTGGTGATAGACCGGTTCCACCATATTATATTCTTGTTTAATTCTATGGCAAGGGTAAAGATGAAGTGCTGCAAAAGAAGGTGGGGGAGTGTGAGAGAATGGAGGTTGGGGAAGGTGTCAGAATGTCTCCAACAGGAGACAGGCTAGTCCACCGGATGAATTTGACACCTTAACCATCATCTTCTCAGAGCATTCCTGGAATAACTCCAGTTGAACAGAAAGTGAGTGCTGGTGGAAGACTCATGACTTCTACTTAAAGGAGAAGATGCATTCAAGGGCTCAAGAACTCCTGCTAGCACGCAGGAACTGAAACTGCTTTCCAATTGTCAAGCGATTCGACTCATATTTAATTCTTTAAGGCACACAAAAAGTAGAGGGACTCCTCAATCTAAGAGGGCCCAACCAAAGATGACTGGAACCTGCACAATACTTGCCTGGGGGCATATTTACTAGAAAATGTTAGAGCACGGAGATGCTCTGACATTTTCAAAACGCAGGGATGCGCTGTATTTAACACAATGCGGTTCATCCCTGTGTTTTCCCTAGCGCTGGCCCTAAAATTAGCTGCCTAGCACCAACGCAGGCACCCTTGCACCATAGTGCAAGGGTGCCTGTGTTACAGGGAATGATTTTTTATGTGCAGGAAGGTGTCCCTTCCTGCACATAAACAATCCATGATGGCTATTTATTAGTTTTATGTGTGCTGCATTCTGCAGCACACACAGAAGTAGCAAATCATCATTATTTAATGATTGTTTATGTGCAGGAAGGAATACCATCTTACACATAAACAATCATTAATGGCTTTTTTGCTCTTTCTACGTGTGCTGCACAATGCAGCAACATAGAAAAAGCAAAAATGAGGAGAAATAAAAGCATTTCTCCTTGTGCGCCATTCTAACGCCTGCTCTTGCATGATGTTAGTTTTTGGCGCTGCCACAGATTCACACCTCCCTGTAAATCTGGGGCTGCGTCCAAAAGCAATGGGTGTTGTGGTGAAACGCCCACAGCAACACCAATTGCACACCCCTTTGACACAGTGGACTGTGGCGGAAAGGGGCGCATTTACAAGGTGGCGTTAAGCCATGCTAAGTGGCTTAGCACCACCTTGTACATATTGAAAATGGCGCTGAGCCACAGGAGCTTCAAAAAAAGTAACGCTACGGTGGTAATAAGGGCTTGTAAATATGCCCCTCAGTGCCTAGAAGCATGCTCAGAGGCTAAGGGGTGCAGGACTGACCAGAAGGAACTTTCCCAGCAGTTGGAGAAAAGTGAGACCTAGTCGTTTTGTTTACTCTGAAGGTGCTGAGGCTTGTCCATGAAGGTTGCTCCTTGTGGGGGCAAGAAAACCAGGTTTGTGCCACTTGGTGCTTTTTGCCTCACTGATAACAGGTCCGCTGCACCTCATGGTAATGATATCTGGCCTCATGATGCCCTACCTGGCTGAAGCTTCCAAAAAAAGTGTAAAGGTAAAACTTTCTACCAGGTTCAGGTGCCACATCTATCATACTGAAGGAGCACCCTAAGCAGTCTGGAAATCAGTCTTTTTCTGATCAGAGCTCTGGGATCCAAATCCCTCAGCAGGAGCTCAACAATGATGTATTTGACTTCAAGGGACCCTCACCAGCCACAGCTTTGGAACTTTCCCAGATGGAAGATTTTGATTTTCATTTCAGATATTAAGTCAAAAGGTTAAATCTTTGATCAATATGACCCATTTGGTGGATCTGACTTTACTTCCTTGTGGTGAAGCTGAAATTGCACCCAGGTCCAGGTTCAGACACAAACTGGTATTTCATAATGGGGCATTTTTTTAGGTGCTTTTTGATAAAAACTTTTTTTGGGCAACTTTGTTTTTATTGAGATTTTTTTTCAAAGTGCATCACAGCATAGTGCAATACAATCAACTTCCTTTGGCTCAAAGAGTTAGTTCTACAGAATAACACAGTTGCCTCTCTCTGAGGAAGTGATCTGGATCGCAATCAGAAGTAACAAAGGAGAAAGCACCATGGCGCAGCCTCAGAACAAAATTCCCCCTAACTCTCACCCCTCCCTCTCACCTCCCACCCCTCCCTCCCACTCCACCCCGAATATTAAAGGTACACGGTACTCCCATCGATATGTTCCTGAGAATAGGATCCACCAGGCCAGCTACCAGGTGGATACAAGGGTTGCCTAGTGAGGTCGCCTTTGTCTACTAGCTCCATCCTATATGGGGTTTCTAAAATAGGAAGAGGTGAAGTGCCCGAGTTCGCATCGGGCAGGCATACAGGGAAAGCCCTTGTGATAGATTCCACTAGCGGACCCCAAATATATTCAAAATTCTTAAAGGAGTCCGATATCACTCCCGCCATCCGTTCCATGGTAAGGGCTTGCCACAAGCATGAGTGCCACTAGGTCATGGATGGTGCGGCTTTACTGTTTCCAAGCCACTGCCATTTTCGCTGCCCCCAGGCATAACCATAGGATAGATCTGACCTGACTGTCTGATGTTTGAGGGTATCTGACCTTAGGCCCCACCTCCGGATTCCAATCTGCCTTTACCCATGTGCTGGCTCGTTCCTCTGCGTGAACTGTCTTCTCTCTCCCTGTGTCTGGCAGTGGGTTGTGTGCGCCGTCTAATCCCTCGTGTGGGCCTTTTCAGTAACCCTGGACGGAGTTCGCGGAGTTGCGCTACGCGAAACTCTGCGTAGTGGAAAAAAAACTCTGCCGCGCTGCGCGGAGCACGGAGTGCGATAGAAAAATGCCGTTCGCGGTGATTTTCAGTGCCGGATGCTTGTCCGCACTGTGCAATCATCGCGAACGGCACCATGCACAGTGCAAGCGAGGGCTGCTTTCCTTTCTGTTGCTCGAGTAGATTTGTACTCGAGCAGCAGCTTTCTCAACACGAACTGGCAGTATCTCACCGCGAGCGGTCGAGAGCATACGCGACCGCTCGCAATGAGAAACCCGACCCCCCCGCGTTGAGAAATCTCGTAGGGAGGTTTATTTTCCATGCTCGCGCTCGCCAACTTGATGTTGACGATCTCGAACGAGGAAAAATCTCGACAGGAGGTGGATTTTCCTCGCTCGCGCTCGCCAACTTGACGTTGTTGAACGCAAGCGAGGAAAAAAACTCTGCTCCACTGTGCGAAGCGGAGTTTTTCGGAACTCTGCGAGCTCCGCGTAATGCGTAGTGCGGAAAACTCCGCAAACTCCGCGAGCGGAGCGGAGTTCACCGCCCAGGATTACTTTTCAGCAGCCTTCGCATTATGTGACAGGGGCTATCGAGGATACGATGAGCTTGAGCCCGGCCCCCTCAGCAGTTGAGGCAGCCTCTTTTGTGCCGCTTGGTTCTCCCCTCCCCACCGAGTGTAAGGAGGTGTTCCTCGCTTTCCCTGATTATCCGATCTACAAGGGTCTCTGCGGCAACCGGCCACCATGTTGAGGTCAGACATAGTAGGAGCTAAATTCTGCTTAACGAAGCCTGTTGACGCTTGTACTATATGGGGCTTTAGTCCACCTTATCACTCCGCTTGCTTGTTTTTGACCTTTGCCTGTGGGGAACACTCACTGGCCCTTCGCGCTCAGCGGCCCCTTCCTCGTCTTATGTGTCCACCATTTTAGCATCACGCACGGATCTCTGCGGGCCACTCCCAATGGCACGGTAAGCTCTGACGGGCTCTTCTCCCGCTCACCGAGCCTTAATTGTCCCCAAGCGAGTTGTCTTCTCCTGCCCTTTGGGTTCACTTTGCAGCGTGGCCTGCAGTCAGGGGTGGATGGCGCAGCTGTTAATCGCCTCCCTAGTTTGTCCAGCATCCGACTTCTCGCTGTATTCTCCCGGGGTGGGGGGATCCTCGTCCTTGATTCCCCCCGCTTCACCGACTGGGTTTAACAATAGCCTGGGGTGCTTAGCTGCGCCAATCCCGCCTGCCGTGTTGGTCCTCACTTGCCGCAACATCTCCGTCACGGCTTGGCCTCTTCGTCGCATTGCGGATCCGTTGCCTTCGGCTCATTTCTTGACACCTCGCTGCCTTCTTTTCGGTGCCTCTATAACTACTAACCACGGGACACTGTTCGCCAGGGTGAGATTTCCCACCGTTCCACCTATATTAGTGACTTTCTGGTGTATTCGCCACGGAGCCCCAGTGTATTAGGTCCACTCGACCATCTTGGTTGGCCATGCCTCCCCCCCAGTAAAAACTTTTTTGAGAATGATATCCTCATTTCCCTTTGTTCTATTTTAGCGATCTTGGTGCCTTTTAGGTTATTATATGTTTCTCCATGGTTCTAAATTGGTTTGGCAATTTTATTATTATTATGTTTACTTTAAAATCATTGGTGCTGCCTTAAAGTAACATTTACTTCACTGAACATTGCCTGCTGCTTGGGCCATAGCTTACAGGGGCTGAGCAAAGATCCTCTCAGAACCATGTTTTGACCTAAGCTGACTCTGTTTATTAAGTTGGGAAGGGTCACCCCATCCCAAATCAATACCCCAGTTTGTGACAGCCCAATACTGACTATGCTGAGCTGGTTATTTTGAAGGTTTACAAGAAAAGCACCAAAAGTATGGAAGTTAACACCTGAAGTAAATATCCCTGGATTTCCTACTACTAGACAGTGAAAATACTGCAGTCCAAGATTTCTTTTTTTTTTTGGGTGGTGGTTTGTGGTAAGATCTCTTCAGAGCAAAACACTTGGTAGTTTAAACCACATTCAAGCAAAGCGTGGAGATGATCTTAATTTATTTGGATGCCACTGTGCACTGTTTTGGGCATGTTCTTGCACATCCTTTTGTGAGGATTAGAGGTGGTAATGTAATTGCTGTGAACAGGAAAACAATTACAGTCAGTGGTACCTTTACACATGATGGGGCTGAGTTCTAAGTCTATGATGCACAGCAATTTTTCCTGATTTTCCCATAGCATGGCAACTGCATGGAGAGTCGAATTGTTCATTCTGTCCCTGAATACCAAGTGCAGCTCATATTCTATTTTCTCAATGCTTTTGTGTTGATTAAAGATGACTGTCCAATAGCAGACCTGCCACCAAGATGGTTGGGGGGGCGTGAGACACCACACTGTGAATGACTACCCCCTCCCCAACCCTTTTTCCAAGTACTGTAGTTCTTTTCAAAAGAAAGTAGGTTGCTGGCATCTGCAGTTCTGGATATGTATACCACCTTTCTGTAGTCCAACATTGAGGCATTTATTATTCACACACTAGACAGGCTCTTCTTTACTTTAATTCATGTGACTGTCAAGAGACAATTCATTATTAGGAATCTTCAGCTTCACAGTTACCTGTAATGCTAATACAAAAAATCACTTATACATTCACTCTACAGTGAACCAGATTACATGTATCATGAGGAGGCAGCTGGTGGTCCTATCACAGGGTTTCAGGTATTTAAAAACATTTCCCTTAAACTCACAAGACCCTCTGAGGAAATCTTTGCCTTTTCGCAGTGTAATCTCACTCACAGGCTAATGGATCTCCCTCCCACTGGATTTAATGCCATGGATGAGAAATGCATTACTGGGCTCAAACCAGATAAGATTATATTCACAGGAGCATCACTTTCAATTGCAATCAGTTCACTTTTTATGCTTTAAAAGTCCACTGGCTTTAAAAGCATCTCTCCAAAAGGTTTAATGTAATTCCAAGTCACAAATGTATTTCCATGCTATCGATACAAATATAGATCGTGCTGCCAAAAAGTGTGGCGGCAATGCCACTCGACAGTCAATGCAACCTTACATGGACATTTTGTTAGGGTGACCAGACCATTCTATGTTACCAGGACTCTACAGCAGCGGCCCGTGCAGGTAAGAGTGGTGGGGTGGTGGGGCCGGGTGAGGGGGGATTTCGACAGTCGATGATGAGGGAAAATTAATTATTTATTTAATTTTTCCTCAACATCATCCGTCGAAATCCCCCCCTCACCTGGCCCCACCACCCTAGTACTCTTATCTGCACGGGTCGTGGCTGGGACTCTATGTTCCCCTCTCCAGACTTTGTCCCATATGTTTCCTGAGTAAGAACACTTTTTCATTGTTGTTGAGTTTTTTCTCCTGATTGCTGCACTCTGACAGAAGGCTATATTTTCCAGTGCGTCATCCGTTGGGGGAGAAGACCTGTAAATAGAGGTACATTCTAAACATCTGAATAGCCACTCAATAGGGGGCTAAGCTATACATGTGCTTAGAGATGTTTAAAGGAGAACCTTGGTTACACATTCCTCATATATAACTGTGAGCAAAATTGCATAATTCTGAAAAAGTTCAACAGAATTATGTGAAATTACGTGTAATTAGACAAAATGCAAATCCGTCATGTAGAGCTATATTTTAGAGCGAAATGCGCTCTCATATTTTAGCATGAAGGTTTTAGCTCGCATTCTGTTTGCATGCGTTTGAGGTAACTTTTTACTGTGAATGGTGCGTTTCGCAGCAAAATTTTACAGCGAATGGCATGTAATTACACAAAGTGGTGTCATGGCATAAATTCTTGGAATTTCGCATTACACTTGTAAATTACTCAAATTACTCCAGTGTAATTAAAATTTCACACAGGTGTGATCCTAAATCTACTTTTGTCTAGGGATTCCTCTATTTTTAAAGCCTATTGCAGAGGTGGAAGCATTGCTTCACGGTATCCTTAACCCCAAGATAGAACTGGATGTCATAAGCAAAAGACTAGAGGGCCAGGTTAGGGTTAATATTTAGAATTGTTCATATTTAGATTGCTGACATCTGGGGCACACCCATTCCTAAATGTGGTAGGTGGTAGTGAAAACATCTATGTTATTTTTTATTTGTGATTTTCAGAAAAATTTGTGGAACCAGTCAAGGCTGAAGGCAATGACTCCTGTGGGAAATGATGTTAAAAAACACTTAGAGTTCAAGGAAAATATGTGGTCTCTTGTATGTTGTTTCAGACTGCTACAAAACATGCTCCTTGCGTGCTTGTACTGAAAGCGACTGGTATAAAATGTAGTGTGCCTCTAGGAACTGGTGTAGGTGGGAGACAACAGCATATCCAAGATTGTGACATTCCAAGGAAGGCCATCTATATATCTATACTTATCTAGGACCGTGGAAACAGGTGACATGTTTTTAAGGAAGGTGTGAGAATTGATTGTATTCATCAAACAAATGGTATGGGAATAAGTGAATTTAATTTTTTGAAATCTGATTTTATAATAGGATCAGAATTTAGATTCTAAGTTGAAAAGTAACTTTAAATTTGTATGTTTGGCTGCCTGAGCTGAAACTGTCTGAAAACCAGATCTGCCACTTATATCTTCAGAGCAGAAATAAACGTCCTTGACTGGGAGAGTTAACAACTATGGATCAGAAGACAGTGACCTGCCCAGGCCAGAGCCCAGGGAGAAAAAAGAATTAATTGTTTACCACGTAGAAGGGATTAACAATCTGGTAATGGATTGGAACAGTTGGAAAAACGGAGGCCAACCTTCGCACTACCTCTTTTGTCTATTTATTCGTAGGACCCTATTAGACAGCCAGGTCCTTGTCACAGGTGGAGAGAGAACCAATGTGTACCCTGTCAGGTGGAAGGGAAGCTCATCTAACTAGGGGGGGTACCAAGGTGCTGAAGAGAGGCATCCCTGGTGTCAGAAAAGTACAATATTGAAACAGGCCTTGACTCCTGTGTAATATTACAGTATGGCAAAGATGAAGCGCTGTAAAAGGAGGTGGGGGAGTGTGAGAAAATAATTGGATGACAGATTTTCTCCGATCACTGCTACTGCACAGGATGAATCTGGTATCTCAACCATCACCTCCTCAGAAAATCCCTGGACCTAGAATCACTACAGTTAATGAAAAAGTCTCTACTACTAGAAGCGTTCTGACTCCTGCTGGAAGAAGAGGATACATTCAAGGACTCACAACCTCAAGGATTAGAAGTGCTGTCCAAGTATCAAGTATGTAGACTCAAGTTTAGTTGCATAAGGGACAGAATAGGCAGAAGGACTCTCACTTCAAGAGAATCAAGCTGATCACAGAAGACTGGACACTGCATGAGACCAGACTGGAGAGAGACCTGGTAGCTAGGTGCCTGCTGTGGAGGTAAGGGGTACAGAAGTTGGAGAAAAGTGGGACTTAATCATTTTCATCCACTTCCAAAGTTCTGAGGCTTGACCAGGAAAGTTGCACCCTCTGGGGGCAGGAAAACCAGGTATGCACCACTTAGAACGTTTTGCCTCAGTGATAACAGGTCAGCAGGAACTTGTGGTGAGGTTATCTGGCTTCGTGGTACCCTACCCAGCTACAGCTTCCAGCTTTGTCCTGCTGGAAGATTGTGACTTCCAAAACAGTGCGAAGTTAAAACTGTGGACCAGCATCTGGTGACAAATCTATCCGACTGATGAAGCAACAGCGGCAGTCAGAAAATCTGGCTTTGTCCTGTTTGGAGCTCTGGGCACCAAACCCAGTGCCTTCAGCAAGAGAGCAGCAATGATGAATCTGACATCAAGGGACCCTCACAAGCCACTGCCTAAGGCCTTGCCCTGCTAGAATTTTATTTTATTTTCAATTCAGAGACTAAGATAGAAGGAAAAATCTTTAAGGAAGATGAACCTCTTGGTATATATCACCTTCTTCACTTCATTGTGGTCAACATGAAATCACACCTAGGTCCAAGTCAACCATGAACACTGTTTCAAGCCTTTATTTTTTCTATGTGCTTTCTGCCCCAAAACTTTTATAAAAATCATATTTATTTTTGGCTTCCTTTGTGCTATTTTAGTGATCTTAGTGTATGCTCATTATATGTATCTCTGTTTCCAAATTGGTTTGAGAATTCAATTATTATTGTGCTTTTTTACTTTAAAATTGCTGGTGACACCTGAACTTAAAATGCCCTTCTCCGAGAACTGCTGAATGTTTGTGCCACAGCTTACAGGTGTTGAGCAGAGATTCTCCCAGAGCTGTGATTTGATCTAATCAGATTGTGTTTATTAAGTTTTGAAGGGTCATCCAATCCCAAATTATTAACACAGTTTGTAGAAGCCCAACACTGACAATCCTGAGCTGGGTATCTGGGAGTTTTGCAAGAAAAACACCAAATGATAGGAAGTTAGCATCAGAAGTAAATATCCCTGGATTACCTACCAATTGACAGTAAAAATACTCCAGGTCCAATTTTTTGGGGGGTTTGGGTAGTGGTAAGATGCCTACATCCTACATCACAGCGTCAGTAGTGTAAACCATATTTAAGCAAAGTTGAGAGATGGTCTTAAAGTGGGCCGTAATGTGCACCATTTGGGCATATTTTGCTCGTCTTTCTGTGGGGATTAGAGGTGGCAATGTAATTGATGTTAACTGTAAAGCATTTTCAGTCAGTGGTACCTTTACACATGTTGGGGTTGAGTTCTGATTCTGTAGTCAACAGTAGTTCGTCCTTAAGTACCATTCTTCAAAGCATTGTTGTTCTTTACAAAAGAAAATAAGTTGCTGGTATCTGCAATATTGGATATGCCCATTACCTTTCTATAGTCCAACAAGGAGACATTTATCATTCACACACTAGACAAGCTATTCCTTACTTTAATACATGTCACTGTCAAAGGACAATACATTATGATGAACCCTCGCTAGCTTCACAGTTACCTGTAATGCCAACACAAAAAAATCACTTATAAATTCCTCCGGTGGACAAATTGCATGTATCATGAGAAGGCAGCTGGTGCTCCTATCACAGGGTTTCAGGTATTTAAAAACATTTCCCTTCAACTGACAAGACCCTCAGAGGAAATCTGAGCCTTCTCACAGTGTAATCTCACTCCCAGGCTAATAGATCTCCTTCCACTGGATTTAATGCCTTGGATGAGAAATGCATTACAGGGCTCAAAGCAGATGTGAAGATTATATTCACTGGAACATTACTTTCAATTCCAATAAGTTCACTTTTTATGCATTTAAAGTCCTGTGGCTTTTAAACAGTGATGGCTCCTCCGCTAAGGCGGAGGAGTCTCACCCCACTTGCAAAAAGGATAAATAAAATGATAATAACGCAATGTTATTATCATTTTATTTTTCCCTACTGTGCCAGTTTGGCTTTTAGTACTGGGTGGGGTGGGGCGTGCGGCGCCGGGCTGTGTCACGGGGAGGAGTGTTTGTTGCACCATGAGTGCACATGATGGTTTGGTCTGCCGTCTTGGGCCGGCCTAACCGTCAGGCACAGTTTAGCATTTCTCCAACCGGCTGTGTTGTACAACAGAGTGGTGAACTGTCCAAGGCTCCCAGTCCCTGTCTGAGCAGCAAACCAGGCCGCTCAGTTGTGATTGGCAAGGGGAGTATGGGAGCCTGTGTGCTTCCTGCTTCCATGCGTCATGGACAGCAGAAGGACGGAGGAGAGGCGGCGGCTGGCAGGCAAGTGATCTACCCCCTGACCCACCCGTACTATTCAGTAGCAGCCGCCACTGCTTTTATCTCTACAAATAAGTTGAATGGAACTCCAACTCACTATTTTATTTTCATGCAACCGCTACAAATACAGTTTGTGTTGCCAAGACGTGTGGTGGCAATGCTACTCAAGAGTCAGCACGACCTTACATGGACATGTTACTGAGGTGATCAGATTATTCTTTGTCACCAGGACTCTGTTATCCCTCTCCAGACTTTGTTCCGTATGTTTCCTGAGTAAGAACACTTTTTCACTGTTGACTTTTTTCTCTTGATTCCTGCACTTGGAGTGATAAAAGGACATATTTCCCAGTTTTTCATATGTATGGGGAGCTGAGCTAAAAATAGTGGTAAATTCAGATCTATGCAAACTGCAGCTACACTTATGAAATTCAGGGAATTTGATGTTTAAATGTGCATACTGATAAATTGTTTACTATTGTCCCTAGTCACCTTTATTTTTGACAGCATGTCGCTTTTTAGGTAATCTCCATTAGGTCATCTCAATTTGTATTGGAGAGTTAAAAAAAACAAATCCATTTCATATGTGACTCTTTTGGTAAGCATTTGATAGATTCACGGTTCCTATGAGTCAATGACAAAACATATGTATAAGTTCTGCAATTTGTCATCCCTCGATAGTGATATCTATTTCTAGCCATTGTTTTGAAAGTTATGGGACTCCTAGGGGTTCATATGCATCTCATGCACATGCTTCATCAGTGTGTCCCCCACTCCCAATCCTGGACAGCAATGTTTCCAGATCACTCTTCACTCCCTGGACCACAAGTATTTGTTCTCAAGCACCTCTGGCTTCTGGGCCCTTCAACCTCCTCAAACCTTGTCTAGGTATCCTATTGTCTATGATTACAAAGAGGTACCCTGGGTTTCTTTGGTAATGGACCTTTCCTTCTGTCAAATATCTGTTTGATACTGACACAGGCCCTTTTTGAAAAATGTGATCTCCTCTCATTCATCCCTTTTTGCGATGGAGCGATTAGTTTGAGGCAGTTTTCGGGCCTGTGAGTGGGTTCCGCTCAGCCACCATGGGCCAGATGTACATAGCTTTTTTTAGGTAGCGAAGGGACCGATTTGCAGAATTGGGCTGTTGCGACCGCTAAGAAGCATTTATGTAGAAAGCACTATTTTGTGATTTGGCAACCTATTACCGAATTGCAAAATGGTTTGCGATTCGGTATTAGGTAGGGGTGTGTTAAGGGCGTCCCTTCCTAATACCGAATCACAATGGTATGTGTGAATGTTTTTGCCTTTTACCACCTACTTCAAGTCGGTGTTAACCCATTCGCAAATGGGAAGGGGTCCCCAATTGACCACTTCCCTTTGTGAATGTTTGTCATATTGTTTTTAAGAGAAGGCAGTGGTTCCATGGGCCACTGCCTAGTCTTAAAAATGAAAAAAAATCATTTTTCTTTTTGAAACACATCCCGTTTTCCTTTAAGGAAAACGGGCTGCATTTTTTTAAAAAAACATTGCTTTATTTAAAAGCAATCACAGACATGGTGGTCTGCTGACCCCAGCAGGCCACCATCCCTATGATTTTAGCGATTCCCAATAGGTCACAAACCAAGACCTACCTCATGAATATTCTCAGATACTGACATCATCCTCTTAGAGACCTCTATCATCTTCTCAGAAACTGCCAAGTCATCTTCTCAGGGTCTTTCCTTTCTAAATTCATCAGAATACAAACTGCTATACAAGGTTTCTGAATAAGGCATTTTGGAGTGCCAAAGTAGGCACTGGTAGCATAATGAAGCCTGGAAAGGACTGCTGCCACAATTGCTTCTACCTTCTGGGAAAAGGTTGGTCACTTGAATATTTCCTTAATCAAACATATGATGTCAGAACTGATGCTCATGACCTGCACTGCATGCTGTGCCATAGCTAAGCCACAGTCAATTTTAAACTCTAATTTAACTTTTTCAGCTCGGATTGCTAACATACACCTGCTCTTAAGGGTAAATCTTAGGTCGCTATGAGAATGGAAGGCCACATTCCATCACTGGCTTGGTCCTGATCAATGGCGAGCAGTGCTAGGACTCTTTTGTATGCCTAGTGGCAGAGAAGGTGCCATCTTTAAAATCAGAGCGATACCAAAGGGGATGATGGACGGAGCGTTAGAGAAAATCAAACACTCACTCCCAGTCAACTGATCTGGGTTTAATCCATCATCATTCTTTAGCTCACTCCACCACCCCAGTTCAGACATGGCCATATGCAAATCAGTCTGACCCTGTGCCTCATGGGAACAGTCCAGCCCGAACTGCCAAGCCATGTCTTCCCTGGACCGGCAACAAGCATCCTGGGACCGGTTTCGGGTTCAAAACCCTCATCAGTCAGGCTATCTTGAATCCAGTGGCAAAGTGAGCAAGGGACCCAAGTCTGGGCATACCCTGCCAACTTAGGGCGAACTAAGCAATACCAAAGGGGATGATGGACGGAGCGTTAGAGCAAATCAAACACTCACCCCCAGTCAACTGATCTGGGTTTAATCCATCATCATTCTTTAGCTCACTCCACCACCCCAGTTCAGACATGGCCATATGCAAATCAGTCTGACCCTGTGCCTCATGGGAACAGTCCAGCCCGAACTGCCAAGCCATGTCTTCCCTGGACCGGAAACAAGCATCCTGGGACCGGTTTGGGTTCAAAACCCTCATCAGTCAGGCTATCTTGAATCCAGTGGCAAAGTGAGCAAGGGACCCACGTCTGGGCATACCCTGCCAACTTAGGGCGAACAAAGCAATACCAAAGGGGATGATGGACGGAGCGTTAGAGCAAATCAAACACTCACCCCCAGTCAACTGATCTGGGTTTAATCCATCATCATTCTTTAGCTCACTCCACCACCCCAGTTCAGACATGGCCATATGCAAATCAGTCTGACCCTGTGCCTCATGGGAACAGTCCAGCCCGAACTGCCAAGCCATGTCTTCCCTGGACCGGAAACAAGCATCCTGGGACCGGTTTCGGGTTCGGGTTCAAAACCCTCATCAGTCAGGCTATCTTGAATCCAGTGGCAAAGTGAGCAAGGGACCCACGTCTGGGCATACCCTGCCAACTTAGGGCGAACAAAGCGATGCCAAAGGGGATGATGGACGGAGCGTTAGAGCAAATCAAACACCCCCAGTCAACTGATCTGGGTTTAATCCATCATCATTCTTTAGCTCACTCCACCACCCCAGTTCAGACATGGCCATATGCAAATCAGTCTGACCCTGTGCCTCATGGGAACAGTCCAGCCCGAACTGCCAAGCCATGTCTTCCCTGGACCGGAAACAAGCATCCTGGGACCGGTTTCGGGTTCAAAACTCTCATCAGTCAGGCTATCTTGAACCCAGATCAGTTGGCTGGGGGTGAGTGTTTGATTAGCTCAAGCGCTCCGTCCATCATCCCCTTTGGTATCGCTTTGTTCGCCCTAAGTTGGCAGGGTATGCCCAGATGTGGGTCCCTTGCTTACTTTGCCACTGGATTCAAGCTAGCCTGGCTGATGACGGCTGAATAGAAAGAAACCGGTCCCAGGATGCTTGTTTCCGGTCCAGGGAAGACATGGCTTGGCAGTTCGGGCTGGACTGTTCCCATGAGGCACAGGGTCAGACTGATTTGCATATGGCCATGTCTGAACTGGGGTGGTGGAGTGAGCTAAAGAATGATGATGGATTAAACCCAGATCAGTTGACTGGGGTGAGTGTTTGATTAGCTCAAGCGCTCCGTCCATCATCCCTTTGGCATCGCTTTGTTCACCCTAAGTTGGCAGGGTATGCCCAGACGTGGGTCCCTTGCTCACTTTGCCACTGGATTCAAGCTAGCCTGGCTGATGACGGCTGAATAGCCAGAAACCGGTCCCAGGATGCTTGTTTCCGGTCCAGGGAAGACATGGCTTGGCAGTTCGGGCTGGACTGTTCCCATGAGGCACAGGGTCAGACTGATTTGCATATGGCCATGTCTGAACTGGGGTGGTGGAGTGAGCTAAAGAATGATGATGGATTAAACCCAGATCAGTTGACTGGGGTGAGTGTTTGATTAGCTCAAGCGCTCCGTCCATCATCCCCTTTGGTATCGCTTTGTTCGCCCTAAGTTGGCAGGGTATGCCCAGACGTGGATCCCTTGCTCACTTTGCCACTGGATTCAAGCTAGCCTGGCTGATGATGGCTGAATAGCCAGAAACCGGTCCCAGGATGCTTGTTTCCGGTCCAGGGAAGACATGGCTTTGCAGTTCGGGCTGGACTGTTCCCATGAGGCACAGGGTCAGACTGTTTTGCATATGGCCATGTCTGAACTGGGGTGGTGGAGTGAGCTAAAGAATGATGATGGATTAAACCCAGATCAGTTGACTGGGGGTGAGTGTTTGATTAGCTCAAGCGCTCCGTCCATCATCCCCTTTGGTATCACATCTTTAATAATAGGAGAGTGTCATTAGCAAAGGTATATAAATGTACTCCTATAGATGCAGCTATTTCATAAAAGAACAGATATATGTTAAAGGTCATGAGTGGCTACTCGCAAACCTGAGTGACCTGTGCTGATGTATATTTAGAATTAATTAGGGATTGAATTCTATCTTGAATATAAGAGGCTGCCAAGCCATTGCCTGGCCTTTGAAACATTACTCATGGAGTCTCTTAAAAGAGGCATAGTATGGTCAACAGTGTAAATTGTTGTAGATAGATCAAGAAGAATGAGAACTCCAAAAGGTCCAGATTCTGGGCTGCGTGCTGGACACGTGATTGCCTGACACATCTAACAAGTGGTTGGATTGGTGGAATGTCTGCAGTTGAGTGTTTCCAATTTTTCCCAGCTGGTAGGCCAAGTTTGAGACATGCCTATCATTTGTCAAATCGCACAACTCGGTCAGAGGGTTTTTACGGTGCTGGGACAGGTGAAGAAGGGTCACAGTCATTATCTGTAGGGCTCAGGAATATTAACCATGCTCGGGAAAATGATCATGGCAGTCTTAAGATCAGTGAAAGTATATTTTGACAAGTGCTAGCCTGATGTTTTTCTTCTCCAGGTGAAATGTGAGAAGTTCTATAGGTTTATTTTAGCAAAACAGGCTAGAACTGGTTATGTTTCATTTTCTGCAGTAACTGTTGGAACTGAAAAATCAATAATTTGATTATTATTTTTCTTTGTGGATTATGCATTTATTAAATCTAGTTTTTTAAAAGAAAAAATAGCTTTAAATGAGTAGCAAAGTTACTGTGCCATAATTATACTATTTTTTGTAGTTTCTGTTTCTTAACTCCTGTATTACTTTTCATACTTAATTTTGATGTATGTCTAAACATTACATTTTTGGCAGAAGTATTCACTCTTGTCATTAATAATTAGAGGTTTATGGACTCACCATTACATTTTGTATAGCACAACTTTTTTCCAGGTTGAAATCAGTTCTCCACTCTAGCTTTTCCTTTGGTGTCATGTGTTTATTGTATGCTATTTTCAATGGTTTTCCAGTTCTAATCCCCCTGTTACCTATTATAGAATTTAATTAAATGCTGCAGACAATTGGGTTACTGGTTCAGGGAGGTGAAACACTATTCAACCAGCAACAACAAATCAAATTAACCTGTGCTCAACACTACGGTAGCTTGGCAAAAACAGTGAGGCTTAATTTAGAGCAATGTGTAAAGTATTTATGCAGCACTTCAAACGGTAATAAATTATTTAAGACCAAAACAACAAAAATCCAATCAGTAGAACCAGGGATATTCATTTGAAAGGTTTCAGTGAAAATAGTGGCAAAAAGCACAAAGCGCCAACTGAGGTTATTTGGTTGCGCTGGACTGGGACAAAGTCACAAGTTCAGGCCAACCGCGATGGAGTGCAGGCCAACTACAGTGACCATGTTAGGCCTGCTGAACAAAGTACCTTAAAACCCTGTGCATGGTCTGCACGGCATTACTTTGCAAGGCTTCCGGTCGTCCGGCATTGGATCTGAGGAGCCGCGAGATCCACGAAGCGAGATCCTGCTTTGGGTTGCATCACACTTCATCGATTCCAATGAAGCTGTGTGACGAAGTTTGCGGGGCTCAGCGTTGCTCAGCATCAGTTCTGATGAAGCATGTGGCTGTGCAGCGAAGCTTTGCGAGGCTTCGAGTCCCTTCATGCCATCTTTGGTGAAGATGACATCTCAGCTGACAAGGCACCTCTAGCCCCACTTCCAAGGGTCCAGGACTGGAGAGGCACCACTTGCGGAGTTAGGACTCTCACAACAGGCAGAGACCAGGTGCAGGGTTCAAGAAAGTTGGAGCCTTTTCTGTGTCTGAGGCTCTGATCAGCCGGCCAGCTGACTAGCCCTTGGAGTCACTCTGGTGGTCCTGGGATCAAGCTGCAGATTCAGTCCTTATCGCTCCGGCTGCAAGGGAGCAGAGTAACAGGGCAGCAAAGTAACAGTCCTTCTAGCAGCAGAGCAGCACAGCAGTCCTTCCTCTGAGTCTTCCACAGGTCCAGATGTGTACTGAAGAGTGGGGTCTAAGGGTCCACTATTTATCCTTGGTGCCAACTTTGAAGTAGGAGAAGTTTCTAGAGGGTTCCACCTCCAGAGGTGCATGGAATTTCCTGCTTCCCTACCCTGGCCTCAGCTTGTCTGAGGGCACAAAAGACTAGCGCCAAACCCTTTGTGAGTGTGTTGAGGCAGAGAATGTGATGTGCAGGTGTGGTAGGTGACAGCTCCCCTATAAGGACAGAAATGGTTAATCCTGCCAACACCTATTCCCCTTTGTCTCACGGTCTGGGAGCAATACACAAAGACCAACTGCCAGCTACCCTAGCCATGTGACCCATGCATCAAATTGCTAGGACAAGAAAATGCCAACTTTCTAAAAGTGATACCAAACTGTTGGTTTTTGCATTTGTCACCCCGAGTGGGACGGGTATGCCCAGACGTGGGTCCCGTGCTCTCCATGCCACTGGAATCAAGCTATCCTGGCTGGAGAGGGGTGAAACCCCGAAACCGGTCCTAGGATGCTTGTTTCCAGTCCAGGGAGGACCTGGCTTGGCAGTTCGGGCTGGACTGTTCCCATGAGGCTCAGGGTCAAGACTGATTTGCATATGGCTGGGTTCAAAGTGGAATGGCATGGTGAGCAAAAAAACGATGGATTTAGGCCCAGATCTCTGTACTGGGGTGAATGTATGACATTGTTCTGCATTCTGTCCATCAACTGTTGTTTTTGCAACTTTCTAAAAGTGGCATTTTCAGAATTGTGACTTAAAATCTGACTTTACGATTAAAGAGGGTTTTAACTTACAATTCTTTAACTCCAAACTTGAAATTTCTACATGCTCCAAGTTGAAAGTTATCACTTGTTACTCCGCCTTGAAGCCGTTTAGGGCCTACCCTAGGTATGACTTATATGAATTGAAAAGTAAGGTTGGGGCCTGGCAAAAGGTTTATTTTGTCAAGTTGAAATGGCAGTTTAAAACTACACACACAGGCTCTCCAATGGCAGACCTGAGATGTTTAAAGGGCTACTTAAGTGGCTGGCACAATCAGTGCTATAGGCCCACTAGTAGAATTTAAGGGCAGCAAAATCAAGATCATCCAAAAATGGAGGAGGAAGACAAAAAGGTCGGGTGAAGACCACCCTAAGACTAACCGGTCTAAAATACTTCAGGTCATCCAACCCAAGATTTCATTTCACCTTTAAGTCTAGTTCTTGTTTGCACAGGTTCCAGGTATTCGTATACATGCACCACACTGATGGTTCCTAACCACACATGAGCCTAGTTTCTGTTCAGGTGGCCTTTGCACAAATTTTAGACACATGCAGTTGTTTGATGACTGAGTGTGTGCACGCCAAGTGCTCTACATCACCTCTGAGCAGCCTCAGTAAATACTATCTGCTTCTTTTTTAGGGTCTGCCTTCCAATTGATCCATGCAGATATTAATCTGACAGGATGTCCAAGGGGTACCTAATATTCATGGCAGTATAAATGAACCACTGAAACAAAGTTCTTTACATATGTTTAATGGTATTTAAAGGAACCGCACCCAGCACTCTCCTAAAAAGTTGCTTGATCCAAAACAGTAGCAGATGCTTGTACATACAATCAAGTGCTTAATGTTGATCATATATTCTTGTATAATTTTTGGAACACAGTTGGTATATATAAGTCCAGGTAATAAGCTTTCCCCAAAAAGAATACGATCCTGTGTCCATTCAAGAGTTGGTTTATTATGAAGAAACAACGCCTCCAGAGAAACATTAGCCAACACGTGTTTCGTCACTGTTGACTTTTTCGAGGCAGGTACGTGAAACAGTCTCTGGTGTTATATGGTCTATTCTAATAACTCGCCGCACTCTATCCATACAAGAAACATCAACAACTCGAGAGTATCTTATTCAAGTATGAGAAAAATAATGATAGATGATAAACTTTTTTAAGTCCCTTTGTATGTGAGAGTCCATACGTAGGGCCTTCAATAAATTGTAACCGCTTTCACAGAAACAAGTCAATTTGAATAAGCTTGTATATAGTAGCCAGTCGCCCTAGTGAGCGTACCTGAAGGAGTCCATGGTAAGCTCCCACAACGGTTTCGTGTACTAGTGCACGCCACCCCTGTCCTTTCGATATGGTGTGACTTGACCTTGGTTAGAGACATTATTACGAGGTGCGGTTATTTCCCTATTCTGGGCCACTACTACCCAAAACTGTTTTGTACAATATGTTTAATGGTAACTGCAATCCTACAAGATACACATAACCTTCCTGCACTGTGGCCTCCAGCAGTTACCTCTCCTCTAACCTTCTGCATTCAATCCTTGAAGTTATCCTTCCAGCATAATTTTACCCAAGTCCTTACAACACTTTTCCATTCTGATACAGAGCAGCAGTAAGTAAAATGATGTGGTCCCACTCAGAGTTAAGTTCAATGAATCCATTTGGATTTGTAATGCGTGGCTTATTACCCCGGGGGGTATCCAGATGCTGAGGATGGGCCGGTTAGTCTAACAGCCAGGTCTTTAGTGCTCTCCTGAAATCAGCAAGGGTGGTTGAGGTCTGGAGATGGAGGGGCAGATCATTCAAGGACTTAGCAGGAAGGCAGGAGAAGCAATGGCCCCCTCCTCGGGCCCGACAGATGCATTGGCTTGTGCGAGGGCTAGATGGGCTGAGCTGAATTGTCTGGTGGGGTGGTGGAAAGTCAGTCGGTGGTTGATGTAGGCTGGCCCCATGTTGTGGTGGGCCTTGAGTGCGTGGGTGAGTAGTTTGAAGTGGCATCTCTTCTTGATTGGGAGCCAGTGGAGGTCTCTGAGGTGGGGGGGGGGTATGCATGAACTTCTTGGGAGATACAGTATGAGTCTGTCTGCTGTGTTTTGGATGGTCTGGAGTTTGTTGTTTCTGCATAGAGTGCAAAGCTGTAGTCCAGCCGGCTGGTGATGAGGGCCTGTGTTACTGTTTTCCTGGTGCTGGGTGGGATCCACCTGAAGATCTTGTGAAGCATTCGAAGGAAGGTTATTGAATTCACCTAGCACTTCACAGAGAGCTCACTGTCCTGTCTGATGCCTAGATTCCTAGTGTGGTTGGTGGGGGTTGGTGCAGGTCTGAGGGCAGAGGGCCACCAGGAGTTGTCCCAGTTGACGTCATCCGTGGTGTGGAGGGGTGTGGAGCTGAGGGCGGTTGTCCATTGGGTTTACGTGACTTTCTTCCAGCTGCATTTTGCAGGGGTGTATGGTGTGGCTGTGTGTTGGAGTATTTCTGCAATGGTGAAATGGACGATGCTGTGGTCTGACCAGGTGACTTTTGAGGTGTGGCTGAAATGGATTCTGTCGCTGGTGGTGATTGAGGTCGAGGGTGTGTCCTGTGCTGTGGGTGGGGCTGGTAATGATTTGCATCAGGCCAATGTTGTGCCTGTTCTCCAGGAGGTTTGTGGCATGTGTGTTTGTCGGGTCGTTGAGATGGATGTTGAGTTATTCTTGCTGCCTACAAATAGGAAAGATTATTTATTTCCCTTTATAGCAAACTGTACCATGTGCTATGTACACCTGTTAGAGAAATTATTCACCCACTTTAAGATCAACTTGAACAGTTTATCTGCTGCTCTTTAGCCTAATCCTTCTGTATCCTAATACAATGAGTGTTTCTGATAGACTATTGCACCCCAATAGAAAAACAATGCCACCATTTGCTGCGACTCTTTGTAAAAGGGATTACTTGAATCTTCTATGAGGGAAGTCTTTCTTCCTGTAGATGGAAGGCTATGATATCTTTTTGTAATACCTCTTGTAGTAACCTTATCTCTATCATTTATGGGGAAGATTTATTGAAGGCTTTGCTCTGGTGCATCATCACAAAAACTGATGTAAACCAGAACCAAGTGTTGATTAATTATTTATTTTCCAACGCTAAACATTTTTGCCCCTGGAAAGTTGCTTCAAACTAATGCAAAGAAGTGCACTGCAGTGCTTTGTGGTTTTTTGCATCCAGGGGCCATCCCCTGAGTGGTACATGGGCATTTCCATGTATCAAAATGCCTTTACAAGAGCCATGGGGCAGGCAGGAGCTATTGGGCCCAACCACCGTGGTTGAGGCCTTTAACTCCTGATGTCTCATAGTCTGAGTTACTATGAGCTCTGAGCAACTGGGATAAGTACCCCTTCAGCACTTCACACTCAGTGGTAGCATGGGTCAAGTAGTACAAGGCTTCTCGTTGAAGAGATAGGTGTGGGTGAACACAGGCTCACAACTCAAAATACAGCCAGCAATCCCCAATACATGATTGTTCAGTCAAATACTTGCATTTATATAAGAGATAGTATTTAAATACGAATACAAATATATAATACGGCCCACCACAAATAATACACACTGTCTTCTCAAGGCAGTCCCACTAGCGTTCCTCGGGTCAGCTTCTCAAAGTCCCTGTGATTTGATATTCAAGCTAGGCCCCTGCTAGTAAGTTCAAGTATTAGACGTTACCACCCGTCTTGGTGAAAGTGAAAGTGCACTCGTTGTAGCCCGTTAGTCAGAGCAAGCTCTCCCTAGGCCCAGTGGCCCAGTATTCAGCCTTATTTGTTCTCACTGGAGTTTTGGCGGAGTGTCAGTGTGCACGTCTGTGGCCCAGCTATGAGCAGAAATCTGGATCCTGCCACTGGGGCATGCTACACTAGTCACACGGTAAGCCTTCCTAAATCTAGCATTTGGTCTTGGGTGTGCCTGGATTCGGGTAGTTGAATTGTTGTTCTTTTTCCATAGGTCATGGCTTGCTCCTTCTTCGCTGCTGAATGCTTCCCAAGACAATGGCCACCCCGCCCCCGGTATTCCTGGAGTCACGAACAGCGGCATACAGAGCGATGGCCTCTTCAGGTCACAGCACTACACAGGGCTACAGCCCTCCTTTCATCACAGTGATGCTACAGGATGATTGCACTCAATCTTGTCCCACCTGCCATATGGGGGTCACAAGCAGCACCAATAAGGGGACGCCCCTCCTTAGGTCACAGCACTGAACAGGGTGACAGCCCTTTTCTCATTACAGTGTGGCACCAAAGGCGATGACTCTTATTCTTCACCACAGCCCCCACCTGGCATGAGGGGGTCGCAACAGAGCACACAGGCAGACATCCCAATCAGTGCAGCGGTCCCAATAGAACTGAATCTCGCACTCTGCTTTCTGATACCACCCAATAGAATCCCCACTGGGCCTCGCTCCCTTCAGGCGATTTCCTTCTTCTCACAGGGCCCTTTGGTCTAGGGTCAGACAAAAGCTGGTGCATGCTGTTCCCTTACCGAGCATGGCAACTGGAAGATGCTTAGGCTCCAGTCCTGGTCACAACAGGCAGATCTCATGCTGAGCTTCTCCATTCTGATGCACAGCTTCAGTTTGACAATTTGGGAGTCTCAAGCTCCCCTTTTTATAATCCACTTGCAGACACAAATGTGATTTAGTATCTCTCATTGAATTTCTTATTCTGGTGGTCAACCACTTTCAGATGGTAACTCTTCTCTTGTACTCTTCCTCCAAAAAACAGACTATCACGACAGAACAGTCCATGCCACAGGCCATGGTAGTTACCAGAGGTTCACACCTGAATGTGAGCCTCAGTGATATGTGCATCAAAAGGTTACTGAAGGGCTCTACACTTATTCTTTATAATTCCCTCATGAGCTCCATCTCCTTCCTGAGTTGTGCCCAGGCCTCCTTTCACACCTCCTTTTACCAGTGACCTCTTCCAGAAGCAAAGAGTTCTTTTGAAGTATACTGATGAGTCTAGCTCTTTCTTTCTCCAGTGTGTGTCCCACCCACCTCTCAGTAAAGCACAATCCACAAATGTGCCTGGGGAAAATCCTTTACCTTCACATCTTCCTCCCGCAAGCCCAGGGGTTCCTAATATGGACCTACAGGCCTCATACACTGTACCACTCCCAGGCACTCACACATCCTTAGCACTGAACACAAACCTGCATGTAGCTTTTAACGTACTGCTGTCACAGACACACATACATAACAGCGAGCCAGGTAAACATATTTGTGCAGGCCTCTGTGCACTGCTGCCACAGGTGAATGTACATAACACACAGCACACTGTGCAACACACATGTGCAGGTCTCCATGCAATGCTGCCAGAAGTATAGATACATAACAGTGTGCCGTATAATGCACTCACTTTTCTGGCACTTTATCCATCCTGATGGAAGTCATGGGTGAGGTAAGCACACAGCAACGGAACTTCAGTTGAGTGGGCCAGTAGGCAATACTCCCATGGCACAAGTAAACTCTCCTGGCCATTGATTACTCATTAAAAACAGAATGCTGCCTCTACTGTGCTTGGGCTACCTAGTTCTTGGTAGGTGTTTTAGCGGGTAGCTCATTGTGCGCCCCTCTCAGTCTACCCAGACATGCGTGGGTTATGGTGCATACACATGATCCGTGTTCACTGATGGCCACAATTTGTTTCCAAGGTTCCAGATTTCAGCACAGCTGGTGCACTCAGGGCTGGGGTACACGTCGATTACCATGTGAGAGACTTTTTCATCCCAACACCATGAGACCATCCATGGGTTCTGACTCAAAACCCTGGCTCATAATATTTGTAGACAGGGACCAAAAGATAACACATACACAAGGCAGGCGTTAACTTGGAGAAATATTTTTATTTCTCCAAACCTTACAAACTTTCCATCACATGTGTGATGCAGTGCGCAGGACACATAAAATGCTTGAAAAGTTTTAAAGTATGTCATAGAAATTTTTGGGCGTGAAATTCCAATACAAAACCTATGCTAAACATCATGCACACAGCTTTGCACTATGATGCAATGTTGTGTTTGTGGCACTACACAGACTGTTTTAGTGCCAGCACAGGGGGTGATAGCTGCATCCCCATATCTTTGAAGAGAAGGCTGTGCATTTCTTTAAGCCTTTGCCCAATGCAGGGCAGCGGTGATCTGTTTCACAACTTTTTAATAAATCCTCCTCTAGCGCTGCCGCGGTCCGTGCAGGTAACAGCGGTGAGGCGGCGGGGCCATGAAAGGGGGGATTTCG
The DNA here is from genome assembly GCA_963921515.1 of Calotriton arnoldi. Classification (NCBI taxonomy): domain Eukaryota; kingdom Metazoa; phylum Chordata; class Amphibia; order Caudata; family Salamandridae; genus Calotriton; species Calotriton arnoldi. Next base: position 1,378,196 of record CAWUFW010002048.1, read on the forward strand.
AGGGACGATGCAGAGGGAAAATTATTTATTTAATTTTCCCTCTGCATCCTCCCTCGAAATCCCCCCTTATACGGCCCCACCGCCCCGACGTTGTTACCTGTACAGACCACGACTGCTCTAGCGGTCCGCTGGAGAGATCGATTATTCGCTTCTTTTTCTTCCAAGAAGTTCACCTCTTTAGATGGACAGGATTAACTCAAATCTTTAAATGCGGTATTTCTACCTAATCTCTATCCTAGCCCCCCTTCCCACCGCCCAACGACCACCCACAACACTCCGCTTGCAGCCATAAAGAGGGCCCACTGCACACTAAACACCAAAAGAAGTGTGCACAGCTTGTGTTCTTGAGCACGCTGTGAAGTTCTCGATCATGTGCTTGTGCAGCAGCATGGCTCTGATAAAGCCGGATTCCACTATAAAAGTTTACTAGGAACCCTCGGTCGACTGGACCTTTATTACCTGCTGAGAAGTGTAAAGGGGAGAAATAACGTATTCATAACAAACTAGCATATTAATTTAAGTAACACTTGGAAAAGATCACTGACTCCAAATTCCAAGTTTAGGGGTTTGTTACAAAACCAAAAATAACTAAACATACAAACACCTCAGAACGAGGTTGAAAAAATACAAAGGCACTAATACAAAGTCCATCCTACGAACCAATCAAATCCGATACAACATAAAGAGAATAAGCAATTCCAAAAATACTAAACAAGCAATAACTGCACCAACATCTATATTAGTCTTCATTAGTGGCGGTAAAGGAAATCCATTAATCTATCCCTACACTATCCTAAAGTGGCATCCCTACTTAACATTTTCCAAGCAAGATCAAGAAAAGATGTCAGCTCGTGAAGACTTCCTAAGAAGTACACTCACGTTGTAAAGGTCAGAAGCCCAGATTATAAAATCGTTCTAAGTCTTCATTCTAAGAATCGATCCCTTCCTTCTACCCTCTAACGGCTCTCTGCTCACTCCTCCCTCGGGGCACTGTCCCTAATACAAAATGCACAATTAATAAGCACGCCCCTGAAACACCTCCTCCGGCCAGGCACCTCTTGTAGGTAATTTTCTACCAAAACTTGTACTCGGTCCAACGACGGTTGGTGTGTCCTTGGGTCTCAGGCTTCTTCAGCGAAAGAAAATATCAGCTCCCAATTATCGGCATTCCTGTATACTTTGTAACAGGTCTCCTCCCTACCTAACTCCTAAAACAAAAGCGTTATTCTAACTAACGAGGACGATGTCCTTGCGCCTGCAACGGAAACATGAGAACAGAACAACCTTGCACGCACATGAATTTTGCTGACCACCTCCAAATGTGAGCCTCACCAGGGGAAAATGCATTTCAGGCCTACATAAACCAGCTAACATAAGGAAAATGAATAGGCCTTTCTTAGCATGAAAGAGTAAATACTCCATCTAGGCCTTTGACATCAAATTAAACACACATTTAAAATGTTACATCTATAAGCACTACATTTCATCACATTTAAACTCAATTAATCACCTATATGAGTGCAACTTCAACATGATGCACGTTTAAATCTAATACATTACATTACACATAAACTACTTCATTAAGCATTTGCAATGAACATCGAATATTACATGATTCCCTCTAACTGCCATTTTACGTTTCTTGAATGGCACAACTCATCCTAATATTTCATTTACCACTGATTATTACAACACATATTCTAACTAAAATTAACACACACATAAGAATAGATGCGGGTAGGGACTATTCATGAATATAATGTACCCCTACAATTTTCAGAATACCACTGCGCTCTATCAGTTCCCCCCCTCTGATGACTAGTGTCATCAACAAAATCACAACTCCCTGGAGAAAGAACCGACCTAAACAGAGCTTGTAGCCACTCTTCCCTGTCGGAACCTTTCCAAATTCTTGATATTCTCATAATGACTGTCCTGCAGTCTAGTCATCCTTACCTCTCTCGCCCTGAGGGATCTTTCGACTTGATTCGCCTTGTACCACTGATAAGCCCTCACAAAACCCCACAGGCAAACCACACAGACCACGATGATCATGATAGGTCTCAGAATGTAACCAAGAATACCTTTTCCCAGGCTCGCAAACCAACTCCCCACTCTACCAAACCCTTTTCCAACTTTCTCCCAAACTCCCTCTTCAGTCAGATCCTGGATCTCATGATGAATCTCAGTGATGTTACTTATATACTTCTTCAGATCTTTACTATTATCTGGTATATAAGTACAGCACTCTTGCACCTTCAGCATTTTACAGACTCCGCCCTCTTTTGCCAATAAGACATCCAAAGCAAGACGGTTCTGCATCACCATCGCCCTTTTCGACAACATCTCTCCATCAACAAGCAATAGTGATTTAGCTGTATTCGTCGACAATTTGTCCACAACAGTCGCCAGCTTTCTAATCTTTACATCATTCAAAATCACTTCCAAACTTGGTATTACGGCTCCAAAAATATCTCCAATCACTCCTCCTGCACTTGCATCTCTCCTTACTCTAGGATGCATTCCTCCTTCCAGGAGTTCTAGATCCTCTATATGGTAAATCTTGGGGAAAACAGCTGCCAGGTAACAAGTACCGTACCAATTGGCAGGCAATCTCACATAAGCGTTTTTCCCACACACGAAGTATACTGTTGGCACCACTTGTACCAGACCCTGCAAAAAGTTCTTTGCTGACTCCTCCATGGTGAAAACGTGATCACACGCACTCTGTCCCACATAAACCTTGTCATAATAAGTCTGGACACTTTTCACACACAACTTCCCTTTTTGCACTAGATCTAATGCTATAGGGCCATAGCTCCCTTTCGCTCTGTGAGCCATCTCCTCCTTTGTCCAATCTAATGGACTTTCTCCAGTGTCACGTGTTTGTGTTAGTTGTCTATATCTATCCTCCACTTGATCTACAAATTTCTTTTCTATCTCTGTTAGTGAACATGTAAAATTATGTCTATGTGCACAAGCGGTATCTAACGTTGTAGTCGGTATGAAATACTTCCCAATCCTATCCTCCTGCTTATTATAATCATACTTGTTCAGGTGCTTGTATGCCGGAACCTCTGAAAGCACTGCATCATAATTGGAAAAGAAGTATTCATAATGACCTCTCCCATAAAACATGCTAAGCAACAAACTACATAAAATCCCATAAGTCAACGGAAGATGATGATATCTAATGACCTCATCCACTGATGCAGGCAATTGCATACACACATAACAATCTCTCACATCCATTGTCTCAACATACTCATATAGCAGCTTGGCATACGCATTAAGCTTAAAATCACCTCTAGACAAATCTACATGCAATCTACGACTATTCTGATCTAGCATAGCCTTCTCACTCTATATCACCCGCAACGTTACCTTCTTCCTCAGAGTCAATACCTGGGTTGTGTGTAGCGTAACCCTCCTCAGCCTGGTCTGGTGAGCAACCAGCTTCGTCAGCAACCCTCACAGCTTGGCTTGTCCTCTCTCGTGGCCCTGCCGCCACAGCTGGATTTTCATTCTCGAGAGGAGCTGTTTCTTCCAAGGGTTCTGAAACTCGGCGGGTGTGGGAAGCGTGTATCCAGTTTGGCAACCCTCCGCACTTCACCGCTGTGTTCATTACCAGTATCACCTGGTAGGGGCCTCGCCACTGAGCATCCAAACAGCTCTTCCTCATGTGCTTGCGGACAAGCACCCAGTCCCCCGGGCACAAGTCATGGCAGAGATCTCTTGAAGCCGGAACAGCAGCAGCTTCCACCTGCTGAGACATAGAACGGACCACATCAGCTAGTCCTTTGCAGTAATCAAGGATTAAGTCATCAGTGATGTTTATCAAGGCTGAGAATGGTATTGCTGGCAATCGCATCTCCCTCCCCATAAGGATCTCATGCGGGGAAAGACAGGTCCTCCTATCTGGGACACTGCGAACACTCATCAACACCAGAGGCAACGCATCAGGCCACTTCAGAGATGTAAACGAACACACTTTCGCCATCCGTGCTTTCAAAGTTCCATTAATCTGCTCCACTATCCCAGAAGCCTCTGGTCGATAGCTACAATGGAGTCTCTGATCAACATTTAAAGCAGAGCAAAGCAATTTCATGATCTCGCTGTGGAAGTGTGTTCCTCTATCCGACTCCAACAAAGTTGGAAAATCCGAACCTAGGGATCAATTCCCTCAATAATAGCTTCGCTACTGTAAGGGCATCACACCTTCGTGTTGGGTAAGCTTCCACCCACCGTGAAAAAACACACACCACCACTAGAATGTACCTCAGTCCATTGCACCTAGGCATTTCGATAAAATCAAGCTGTATCCTATTGAAAGGTCCTCCCGACCTCCCAATGTGACTCAGTGCAACCACAGTTTTCTTCCCAGCATTCATTTGTTGGCAGATAACACACCTATGACACACAGCTTCAGCAAACGCACAAAATCGTGGATTGTACCACGTTTGTATGAACCATCGCATCTCTTCCTAGGTGCACAGCACCATGAATCTGCCTTGCCATCGGGCTCAATAGGTCATCTGGTAACACTGCTTGACCATCACTTGAAACCCAAATGCCAACATCTCCCTTCTCTCATTCCGATCTGATCCATACATCCCTTTCCTGACCTGAAGCTCCTTCCTGCAGGCTCTTGAGTTCCTCCCAAGTGTCTGCCATGGCTAGCAGCATGCTGAGCTTGGTTCTTTCTTCGCTCTCTCCAGTGTAATCTCCAGTAAATATACACCCTTGTTCAGCTCAAAAACGTGCAATTTCATCTGCGTACTTATTTCCAATGGAAACAAAATCCGTCCCCCTCCCATGTGCAGCGCACTTTACCACTGCTATCTCTCTGGGACGTTGCAACGCTTCCAACAGTTGTCTCACATATCTCCATTACTGATGGGAGATCCAGACGATGTCAGGAAACCCCTCTGTGACCATAGCTGTCCGAAGTCATGAACCACCCCAAACCCATACTGGCAGTCGGTGTAGATGGTGATTCGGATCTGATCAGCTGCCAAACAGGCACGAGTCAAAGCAATGATTTCGGTCACTTGTGCGGTGTATACTCCTTCTAAGCAAGCAGCTTCAACCACTCCAGTAATGGTACATACAGCAAACGCTGCTCTCAAATGACCCACATTGTCTCTTGGACATGAACCATCGACAAAGAAAATTTCATCAGGGTCAGACAGAGGTTCATCAACAATGTCGGGTCTCGGTTTGGTGCAAAGTTCAGTCACATCAAGACAGTCATGGTCTTCACAATCTTCCTCATCTACATTTGGTAATGGCATCAATGTAGCAGGATTTAAAACAGAACACCTTTTCAGAGTCACATTCTCCGTGGCAAGTATGACTTGCTCGTAGCGTGTGAGTCTATTGTTTGTCAGGTGCTGTGTTTTAGTCCTTGTCATCAAAAGCTCAACAGAATGCGGAACATAGACAGTTAGTGGGTGACCCATAACAATGCTTTCACACCTTTCAATGCTGACACCTATTGCAGCAACGGATTTGAGACATCTGGGCAACGCTGAAGCTACTGGATCTAAAGTAGCTGAAAAGTAAGCAACTGGTCTACGGACACCTCCATGACTCTGAGTCAGGACTGACAATGCGCAACCTTCTCGATCATAACAGAACAATGAAAAGGACTTGTTGTAGTCAGGCATTCCCAGAGCCGGAGCATGACATAGGCCCTCTCTCAACTCCAAGAACGCAATCAGACAGTCGTGGTCCCATGGTACCGGATCACTCACATCCTTATGCGTCAGCCTCTGCAAAGGCTTCGCCTTCAGTGAGAAATTGGGAATCCATTGGGAACAGTAACCAACGATTCCCAAGAACATTCTGACTTCCTTCTGAGTGGTAGGCACAGTCATGTTCATGATCGCCTCAATTCGATCTGGTGACACTTTTCTCTTGCCTTTCTCAATTCGATGACCTAAGTACTGAACCTCACTCAGACAGTACTGTAACTTGTTTGGGGACACCTTGTGTCCATTCTCCCTAAATGATTCGATAAGGCAATCGTATCGATCCTGCAAGCATCTTCCGTTTCGGACGCAATGAGGAGATCGTCAATGTACTGCACAAGAACAGAATTCTGTGGCAGTACAAGACTCTCGAGATTCATTTTCAAGATCTGATTGAAGGTTGATGGACTCTCCGTATACCCTTGAGGGATACGGCACCATGTTAACACACGATCTTCCATCCGGAAAGAAAACAAAAGTTGGCTCTCCTCGTGCAAGGGTATCGAAAAGAATGCTTGGCACAAGTCAATCACCGTGAACCACTTGGCTTCACATGGAATCTGGAATAAGATCACTGATGGATTCGGTACCACTGGACAACATGGAACCACAATTCCGTTGACCTTTCGCAGGTCTTTCACGATTCTGAATTTCCCACTTGGTTTCTGTAATCCCATAATGGGTGAGTTGCATGGACTGCCCATTATCTCCTTCAGAATTCCCTGCTGAATCATGGCATCGATTACAGGTTTAATCCCTGCGATCGTCTCAGGTGACAGATTATACTGGGGCGTTCTCGGAAACTCAACATTTTGCTTAACCTGGATCTTAACTGGCTCAACACCATTGATCAATCCAATCTCTTCTCCTGTAAAATCCCACACATCCAATGAAACAGAGTCTCTTAGGTCAAGTGGAAGCTCTTCCACTGTTAACATAGGGTACATCTCTATGCAGAAATGCTGATTTGCAACCTTTAAGGTGGCATCATCATCATTTGTCTGTAATTCCACTCCCTTGGGGGTGCAATAGATGGTACAATTCAACTTGCACAAAAGGTCACGTCCTAGCAAACAGACTGGACTTAAGTCGCACACCACAAACTGGTGTCGATCTCGGAAAGTTCCTATTCTCACAGGAATCAGCTCGGTCAATGGGGTAGTCATCTTCTTATTCGCCACTCCTACCACTTGGATTGATTGTCCCGAGAGGGGTAGGTTGGGAACTACTACAGATCTCACAGAAGAACGGGTAGCACCAGTATCAACCAAAAAGGTGGTGGGATGACCGTCAACATCCGCCTCTACAAACGGTCCCCTTTGGTCTACGTCTAAGACTGCCCCAAGAGTGCAGTCTTCCTCCCCCCTCAGGCACCGTCATTTCAACGGGTCTGAGCTATACTCATCGCAATCCTCGAAAAGGGGCATCTGTTGGTATGTTCGATTTTCCTGTGGAATTCTCGGAGGTTGCGGAACTTGCACCTGCGGGCACAATGTCCCCCCTTGCGTGGACCTGGGTCTCGTCACTGTATTGACGACCTCAGATACCCGCACCGTCTCTTCCTCTTGTTGCACTTGGTTCGCTGGATTCAATCTACACTCGCGCTTCCAATGCCCAATCTTGTGACAAAGGTGACACGCAGTGGTCTTTTTCAGTGTTGCCACATCCATCCCTGTCTTAGGGTCTATAGGTTTCGCCCTTCCCGGACCCTGCACATTTTGGGTCCCTCCTTGATTGTTTCCCTGTCTTCTCCCTAGTGTCCCTCCACCTGGCTGTGCCTTGGCTGATTTGCATATGGCCAGGTCTAAACTGGGGTGGCATGGTGAGCAAAAGAATGATGGATTTAACCCAGATCTCTTGACTGGGGGTGAATGTTTTGATTTGTTCTGCCTTCCGTCCATCAATTGTGCGTCTTTTGCTTTCTCGCCATAAGTGCGCCGGGTATGCCCAGACGTGGGTCCCGGGCTCACTGTGCCACTGGATTCAAGCTATCCTGGCTGAAGAGGGGTGAAACCCCGAAACCGGTCCTAGGATGCTTGTTTCCGGTCCAGGCAGGATCTGGCTTGGCAGTTCGGGCTGGACTGTTCCCATGAGGCACAGGGTCAAGACTGATTTGCATATGGCCAGGTCTAAACTGGGGTGGCATGGTGAGCAAAAGAATGATGGATTTAACCCAGATCTCTTGACTGGGGGTGAATGTTTTGATTTGTTCTGCATTCCGTCCATCAATTGTGTGTCTTTTGCTTTCTCGACATAAGTGCGCCAGGTATGCCCAGACGTGGGTCCCGGGCTCACTGTGCCACTGGATTCAAGCTATCCTGGCTGAAGAGGGGTGAAACCCCGAAACCGGTCCTAGGATGCTTGTTTCCGGTCCAGGGAGGATCTGGTTTGGCAGTTCGGGCTGGACTGTTCCCATGAGGCACAGGGTCAAGACTGATTTGCATATGGCCAGGTCTAAACTGGGGTGGCATGGTGAGCAAAAGAATGATGGATTTAACCCAGATCTCTTGACTGGGGGTGAATGTTTTGATTTGTTCTGCATTCCGTCCATCAATTGTATGTCTTTTGCTTTGAACTTCCCTGTCAGCGTTTTGCATTTGGACCAGCATTAGCTTATCCTTAAGCTTCCTGTGTTTCGAGTCCACTTCGTTGCTGCAGTACCGCAGTATCTCGTCCACTGACTTGTTCTGCCAGAAGATCAAATGCTGCTGAATCATGAAGCTGATTTCTGGTCTCAGACCCAAGACGAACTTGGAAACAAACTGTCCCATGTCTTTGGGGTCTAACGTGTCTAGCCCACTGTACTGCTTAAAGGCTTGTAAGAGCCTCTCGTAATATTCATGTATGGACTCTTTTGGTTCCTGGACAGTTCGATCTATCTTAACCCAATCAATGTCTTGTGGTGAGATTTTGGATTTCAGCCATGTAATTACTTGCTCAAACCTTTTCATAACAATTGGTGAAGGACCATTGGTAACAGAATCCCTGTCTGGTTCGGAAGTCGGCCAATCAACTGAAACTTTACAAGCTGCCCACAAATCACTTGGTACTACGATATCAAACAATGTGTTCAGGTCAACCCACAACACCTTCGAGATTTTAACAAATCGGTCGACTGGACAGGCTTCTCCCTCAGCCGAGGAAATTCGTTTGTAAACGCTGCCAAATCACCTCTACTCCAAGGCACATGCACATACCCTCCATCTTGTACCTCTCGCAACGGGAAATTCCCCACTCTTATCATCCCCCCTCCTGGAGGCGGTGTCTCTCCTACGCTCTTTTTAGTGCTCTTCTTTTTGGACCATCTTTCCTCCCACTTGTCAAGCATGCTCCATGCACGTATCCCTATAATCAATTCTCGAATGTGAGTTTTCAGCCCTATCACTCTCTTCTCTTCCAGTTCCTGGTCACTGTACTGCAACCTGTGACTCCCCTGCAACATCTTTGTCTTGGACAGAACCCCCTCGTATCTCCTTGCCAAGTCTGTCAGTCTCTCATGCGCTGACCTCGCCTTGTGAGTTACATCTTTTGCTACAAACAGGAACTCGTCTGGTTCATAAAGCTCCACTCTTTCCAAAGGCAGGTTCCCGCTAATTATCTCATCTACCTCAGCTTTTAATCTCATCACATCCAGCATCTTGGCTCTTATAGCAGTTCTAAGAATTCCTCGACTTGCTGCACCACTCGAGTCTTCATTCTCACTGCTCTGATCCCCACATCGGTTCCCTTACACTATGTTCTCTAGGACTGGTTGGCTTCCTGAATTCCCTCGATCCCAGTCTCCTGTCATCCTATCATTAGGGCTTCTCACTGGGGGTTCCCACATCCTTATGTCAGATCTTGAATCGGCCAAAGACCTCGGTCTCACTGTTTTTACGTCTCCCTGTCCCCTAGAAGAGTCTGCAGTGGCTGGCAAAGGCGTACTCGATCTTGATTCCATGGGCCTCGGAAGGTGACCTATTCCACACACTATGCCACTCCCACCTGAGCCAGTCCCTTCTCCTGCTACTGACCGTGCTAGACTTCCATTTCCTGCCTGATCTGGGTCATATACTGACACTATGGGGCTGATGGTAACCGGCACTGTAAGAGCATCCGGTAGCCTTGTAACAACTGTAACTCCGTTAGCTTCGATGCTTGCTGGTGTCTGTGTTCCCATCCCTTCTGTCCCTGTTGAGATTCTTCCGACTACTCTCGCACTAGGTTGAATCTGCGATTTTCCAGTTCCCTCTGTTGATACTCCTTTTCCCTCTATGGAATCTGGATTATATGGCGGTAGTCTTTCTGATAGCAGTCTATCTAGCAAGCTGTCATCTGTGTCACTATCGTCTTCCTCACCCCACTTCTTCTGAGCCTCTCCTACTTTTATCATCAACAGGAATAGCCTGTCCCCTTCAATAGTTTCCACCCTTCATCTCTTCTCCAATGCGTCCCATCGCGCATCTTGAAACGCCCTAATTGACTTTTTCACCCTTTCCTGGCTTCGGTCTCTTTTCCTATCATGTGCTGCTCTTATCCATGCATGTAGTGCCTCAAACTGTGTTGGTCTGGGTAAAGGTCGCAATGAAGACATCACTGTTTTCAATTGGTACAACACTTCCAACCTGAAAGTGCCATAACGCGGAAAAGCCAATTCTCCCTCATTTTCAGTCATTTTATGCCAATTTTCGAGCCAAATTATAGTATGCAACCCCACATTCATAGCCATATAATGGGCTGGGGTATCCTCGGGTGGAGCTTCTTCTCCTCCTCGAGTAACCACTCTTCTGTCTCCTCTACACATGTCTCGTAAAACCTTAAAACATTTCATTATGAAATCAACGTTTTCTTCACTTGTTTTCACTTGACTTCCTGATGACAATCCACCAATACCAGCGCGGCTTCACACCAACCGACCTATCACAGCGCAACACTCTCTGATGTCACTCTTCCTCCTCATGCAGCAGTCCCCTCCTTTACAATTCGTCTCTCGCACACTCATGTGTCTCACTCATACTCTGAAATAACTGTTTGTCCACCAAACGACCGAACAGTCACTTCTCTGACTGTCTGTCCACCACGCACAGTCACACGTAATTGTCGACCTCAACTCTGGCAACCGTCTGTCCACGAAACGACCGGACAATTGCCCCAGACTATCTGCCCACGAACGGCCGGACAGTCATGTACCTAATCGATAGGATCCAATCACTCAATGTTCCACATGCAGTAACCCACGACCTGCGTCGGTTACTCACGCACTCACACACACGTTTCCCTATCACCGGTGGGTTAGTCAACGACGTCTCATGACTCCCACAATCTCTAGTCAGACAATTTCAACTCTGGGTGTCTTCTACACCACAATCTCTTATCCCGGGATATCAATAAATCAAATCTCATGGACCGCACGCGTTCGGCCCAGCCACAATCACTCAACTCTCATCCCAACTCCGCAAGACATCACACAATCAAAACAACACCGCAATCTAACAGACATACATCCCTGTTCATACTCACTCCACCACGAACTGCTGTTTCCGCCGCACCGTCACTCGCCGTCGGTTTCCATCAAACGCCGTCGTCCTCCGCTCACAATCCACTGGATAACCTTCACTTGGGCTCTATGGGGACTCAATGACTACCCTTCTCTATGTCTCCCCTTACTACCGATGTAACCATCCTCTCGCTACCAACTGATAAAGCTGGATTCCCCTATAAAAGTTTACTAGGAACCCTCGGTCGACTGGACCTTTATTACCTGCTGAGAAGTGTAAAGGGGAGAAACAACGTATTCATAACAAACTAGCATATTAATTTAAGTAACACTCGGAAAAGATCACTGACTCCGAATTCCATGTTTATGGGTTTATTACAAAACCAAAAATAACTGAACATACAAACACCTCAGGACGAGGTTGAAAAAATACAAAGGCACTAATACAAAGTCCATCCTACGAACCAATTGAATCCGATACAACATAAAGAGAATAAGCAATTCCAAAAATACTAAACAAGCAATAACTGCACCAACATCTATATTAGTCTTCATTAGTGGCGGTAAAGGAAATCCATTAATCTATCCCTACACTATCCTAAAGTGGCATCCCTACTTAACGTTTTCCAAGCAAGATCAAGAAAAGATGTCAGCTCGTGAAGACTTCCTAAGAAGTACACTCACGTTGTAAAGGTCAGAAGCCCAGATTACAAAATCGTTCTAAGTCTTCATTCTAAGAATCGATCCCTTCCTTCTACCCTCTAACGGCTCTCTGCTCACTCTGCTCACTCCTCCCTCGGGGCACTGTCCCTAATATAAAATGCACAATTAATAAACACGCCCCTGAAACACCTCCTCCGGCCAGGCACCTCTCGTAGGTAATTTTCCACCAAAACTTGTACTCGGTCCAACGACGGTTGGTGTGTCCTTGGGTCTCAGGCTTCTTCAGCGAAAGAAAATATCAGCTCCCAATTATCGGCATTCCTGTATACTTTGTAACAGGTCTCCTCCCTACCTAACTCCTAAAACAAAAGCGTTATTCTAACTAACGAGGACGATGTCCTTGCACCTGCAACGGAAACATGAGAACAGAACAACCTTGCACGCACATGAATTTCGCTGACCACCTCCAAACGAGAGCCTCACCAGGGGAAAATGCATTTCAGGCCTACATAAACCAGCTAACATAAGGAAAACGAATAGGCCTTTCTTAGCACGAAAGAGTAAATACTCCATCTAGGCCTTTGACATCAAATGAAACACACATTTAAAATGTTACATCTATAAGCACTACATTTCATCACATTTAAACGCAATTAATCACCTATATGTGTGCAACTTCAACATGATGCACGTTTAAATCTAATACATTACATTACACATAAACTACTTCATTAAGCATTTGCAATGAACGTCGAATATTACATGATTCCCTCTAACTGCCATTTTACGTTTCTTGAATGGCACAACTCATCCTAATATTTCATTTACCACTGATTATTACAACACATATTCTAACTAAAATTAACACACACATAAGAATATATGCGGGTACGGACTATTCATGAATATAATGTACCCCTACAATTTTCAGAATACCACTGCGCTCTATCAGTTCCAAGACAAGCGGGTGAAGAGACAGACATCCCAACAGAGGGGCGGGGACACACCGGCACAGAGAGGTGGCAGAATATAGGCCTTGCACAAACTTTAGGGGCGCAGGAAAGCTCTGCTCATGAAGAATCAGACCGCAAGCACTGTTTGCCAGTTAACCCCGACATTTCTTTGCATGGGTGACGGTGGATACCCGCTGCAACTGCCTTCCAACCTGTCTTCTGACTGAAATCTGTCAGGTGAACGGCCAGTACCAGGTTTGACCGATTTTCTGCACTTGGAGTCCCAGCGAGTAAAGGATAATGTGTTCCGGCCATGTCTGAGCTGGAAAGACTATTTATTTTGTTTAACGAGGTATGAAAATGCAACACCTTCCGGCTGAGTTAGAATATCTCAGGGCGATCATGGAAACCCTGGGGAGGCTGGGGAACTCTGCAGTGCCAGCCTCCCCGCCTGCCTATGGAGCTCGAAGCACAGCCCTCTCAATTAGCTGTGCTTGGCAGGAAGTCCAGCCTGTGCCTTTTGCTCTCTTTCATGGCAGGGTCAGCCCCACAGAGTCAATCAGAGAAGTGCAGATAGCGGCAGTAATAGTTATTTTCTTCAAGATGGCAATCATTGGCAGTGGGAACGTGGGCGGAATATTATATTTGGATTTTTAGTAATATATTTTCTGGAACCCTAGAGGCAGAGACCTATATACACAAACCAAAGCCTTTTGTAGTCATTTGTGGATAGGAAGTGGCTATTTATCCGTCTCCTAGCCAAATAGTGCATAATCTCTGCTATTTTCCCAGCGGCCTATCAAATAGTACAAAATCTCTGCTATTTCACCAGTGGCCAACTTCATATCTGTAACTTCACTGCTTTTCTGGCTCCAGGCTAACCAGTGGAGATTATGAACTATTTCACCATTGACCCTAGTGAAGGTGGTCTTTATTTAGCTGGACATAAAGAAAAAAAGCGACTGCAGGCAATGGTAGAGTGGTCACCATCTTATAATAGAAAGGCAGCATGTGTGAAGCATTTGAAAATATGTGCACATACAAATGTAGATAAATATTCACAAAGGTAAGTGCATGAATTCTGCTGAGTTTACAAATACAAAAACAGTAAAATCAGTTTTGAATAAAAATATTTATATTATTTTAATATTGAAATAAGATATAGAGGAATCAAACTTTTGTTTCAGGAGCTTCAGGATATCACACAAAGATATTTTGTGCTGCAGTCTACGAGTATTTGGCTGACTGCAAAAAATAATGAGTAGTTTTAATGTATGTTGCAGAGATGTTTTCTTCACTTATGAGAATACGTTGCTTTTCTTAATGTTCTCGATCTTCCATTTAATGGTTTTTGAGGGCCCCAGAGTACTAAGAAGAGCAGAATTATCAGGACTTGGGGTAGCAGGATCAGGGTGGGGGAAGATCAGGAGGGTCAGAACAGCCAGAGCATAGAAGACCAAGGAGGCTGGACCAGGACCAAGAGGGCTAGGCATACAAAGACCCAAACTGGAGGACCAGAAGCCAGAGGAACAAGTAGTGGGCACCAGACCAGGAAGAGGACATGGAAAGTGAGGACCAAGAATATGTTGATCAGTGCTAGGCAAACCAGATTGAGAGTGAGAAAGACTAGGAACAGGACTGGAGAATCAGGAGGAGATGGCCAGGCAACCACAGTCATAGGGCAAGAGTAAAGAGGCACAGGTCAAGGAGGACCAGTGGGACCAAACTCAAGGTGAAAAGGAAGATCAAGTCACAGAGGCCCAGGAGTTTCAGGAGTTGGCAAACCAGGACAAGGAGGACCAGGACTAGTAGGAAAAGTAAGAGCAGGGAAAGGATGGCCAGGGTGACAAGAGCCAGGATGACCAACCCGGGTGAAGAAGAACAGGATGACTTGGACAAGGAGGATCAGAACTAAGTGGACACTTTGTGTACAACCAGGAGGACCAGAGTGAAGAGTAGCATGACAAGATGGAGGAGGACCAGGATAACTAGTCACATCAGGAGCAGAGGGACTAGGACCACTAGCACTAGTGACTATATGGAGAGGATTAGGTGGACTAGAAGAATCAGGATAAGCAGGACCAGGAATAGGGCTTGGTAGACCAGAGGTGGCAGAAGCAAGGATAGCAAGACCTGAAGTACCAAGTGAAGTAGGAGGATCAGGCTGGCAAGAATCAGGGGGACCAGGACAACCAGAGCAATGAGGAGCAATGGGACCAGGCCAGAACCAAAATGCCTGGGCCAAGTCCAAGAGAAACTAATAAAGAAGGCACAGTCATTGGGGCTTGTGATAGTGTGTTCAGGTTGTGTCCTACTGTCTGAGAATCTTTTTCTGCTGTCATTTGGGGCTTTTGATATTGTGTCCAGACTATGTCACACTATCTGAGAAGTTTTTCTATTGTCATTTGGTGTCTGTGAGATTGTGCTTGGGATGTGTCATATTGTTTGAGAAGCAGCTGCATAGGGTTTTTTTGTTTTAAAGCAGTTTGCAAACTCCATTGAAATTTAGTGTAAAAATCCGGAATTGACATAGAATGTAGGTACCTTTAATAAAAAAAATTCATGACACCACGCAAATGTACACCTTCTTTGTTCCAAATGAGAACTCTGGATATACTTCACAGCCATACACCTAGTGCCCCATTCTAAGTTGCAGTATTCCAGCCCCTGAAAATACTGTTAGCTTGTGTAGCAGTGATTTTGGGAAATGTATATACTGTTGTATACTGTCTGTTCCCCTAAGCAAACTCTGAGAATTAGGGCATTACAAAGGGAATCAGGATCACTGCCTTCAGTTATCGCCTCAATGGTCCCTTTAGGTTATATGCTCATTCCAGCAATTTAACGAGCTTTAGCTGAAATGGAGGCCAAGGCATGCAAAGACCGGGGAAGAGGCTGGCCGATCATGTCCCAATGTTGGTTATGAAACAGAGGCCTAGTGTGAGCACCAAATCTCAACCCTTTTTATCTGTTCAGTAGATTCAGGAAGACAGCCCTCATAAGCATCTTTTTTATGACATGGATTGGAAAACTGAACTGAACTGAAATATTTGTAAAGCGCACTACTGCCGAGGCGTCTTGGCGATGGTGATGTGCAATGCCAGTAGCCAACACGTTCAGGGTTGGGAAAAGAGCCATGTTTTAATTTCCCTCCTAAAGACCGATCTGTTAGGCAGAGATCTCAGGTGTGTGGGCAGAGAGTTCCAAAGTTTGGATGCTAGGAAAGAGAAGCGTTTTCCTCCACACCTTACTCTCTTTATCTTTGGAAGTTGTAATAGACCAAGGGAGGCTGATCTTAAAGATCGTGTGGGAACATATCGAGAAAACAAGGTTTGCACATCCTTGGCTCCTCCACCGAACAAGGCTTTGTGCACCATGCATAGGGACTTAAAGTCAACACGTCGACGTACTGGGAGCCAATGAAGTTGTTTTATGCTGGTCGATGTAGGGTGGTGTTTAGGTAGATTGAGCAGTAGTCTAGCTGCCGCGTTCTGAGTAGACTGCAGTTTGGAGAATTGCGCAGCATTTGCTCCTAGGTAGAGAGCATTACAGTAGTCAATTCTGGATAGAATCGTAGCTACTACCACTGTTTTCCTCAAAGAAAGCGGAATGAAAGGAAGAATCTTCCTCAGACCTTTCAGCATAAAGAAGCAAACTGATGAGACTACCAGAAGACCTAGGTTCCTGACTTTTTTGATCGGGGCCGGACAGGTGCCTGCTGCATTTGGCCACCATAATTGGTTCCAGACCGAGATTTTCTGGCCAAACTCAATCACCTCGGTTTTATCTACGTTAAGCTTTAAGAAATTAGTATTCATCCAGGTCATCAGAGCAGAGATATAATTACAAAATTAAGGCTCCCTCTGTATTATTATTATTATTATTATTATTACTATTATTATTATTATTGGTGTTATTATTGTTATTCTCAGTACTGTTAATAGTATTATTGTATAATTGTGTTTAATCATCTGTGATTGTTGCCATCTGTCTTCATGTAAAGCAGAAGTAGGTATGGCTGCCCTGGGCATTTATGGTCCACAGAACAGTGAAGACAAAGTGAATAGTTCCAGTTTCTCTCCTTCTTCCCCACCTCCCTACACCGCCATCTAAAGATTGCACTGCTTGCTGCCTGCACTGTGCTTATTCTGTGCGTGTTCATAGTGCTAAATCAGCCTGCACCAAAGCTGCCTGTCTAGGTGTGGGAGACTTTCAGTAATCCTGCCTATGCAGTTCCGTATCTGTGCATGTGTGGGTTTGTATGACTGCTGCCTCGGGTTGTGGGATGCTCACACAACTATTGCCATACTTTAACTTTTCTGTGTGAGTGAGAGATGCGTGTACTGTTGCTGTCTGTGAAGAACCGGTTCTGTGCATGAGTGAAGCCTGCTCTGTTGCCATCTGTTGTATGTTTGTGAGAGAGGATTGCTGTGAGGCTGATTGTGCAGTGCCTTTTCTTGTATCTCAGAAGGTTGTTCGACTGCTGTCTAGGTTGTGTGATGAATGCACTGTTTCTGCTCATACTGTAATTCTTATATGAGGGTGAATGAAGGGTGCACATTTGCTGTCTTTGCTGCACCTGGCCTGTGTATGATCAATGTCTGCACCAATGCTGCATGTACCATGCAGGTGTGAGAGGGTTGCAGCAATGCTGCCTGTGCACTTCCTTGGCAATGGATATTTGAAGCTTGTATGGCTTCTGTCTGGGGTTGTAACATGCTTGCACTACCACTTCCCATACTGTACCTTTTCTAGGTGGGTGAGTAAAGCTTGCACTCTTGCTGTCTGTGCTGTACCTCTTTTGTATGTTAGTGAAGCCTGCACTGCTGCTATCTCTTCTATGCATGAAAGGAAGTCTTGCAGTTATGCTGCCTATTTACGGTGTATATCTGAAGCTTATACAGCTGCTGCCTGCAGTGATGTCTAGGTTCCCTGACAGTGCCTTTTCTGTATATATCTAAAGCTTGTGTGAATGCTGCCTGCAGGTCTGTCTGGAGTGCTGTCTACGTTCCTTGGCAGCGGAGCACATGTTCATTGTGTAAGGTAGACAGACACTGCTGCTGGCCATGATGTACCTCTTTTTGTGACTGAGGAAGGTGAAGAATCTGCATCCCAATAAAAGGCATAGCCTGTCCTTTTAACAGATTAGACCCTCCACTGAGAGACTTAAGAGAAGGGAACCCTATGGGGCAGATAGTAGGGCAAGATAAGGCTGCAGATGAAGATGTGGAAGTTAAGTCCAGGCAGCACTCAGGGTCAGACTGGGACAGAAAATAATCCCGGACACCAAAATAAAAGCGGCCCCCACTAGTGAAAGCTGCAGAAAGTAGCCCATATTTACAAATTGGGGCAGTTTTGAACTTGTAAAGGAATGCTGTATAGGTATTTTGCAAGGTACAGGAAACTGCATGCTTTTGCGCTGGCTGCATGCAATATTTTTTTAATATTGGGGGAAATCAACAGTAAAAAAAGTCCCATCAGACCATAAAACAGGCCCACAAACAGCCAAACAGTCACTCCACACACTAACCTGTCAGACCAGCCTGTCGGCTGCTGCCTGATTCTCCTATAGGCCAGTCTGACCCTGGTGGTGCTGTGAGTTACCTGAGGAGTCGTGAAGCTCAAGTCCAATCTGAAGTCAGATGTGAAGATAATGGGAGGTAGGATATAAGAGGCATCATTTGTAGCATGGTATGTGTCACTGTAGAAGTTAGGGTTAGTTGTTACTGTGATACTCATTGCAGGAGTTGTTGTTATGGGAGGTATTGACTCAGTTACTTACCGGTAATCTTCCTTACTCTGAGTCGAATGTATGACATTACAACGCAAACATTTACAATGCATGCTTTTACAACGCGGTTTTTACATCGCAGCATCCATTACAATGCATGATTTTACAACGCATGCCATCACAATGCATTTTTAGAAACTACACTTACAACGCATTCCATTACAACGCATACCATTACAACGCATAATACTTTTAGGGCAAAAGTAGGGTAAGTGTTGGATAGTGTAGGGGTAAAAAATACTATTCCCATGTACCCCAAAGCCCCAAAACCAATACCAACCCTAAAACTTAAAAAATCCCCATTACTTACCTTATAATGCGTTGTAATGGCATGTGTTGTAGTGACATGTGTTGGAATGGCTGCGTTGTAATGGCATGCGATGTAAAGGCTGTTGTGTTGTAGCAGCCACGTTGTAAAGGTAGTGCGTTGTAATGACTGCGTTGTAATGGATGTTTCCCCTCTGAGTCATAGTCTTCCTCATCACAGTTCTTACCAGTGAGGACTCTGTGTTCAATGGACAGAATTCACCCAAAGAAGTAAAAACAAAAAACTCTCCCCACCCAAAAAGGCCTCACAGGAATATCCTGTCATGTGACATAAAGGTGGGTTGAGCCTAAAACACATCCTGTAATACCAAGCTAAAATAATCCCAATAGAATTTTTCCCCACCCTCCCATAGAGGGGAGGAAGGCAATTACGACTGACAGGGATGGCTATAACTCGGAGTGATGAAGATTACTGGTAAGTAACAGAGGAATTACCTTCCTCCTCCATCTTCCTTGTCACAGTCCTCACCAGTGAGTGTATATCAAAGCTTTTGGGAAGAATTTGCCAACATAGGTGTAGATGGACATATTCTATTGTAGACAGAGAGAACAAACTAACATAAATTATTGAAGAGCGGATAAAACTGCCAAACCAAAAACATAAAACAATCACATCCCCCATTCTAAACTTGTAATGAGAAATAAACATATGCGGAGTATCCCACGTGTCTGCCACACAGATGTGCTTCAATGAGGCCCCTTGGGTTGATCTACCTTGCTCTGCCGGAGAGAGAGACACCCATAATTTCTGACAGGCCAAAGAAATTGTCGTCTGTACCCAATGGGAAAGATTGGAAGTCGTAGGACAGTGACCCATAATTGCAACACCAAAGGTGACAAAAAGAAAATTAACTTTCCTAAAACTCACCGTTTTCTCAAGATGAATAAAAAGAGCCCTTGACAAATCAAGAGAATGAAGAAGGATTTCCTCCTCAGTTGAGGGGGAAGGAAAAAAAGCTAGGAGAATGATTTCTTGAGAGACATGAAAAGCCGATGGAATCTTGGGCAAAAGGAGGGATCAGGCCAAAGAACAACCTTGTCTGCAAAATCTGAAATACAGAGCATAGGACAGCAATGCCCCAATTTCCCCCAAACGTCTACACAAGATGACTGCAACAAAAGAAAAAAGCTTTGAGAGTCAAAAACACTAAAGAGACCTAAGAAAGAGGCTCAAAAGGATCCTTCTGTAAAGCATGAAGCACTAAAGGCAAGTTCCATGAAGGAACAGGGAAAAAAAAGCTCCTGAGTAAACACAATGCCAATGTATCAAACAACAGAAGATAGGAACCTCTAATAGCTTTTATTGCCGCACACTGGCTCCACAACGTGGACAACGAAAGCCCCAAAAGACAACTATTCTTGACTCTCCCCCCCCGCCCCCCCTCACAGAAAATGGAAGACAAACCTCTAGGGGTACACCAGGAAGAAAAATTCTTCTAATGTCCCAAAGTTCCAAAGTCAAGGTTTTGGAGTGAAAGCAGAGTTGCCGGGAATGTAGGTGTTTTCCGGGATTTGTCATTTGAGGGAGCGCCATGGCTCATTCCCCTGCCATGAAAGGACTGCATTTTGGCAATTGCAGAAGAGGGACCCAATGATCAATTGAAGGGAAAACCTCTACCCTTTAACTGAGGATCATAGACAACAGAAACCTATAATCTTCAATCGACTTTTTCAAAAGCTCCTCAAGCTGAGGACCAAAGAGCTTGGATCCATCAAAGAGCAAGTGACTGAGAAGCGATTTCTGCGCATTGTCCTCCCTTCAAGATCATCCAAACGTGATGCCCTGCAGTCACAATGGAACCAAACACCGAAGCAGCAGCTGACAGGGAATCAAAAGTGATATCGGAGTTACACGCAGTTGCTGTTCCATGATTTAAAGTCTAGCATGTATATCCTTTCCCGCTGACAAAGAATGGAAATGAAGGAGTAAAGACTGCCCAGTATACGTAGCATAAGCTCCTGCTCATACGGTGAAGTTGGATGCTGAATACGCCCTGTTCATTGCATTGACAACCTTATTGTCCGCTGGATCTCTGGGGAAAGACTCCCCCAGAACAATAGAACCTCTAGAAGCCAACCCAACCTTTAAGGAATCAACTTTCATAGTAGAAGGAAACTCCTCATGGAAATTTAGGAGGGATACTTTTGAACAAGAAATCTCTGAAAGCAGTTTTTACTGCTTTTGGTGAATTCTGTTCATTGAACGTACTGTGGTCACTGATGCGGTATGTGGCGAGGAAGACGAGTAGGTATTGGAGCCCTACCACCGTGAGACATAGATATCATTGTGATAGATGTGGGACGGTCTTAGTAAAAGAGCTATGTGGAGGTGCACGGATGGCTTATTGGTTAAGGCACAACAGGCAACCTCACATTAGGAGACTGCACCTTCATGGCCAAGGGAGAAATGCAGGAATCTCACTTGCCTAGGAAACAATAATACTTGTTCCTCTCCTGACTGGTATGTCTCTCTCTCTTTCTCTCACTCGCTCTCTCTCTCTCTCTGTGCCTCACTCTCCCTCTCTATATCTCTCTACCTCTCTCTCTCTCTCTCTCGCTCACTCTCGAAAAATCAGGCTGTTCAGGCCTGCAGGAAATGACCGCCTTCATGCAATGTAACGTGATTGTGTGGTCTGTATGTATATGACTTTAGCTATGTGACTGGCATTTGGGCACCATGGATAATTCCTATAGGGGAATTAACCCAATTATTCAGCGTCTTGTATCTTCTCTGACAGGAAAGTGGTGGCGCAGGAAGGGGACTCGTCGTAGCCAGAGGGAGCTCAGAAACCGTGCTGATGACATTACCTCATGAAGTGCTGCCAGGAATAATTGATTTTGTGGCATTTCAGTAAGCAGTCAGTAAAAAAGGCATTGATTTAACTGGTCTAATTTCTTGCTGGGAGTATATTAAAAGCCTCGTTGGAGCTGCACTCCACAAGCTGGACGCGCTTTATTGTGGCGCTTCTTCTGTCTAAGACCTGGCAGGGTGCCTCAAAATAGGGCTAACATGGCTCAAAAGTGTGTCTGAGCTATGCATGTCAACCCTCCCGATTCAGGCAGGAGACTACCGATTTGCCTCTCCTCAATTCCTGCATGCAGACACCTGATTTGTATTGCGGAACCATGATCTACTGGAAACAAGGCAGAAGTTAAATGTTGATGTCTGTCACTCATTCTCCCATCTCCCCCTCCAACAATGGCTTCTAAGATCAAAGGTTAATGCTATGACCTTAATTCTTGGAGTGGGAGATTTGAGTGTGTGTCAGGCCTCTACATTTTATTTCGTGCAGTTTTACATAGTGCATACAAAAACAGAGTTTAGAAGTCTGCTTTTGTTTGCCCTATGTAATCAAACTGCCAAAAATGAAATCCTGATTGTCTGTCACCATACATGCCAATAGACCCGATTGCCTTTGATTCAGTATAAGTCAATGGGCAAAAAACAGTTTCCCCTCTGTTTGCTTTTAAAATCTCCCACTTGCCCAGGGGTGTCTCCTCCACTAGAGCGGAGGAGCGTTGCCCCACTGCTTTCTCGCAGTGCAAGAAGCAGAAACATAAAATTGTAACAACTACCATTTTATGTTTCTGCTTCTCGCACTGTGAGAAAGCAGAAGGGTTTGGTTGCGGGCAGGCAGGTGGGCGAGGCTGCTCTGTGAGCAGGGGAGTGGTGTGTCCACTCCTGAGGGCGCAATGACTGTTTGGCCGGCCCTCTGGTTCTGCCCAAACCAGTCATGCGCACTCTGCCCTTTCTCCATGCAGGCAGCCTACATGGAGAAAATGGCCTGCCCGTAAGCCCCTGGCTGGGCGGCGTCCCCACCAATCACAACACTGCCATTGCAGCATTGTGATTGGCTTAGGGGAGGGGAGTGAGGCTGCCTGCTTCCTGGAGCAGGAGCCGAGAAAACGAGGGACCCTGCCAGCGGACAGGTACGTTTTTTTTATTATTATTAAATTTACCCCTCCCCGCGCGACCCGACCCTCATGACCCCCCGCCTCCCCACCCGCGTTTAATGCTGCCCGCGACTGCACTTGCCTGCTCTCAAATGTTGGCATGTATGCTGAGCGCTTTACATATGTGTAGAGGATTCCACACCCTACGAGAACTGAACTTACTTTAACCCATTTCACCTTCCAAACGCTTGACTCGCCTCACCGATGATGGTCCGACTTGGCTGCGTACAAGAAAGAGGAAGGAAGATTGTCATACTTCATCCCTCAAAATAAATATTTAGTTCGTATCAGCTACTGACATGAGCCGCTCAGAACAACAGACTGCCAATCTTTGACCAGGGACGCCAAGCCAGCCGGGGTACCACACTGGGGCTCCAGTCTGTGGTGTGCATTCATGTTAATACCAGATCAAGCTTCTGTCTAGCGGGGCGACCTTAGGTTGTGATTTTATCCTTGTGATAATACTTCTGTAATGTTATTTTAACTCTTCCCTTTTGTTCCCCCCATCCCCTCTTCCCTTCTTACCTCTCCCTTCACTTATCCAGGCAACTTCCCAGGCACTTGCTTTATTGCTTAGTCCTGATGATGATCCCATAACCTTGTTGGGGATCGAAACGTCGCCGACACTTACATCTTAACTCTAAACTGTAATTCATAATATATGTGGAGTACAAGATGTACCTTTGATTGTGACTTTTTGCTTATTTACATTTTTTCACTAGAAGTCACTTTTAAGTCACTTGCCTGCGGTAAGGAAATCGGCTGATTTCCCAATACCCTTTCACGTCCTGCTCACTCACTGATTTATGTTGTGTTTCGTTTTGATTCATTTATGAATACATTTCTCAAACGTTCAATTTAGACAGTAACAGACCCAATCTTCATTGCAATATTGTGGCTAATTTTTACTGATTTACCTTATAAGGGACCGTTGTCTCTTAAGAATAACTACTGCCCTTGGTCCCTTTTTGACTATAAGGGTTCCCTTGTGTCCTTTTCCTTGCTCTCAAATGTTGGCATGTATGCTGAGCGCTTTACATATGTGTAGAGGATTCCACACCCTACGAGAACTGGACTTACTTTAACCCATTTCACCTTCCAAAAGCTTGACTCGCCTCACCGATGATGGTCCGACTTGGCTGCGTACAAGAAAGAGGAAGGAAGATTGTCATCCTTCATAATAAATATTTAGTTCGTATCAGCTACTGACATGAGCCGCTCAGAACAACAGACTGCCAGTCTTTGACCTGAGGTGTATGTTTTAGGATGGACTGAAATATGGCCCCATAAGAACCAATATTCTCTAACCCCTAACTGTCGAATAAGTGAGGGTCCTTATTGGCCCCACGGGGTTTGCAGCTATCACCAATGTTAAAGGAGCTACCCCATGATGGAAAAAAAATAGCTCCTTTCGCCCAGTTGTGTATCTCTTACAATTGCTCAGGCATACATAAATGTATGTTTGTTTGAATATGTCAGCTGGGGTTTTGAGATCAATGTTGGCATTTTTCACCAGATGACCCCTTTAAAAGCAAATGTTAATAAGGTAGCCTTCTGTGAGCACTTACGGCCTAAAAGATATGTACAATGATGTTAGCATTGACATTACATATTTCTGAAAAGAGCAGAAATCAAGATATAGATTATAGGTAAAGAAGTAAGTAAAACTTTGATTACACATTTTTATTTTAGAAAACATTATATTTTGGTCGTTATCAAAATTGGAAGGGGTAAAAAAGTACATCCGACCACAGATGATGAGAAGAATGCTTTATTTCAAGTCGGGTTGAAACACCTCAGCCTCCATACACTTTTCACTCCTTCTCCAACTCCTCTCTCTCTAATCAAATGGCAACATTCTCTAACATGAAAGATTACCTTACCTAATTATTATTCTAAAAACCTTAAGTAAAGAGGATACCACAAAAGGCTTAGGTTTAGGAGATGGGTCAGAGTTCTGGTATGAGTCACGTCTAGGTTTAAGTTTAATAACATATATATAGCGCATAGCTTCAACCAAAGTGTTGCAGCACTGGAGGTTTAACTCCAGGGATCCAACACACAAAACCGCCCAGGAGAGTCAGAGACAGCCTATCTGAAGAACCGGGTTTTCAAGTTTTTACGAAACACAGTTTCTGTCTTTGCCTGTCTTTATGGAAGGGGCAGAGGTTTAGAGTTCAGATCTGTAAAGTGCCAACGCCACAGAGAGTGCAAGAAAGTTCAAGACATCTTTATTGACCTATCTCCAAGCTCTGCACTGGGATGAGAAAGCTCCTCAGCATGAACATTCTAAAACGGCCAGAATGTTCCAACTGGGTAGGAGGCAGGAAGGGCGAGCTGGGGAATGAGGACAGTAACAATGGTAGGGTCGGCAGAAATGACAGGTGGTGAAATTGATGGTATTTACAACACTTCTCCTATCAATGGGGAATAGGGAATGAAAACAAAGTGCATCATATCATATAAAAGTCCTTTTTGCCATCTGGGAGCACTTCTAAATCTCTTGGTAGACTACATCGGATTGTACCACAGGCGAACCCTCGCTTACACCATAATGGTTCACAGTGTTAGGAGGGCATCTAACCAGTATGTCCATAGTCCACAATTGAATATTGTCCGTTACATCAATGTTCTGTTTGACATTAGAAATATGCATTGGTTTGGAGAGTTCAGTTTTCCCACTCTGCAGTTGAGGGGTTTTTTCTCCAACACTACATCTCCCACCATACAACGTTTACCTGTCACCCCATGTTTGGAATCATGACAATGTATATGTTTCCTTTGATAAATTGATATTTTGCAAACGGGGATCCACCTGTGATCAGATTGCGGGGGGAAGAGGAGTGTTATGCCCATTAAATGTCATCAATTGCTTTTTCTACAGGTTGCCCGTTTATGCAGGCTAGCTAGGAATGCCAGCACATGCAAACAAGAGGCTCATGGAAGAATAGCAAGCTTTTGGTGCCTCTTCTGGGAGTATACTTGCCGCTCAGCAGTAACCGACATGGTCTTGGAGAAGCAACTCCTCTAACCAATACCTTGCCACTTATCCTATTGACTGTGTGCATCGCCTCAACCAATCACAACGCAAAGTACTAAATTTGAATCAGCGCCAGCACTTCAGTATAACTGAGGGCCTGGTGATCATGTAACATTCCTGAAATGCATGACAAATGCAGAGAAATGTCACAGTGATTTCTGTCCTTGGCTTTGCGTTTTTCCCAAGCTTTATTATTTGATTAAGAAACCAGATCTTAATTTAGTGGCTTGATGAATTTCTCCAAAAAGCTGGTCATCATATTCGTTTATTGAATTTTTCTTGACTTAACGTTTCGTGTTAGCTTCTAACATAACTCATATCTCCTGCTAGTCCCACTAAATTAGAGATATTTTAGTACATGGGCGATTTTAAGTAAAAAATTAAATCAATAAAACAGTATTCACTGTTGTTTCATTTTTGTATATATTGCTTGAATTGTGCTCCCCTTATTCTGGGCATCTCTATTTTTCAGGAGTTAAATCTACTACTATTCGATCACAGAAATCAAGCAACTTGGCAATTTTGGGAAACAAATTAGTATATCTAATGACAATCAACAGCCTTTACTCCGGAATAGGAACTGGTGAAAGAGAATGTAGTCTCTCTCCTCTGCCCCGTGGAAACTCACTTACATCAGATACATCTACTCTGCTTAATTAGATGAAAATTAATACTGACTCTGCTCAGATAATCAATCTTTATTGGTTTGATATTTCAGGATTATCCCAGTCAGTCCAAAGCAGAAATAACATTTATTTGAAATGTAAAAAACACCGAAATAATAAAGTTTTCCAGAATGTAAAAATCCATGTTCACTTCAAAGCGTTATGATAAATTACCTTTACGGGACTAAAACAGTTAAAAATATACCTCACCTGACCTTTCTTTAAGTTATTCTGCATTTTCGTACCATTTTTAAAAAACTGGAACAAGTCGAATAACGCATTTTTCCTCAGGGGTGGTAAGGTAAAAGATAAGGACAGCGAGATCTTTCTGACACTGGAATCACACAGGGAGCCTGTACTTAGCTATTTCTGGTGCTGAGCAGACTTGATATATCTGATGTGAGGATATCCTGGTCAGACAATCAGCAGTTATGGTGCAGTACAGTTTATTTGTGCATTACTCAATCCCACGAATAGAGAAAATAAATACGAGGAGCTATATCAGATCAGCAGGCTTTATAGATAAACTGTATTCACAGTAGAAATGTATTAAAATGACAAAATAGCATCCAAGTAAAAAAAAAAAAAAAAGAAAGGAAAAGGAGGATAGCTACTTTTTAGTTTGTAAGAGGCAGTTTCAGCCTCGGTACATTGCTTACATCAGCGGTGCTAAGACAATTTTCACAGTGGGGTGCTGCCATCAAAGTTATATCACTGAAGTCATAATGATTGTGGAAATCCTTAGTGTCACATAAAGAGGAAGTATGGCAAATGAGCCATGCCCATTCAGCAAGAGGGTGGCAATGGTATAGTATGAAGCCAGTGGTGCATTTTGGAGCACACTGTCGCACGTATATCTCTGAAACATGTGGTAGTGCACTGTCATTAACAGGCAGCACATTTTCTACGAAATTCACACTTGTGTGGAAATTTGGTTTCAGCAAATATGCACTATTTGCACATCACAAAGCAGTGTCTTGATTTGTTTTGATCCTATTAAAATCTTTGTTTCCATCACACTTCAGAATTACTGATAGAAATGGGGGTCTCTAGTTGGCAGTGGTATGCACCCTGTCCAAGTAGGAACCCTTCTTTCTAGTCAGGGTAAGGGAGTTACACACCCAAGATAACCCCTGCTCACCCCCTTGGTAGCTTGACACAACAGTCAGCCTTATATCAGAAGCAATGTGAAAAGCATTCATACATAACACACACAGTAACACAGGGAAAACACTACAAATAGACATCACACCAGTTTAGAAAAATAGACAATCTTTATTTAAACCAAACAAGACCAAACTGCCCAAAAAATTCCAACATACAGAACTCAAGATATAGAACTCGATGGATGAGGTGATTTTTGCACAAAGAACCTTTAACGCATCAAAATTCAAGATGAATAACCGCTAGGAGAGAAGCGTCTGAAAACACAGCGATGCATCGATTCTTGAGTGCCAGGGGAATGGAGGCTTTAGTTCTGCTGCACGCAGGAGAAGTGGTGCATCGATTCCTTACTGTGAAGAGAAGCGATGCGTCAGAATCCGAAAGCGGGTCCTTTCTGCGGGGCGACGCACTGAAACTTGGCGCACAGGTGCGATGCGTGGAAATCCGGACACACTGGGGTCGATGCAGCGGTGGGGAAGCAGGCGATGCGTCGATTCTTCCAGCCGTGGACCGGTGAAGCGTCGATTCCTTCAGCCGCACAGCAGGGCCTGCATCAGAGTCGTAGTGCAGGTCTTGGGCATTGGAGACACGTTGCTCTGGACTCGGGCTGCAGCGGTTCTTCTAGCAGCGAACAAGCACTGCATCAATTTGTCGGCCGCACTGTGGCAAAGCGTCGGTTTTTCAGCCACATGGCAAGCTTGCGGAGGGAAAATTGGTGCTGGAAGGGCGATGCATGGATTTTTAGTTTTTGAAGAAGCCAAACCACCTCCAAGGGCCCAGAACTGGAATTGGCACCACTCTGCAGGTCAGAACTCCCAGCAGAGGAGTTCAAGGGGGGCTGCAGATGAAGTCTTTGATGGCCCTGAGACTTCATAACAGGAGGCAAGCAGACACAAGCCCTTGGAGAATCTTCTCAAGCAGGATAAAAGGCAAAGTCCAGTTCTTTTCCTCTCCAAGACAGAAGCAGAAACTGCAGGCCAACCCAGCAAAGCAACACAGCAAAGAGGCAGTACTCCTCCTGACAGCTCTCCAGATATTCCTCTTGGCAGAATCTCCTCTTGATCCAGAAATGTTCTAAAAATGTGGGGTAACAGGTCCAATACTTATGCCCCATTTCGCCTTTGAATTAGGCATACATCAAAGGATAGAGTTTGTAGTGCACAGATCCTGCCTTGCCCTGTCCTGGCTCCAGACACACTACAGCGGGGTGGAGACAGCATTCTGAGAGGACAGACACAGCCCTATTCAGGTGTCAGTGGCAACTCCTTCCACCACATTAGCTCAGGAAGGCTCATCAGCCTGGGGATGAGCATTCAGCATATGCAGGGCACACCTCTACTCCCTTTATGTGACTGTATAGAGTGAATGCACAAACAGCCCAACTGTCAGTTTAAATCAGACGTTGATTCCACAGGCAGGTAGAGGTGCAGGATGGTAAAGCAAGAAAATGCCCACTTTCTAAAACACACAATTTACAAACCACATTCATAGAAAGATGTGTCTTTAAATCCTGAGGTCGGGGAACTCAATCTCCAAATCTCTAGATCCTCCCAATTGAAAATTCCACTTGTAAGGTGTTACAAGGCAGCTCCAATGATAACCTATGGGAGAAATAGTCCTTGCAATAGTGAAAAACGAAATTAGTAACATGTAAAGCACACCAGTACATGTCCAACCTTTCACATACACTGCACCCTGCCCAAAGGACTACTTTGGGCCTACCTTAGGAGTGCCCTACATGTAATAAAAGAGAATGTTTGGGCCTGGCAAGTGGGTGCACTTGCCAGGTCGACATGGCAGTTCAAAACTGCACTTGCAGACACTGAGACATATTTACAGGGCAACTCATGTGGGTGGCACAATCAGTGCTGCAGGTCCACTAGTAGCATTTGATTTATAGGCCCCGGGCACACACAGTGCACTTTACTAGGGACTTACCAGTAAATCAAATATGCCAATCATGGATAACCAAACATAATCACAATTTACACAGGGTGCACTTGCACTTTAGCACTGACCAGCAGTGGTAAAGTGCCCAGAATTAAAAAACCAGCAAAAACGAAGTCCAGCAAATAGTCAAAAATACAGGAGGTAGAGGCAAAAAGATAGGGGAAACCACACCAAGGATGCTAGATCTAACAGCCATGGAGATTCAGTTGTCGATCATGATGCCCAGGCTCCTGGCAATGTTGGAAGAGGGGGGAGTCAGGCCAAGCTCTGTGTGCCACCAGCCAGCAGACCAGGGGGAGGTGTCTTTGCTGAAGAGGACCACTTCTGTTTTGTCACTGTTGAGATTGAGACAGTTCCTTTTCATCTGATCTGCTACTGAGAGCATGCAACTGAAAAACTTGCTTGGGTGGTTGGGGTGACCTGGCTAATATTGGCGCACAAGAAGTAGACTCCTGACTCAGAGAAGTGACCTGATCAGCAAGACCTCGTAAGCATCTTGGTTAGTAGAGTGCCTCCTGTTATAGGCAGCCTGACCAACACTGCTACATAGGCATCCCCAATCACTGTGGCCCCAAGCACAGAGCAGTCCAGCAAGGATGACTACATACTCCTGCATGGCCCAGAGTAGTTAGCATTTCCAGAGCAACTGCTTGCAGGACTTCTCATTCCAAATAAACGTTTAGGCCAATTTTTGACTTGTTGTTTTCTGCCAATATACCTTTCACTGTTGTGATTGATGCCCCTAATACCAGGAAAGTAAACTCAAAAGAAACAAAACCATTGCTCAGATGTATGATCCAACTTGATGTTATGTGACATGAAACCTGCGGCCAAGGAAGGGGCTTGAGTGATATCATTTTTTGACTGGGAATGCACAGAATATGAAAGCAGCTGAGCCTGCACAAAGCAGCTCTTCCCAATATTCTCAGCTGAGGTTGTGAGCATTGCAGAGAATTGGAATGTCGACCTCTCACAAGAGCGGACAAGGTCTTGAGATGAGTCCGAGGTGCCACAAAGCCCAAATAATCTGACCCACACTTTTTACATGGTTTCTGTAAGGAAGCATTGGCCGTCCAGTCCAACGTTTGCCGGAGAAACTAAATCTTTACCAGCAAAAGTCTGTAGTGTATATGTACAAGAGCTAGTCAAATGGCAATTCTATTAAGTTTTGCAGAGCGCAAAGCTCCAAACCAAGTTAGTTAAAACATTTCAAATGTAATAAGACAAGTGAAGTCACATAATATGAAAGGGTATAGTGCACACAAAAAAGTATTACGAATATGGGCCATAACATAGTCCAGAAGAATCAGCTCCAATTAATAATTGAATTGGTTATGAGTAGCATGGTGAAGTGGTTCAACTGGTTGATTATTGTAGCATTGGAGTTCTGACTTTAAAAAGTTGAACAGCCAATTTGTAAGTGTTGAGTAATTTAGCAGGAATCTGATGTCCAAAATCGGATTGGCGATGCTGAGTGTCTGGCACAAAATAGTCTTGAAGCCCTAGTGAGGTGGTATTGAGTGGTGAGCTGAACCTCAAGAGGTGGCTGGTAGAGACATGATTGATCTGAAAAACAGGTGGCTCAAAGCAGTGCCAGCTTTATCGCTGGTGGCACCCAGTGCGGCAGCCTTTTTTGTTGCCTCACCCCAATAACCTCCTCCTACACAGATTCCCTCACTTCCACTCTTCTGCAGTGCCCCTC
Organism: Calotriton arnoldi; assembly: GCA_963921515.1. NCBI lineage: Eukaryota > Metazoa > Chordata > Amphibia > Caudata > Salamandridae > Calotriton > Calotriton arnoldi. The sequence continues at coordinate 1,409,634 of CAWUFW010002048.1, forward strand.
ATCCCTCCATAGCTCCTCTCTCACATGCATTTGATTTGTTTTATAGCACTACTCATGCCAGTTTAGGGTGTCACAGCACTTTACATCATCCACACATTCTACAGGGTCAATTTTCCTAGGAAATGTTATACAAGGCAATGTAGATTACAAGGTGTAGGTGCCACATGTAGTCCATAGTAGTTGGCAGTATATTTTAAGAGTGTTTGGTCTGAAGAAGCACAAACTCAGGATCTAAAACTTACCACAGTTATTAGGGTTGACTTTACCAATAACAATATATTCCTACCCAAGCCATCCCTTTTTAGCAACATTAGGATAATGATTTGGTGCTGGAACAATTTTCAGAGCGGGGGTGCTGCCATCAATGTTACGCAGGGCCACTGGAATTTTGTGTCAGAGAGCACCAAATTATGTGGCAGAGTTGACTAAATTATGCAGCAAGAAAAGGGAAATTATGCAGCATAATGTAGCACATTTTATGACAGTATTACCTCATTATTTTGTCATTTTTACACTTGTTAAGGCTGCCTTAGCAAAGGTTTCACCTCACTAATACCATTTTAGCACTGAAATACAGCAATAAGGTACTGAAAGGTGACCAATCAACCTTCAGGAAGGCCGTTCCACTGCGTGGCAATACATGTTGTTGCATATTTAATAACATTTGATCAGTTTGAGCTAGAAATATTTTTTTGTTAAAATCTGCAAATTATTCAGCAGATGATGGCTTATGTGGCAAATGCAGCTAATCCATAATTATGCAAAAAACGCTGGAGCCCGAGAATAACATAATTTCATAGGCCCTGATATTGCGTCACTTAACTCATTGAGATTGTCAAAAATCCAAGCGGCACACAAAGTACAAAGTTAGCATAGGGCCACACCCATTCAGCAAGAGAGTGGTAAGGGTGTAGTATGTAGCTGGTCATGTATTTTGGAGCACCCTGTTGCAAATATATTACTAAAGGATGGACATTGAAATGGCCACTTAATTTGCACAAACTATACAGAGCACTAATGATAATTTGTGGAAATTGGGATTCAGAAAATATTTGTCATTTGCGTGTCATCATGAGTATTGATTTGTTTTGACCCTATTAAAATCATTGTTTCCATCACGGTTCAGAATTATTTTTAAAAAAGGCACTTCATTAGTGCTTTCATAACTGCTGATATATTTTGAAATATTTGTATGATTAATTTATAGGTATTTACATTTTCATGTGTGTTAAAAACAATGACATTATGCAACCTTCCCTTTCACATGAGCAACATTGTCACTTTGTTCACTTCAGAAAATCCTCTCAGGTTGCAGTCTGAAAATGAAAATGCAAATCTCTATGGTAAGAGAATAAACAGCAGTTTGTCAGAAGACATAACGTGAGATTTGAACTCTGACTTTGAACGTACAAAATATGACAAGATAAAAACTAAATTTAAAGGCATCTTTATTTTGGGGGTGCTGCAGCACTCCCAGCACCTCCTCTTTCAGCTCCTATGGGATAGCGAAAGACGGGGGGAATAATAATGTTCTTACCTATAGCATGCAGCTTGCATGCAGCTCTATGATGACAGTTCATAAGTTGTGCTGCAGTAGGATTGTGACTTATGAACTGCAAGTAACAAAATAATCTTTGTGACAAAAGCAGTAACCCACTGAGCTAGCCACATAAAATAAACTGCTGTGATCTGCATGGTACACATTGTTTGCATCAGTCATATTAACCCTCTGTGCAACTTTGTAATGAGTCAAAACTGCCACTAGACAACATGTCTCTCTCCAGCAGGAACATTAATCACCAGAGTTATCGTGACTTTTTTTATTGCTGTCCAAAAACTACAGGACACATAAGGAACTCTGTAGCGCGTGCTTCTAACCCCATAAGTTAATTCTAAACACAGCGACCCACCCCCCGAGCTCAGCGCCAGATGTGCCTGCACCATTCGCACCTCCCTAAAGCTGACCCTGGCTCAAAGAATTGGGGATCAAGTCATTGCTATACTGTAGTCAGGACAGGTGTTGTTTTTGCCCCTCCCAGCCATCAGGCACCTTAGCACAGGTTCCTCCTGAGCAAGGTAGTACATTCTAGCTGACAGGCTCTTCTTAACTGTATAGCATTCAGCTTCTTGCAACAAGACCATCCATCAAGCAGACTTGCTACAAAGTGCTATCATAGTTGTAGGTAATGGTGTCTGAAGGCAGTCAGGTACATGTAGAGAGATTTATTGTAGTAGATGACACATAGTCAGCTACACAGGATAGGTATTTAAGTACAATGGATAAGTACCCCTCCAGGAAATGGATTAAACTTACTCAGCTTCTGCCAGTCCCCTAGTAAACACAACTGAATACTGGACTCAAACCCTCTGACCTTACTGGTAGTGCAAGCAGGGCTGATTTCAGGGATTTATTCTATGTGGCATCAAATTGCTACCAGAGTTTCTAAATCCCAAGATGGTGAAACCTTGTCCGAGCTTTGCTTGGTTGTTTTCTGTCTTCCAAGGTCACCTTGTTCCCCACAAAGTTAGATGGAACAAATGGCCTTGACTCCATCCACTCCACTGGACCTGTGCAATGAAGGAGGCATTTAATTGAATGTAATCACTTACAGATATGTTCTTCCCAGGTGCACCGAAGCATCTCCTACCTATCCTGAGATTTTCATGGGAGTCCTCTGAATTGATTGTTGGTGAGCAGAGCAATTAAGTGTGATGAGAAGGTGATTACAGACACAAATGTTAGTTCTCGGAGGGGAATCTTAGTTTTGCGTCTGTTTGACTGCCTCTACCTATGAAAACAACATAGAAATCTGGGACTTCCACTAATCTCTGACATCACTGTTGTACCCGAAATGAGTATGGTGAACAACTTTCACTTACATCTACTCCTTACAATCCTCCATATTCTCCAGTCCTATCATTGAGTAGAATTGACAATATCCCTGTTGCTTGGACTACTGCAACATAGTCCTCAGCAACCACTTAAAAAAACTCAAACAGATTGCAAATGGACAAAAATCATACAGTTAAAATGTTTCAATCCCACAGATATATGCCGCCTGGAGGTCACACTTTACAATAAAGGTGAAGGTTTATGCCAACAGTTATAAGCACTTCCTCACAGCCAAACCATGGCAGAGTAACTGAAAACATTGAAATGTTACCAAACCATTCTCTTAGGTAGCATTCCAAATGGAATGACTGCCCACAACTTTGGTGTCTGCAGTATTCTCAAACCTGCTACCAAAGAGATACAACACATCCCCCTTTATAAATAACAACACAAAAGCAAACAAAATTAGGGATAAGAGACAACAAACGATGCCATATGCAGATTACGATACATTATAAATCAAAAATCCTTTCATATCATCTTGAAGAATAAGAATAACAACAGATAACAAAGTTTACAATATGCAGATGTCAAAACAGTCTAAAAAGAAATATGTACACATTATCGTGAGACCCTTTTTGGTATCACCACCTTTCTTTGTCCCACACTGACCATCTTACTTCCCCAACTTCTGTCATAAAGTCCTGCATTCCCACCTCTATTACCTTTAAATCCTTCCATCACACTGCGCCTATACAACAGGGGGTAAAGTGCTACTGTGGGTGGATTCCGTGTTCTCCTTACACCTTAATTGAAATGGAAACGTTTAAGAGACTGAAATGAGTGGTGCTGAAGAAGTCAGATGTAAACCCTGTTGGGTTTGTGGTGCAAAATTACAGGTCATTGGCTAGTTTGAAGCAGATAGGGGCGAATAGCAATGCAAGGCTTAGGATAAAGTATACATGGTAAACAAAGGAAAAGGTTTGCTTGGATGGAAAGAGTAAAATAAATTGGGATTGTTTTGTACCCTAACCACCCAGATCAAATGCTGATGATGAGGAGTGATAATGGACAGAGCCGATGTCATGAATTTTGAGACGTATTTTGGAACGTTTGCAATGTCTGAAGGATTCCACTCATGAGATCATTATTGCATGAATGAGCATTCCCAATGATAGACAAAGTTAGAGATGTGCCTGTAGCGCTGAGAGACACATTGAGAGAAGAATTGAAGTGACCGCGTGAAAAGGGAATTGTTGAGTCCGTTGAATCATCAGGGTTGCTGAGACCAGTAGTGTTGGAGTCGAACAATAAGATCAGAATGCAAGTGGACCTACAGAACATGAATGATTGTATTTGAGTAGACCGGCACCTTCTCCCAAAATATAGATGAGAAGCTGGGAATTATAGCAAGAGTGATTGTATTTACAACACTTGAGTTGCCAAATGCATACCGCCAGATTATTTTGCATCAGAGTTCAAAACATCTACTATCAATTGTGATGCCAGAGGAGGGCATATCAATTCTTGAGAATGCCATTTGGATTGGATTTGGCTTCAGCTGTACAGGCCATGCGTAAACTGTCAGTGAAGATCCTCAAGGCGTCATGTTTTCAAGATGATATTTTGGCTTGTGATGCAGACAACAGAAAACATGGTGAAACATTGAGATTTGAGTAATGTAATTGAGGGACATAGGGCTGATGGTGGTTGTGAAAAAGTGGAAATGTGTAGCTGAAGTGGTTGAGTACCTTGGCCATGCCACTTCTGCGAAGGGGGTGAAACAGATTGAAGCTTGTGGAAGCAATTGTGGCAGCGCCGGTCTCAAAGATAATGAGCAGGTGAAGTTGCCTTCATAACTCATGAAATACTACTTGAAGTTTGTGAACAATTTTGTAGGGACTCTCTAGTTTTGGATGTGCTTATTTTGATTGCATGAAAGTGTGCAAGAAGGCCTATTAACATACTAAGTAGGAAACTGTGGGTGGTGTGACAGCGAAACCATATGATTTCAAAGACGATCAGGAGAAGGATGCAAGTGTGTACAGTTTGGGATCTCTTTTAATGTAGAACAAGCAAGAAGTGGAAAGAGTCAAAGCATTTGCACCTGGGTCATTCAGTGGAGCAGAAGCTACATAGTCATTGAGAAGGAAAACTTAGTGTGTTTGAGGGTAATGCAGCATTTCTCCACCTATTTACAAGGATCCGAATTTGATATCCACACTGATCTCAAATCACTGTTTGAGATTTTCTCAGCAACACCATGCCAGGCTAACTGAATTCCAAATATAATACACTCACCCCTCATTTCTAGGTGACTGCAGCATTTTCAAACCTGCGAACAAGAGATACTACTTTGAGCATATCAAGCCAACACTGGAATTATTCTGTTGACTCAATGTCGAGCCAATGCTAAAATATGAATCTCTCGTCATCATAAAGAAACGCCCCGGGACTAATAGGTCTCTCTACCCACTGGATCTGATTCCTCCATGCACCCAGCATGGAATTTCCAATCTTGCTGTAATCATTTGTTTCAACAATGAGCCTTCAAGAGGGTAGTTCTTTCCATCAAACAGTAGTGTTTCGCCAGATGCTATTAGACTGAGCACAGAACCGAACAATTAGGCACATGGAGTGAACATATGACATGTAAACACAGAAATGCTTTTTTACCATCTTGGACATATGGTGACCAGATGGGATATTGCAAGAAAATAGGAAGTGATAGGCCGTCCCAATGTCTGGGAATAAAAGGAGGATATGGAGGGGTGTTTGTTGACAAAACAAAAGTAGAGTAGAGGCTGCCTGAAGAAGTTTGAAAAAATATGGGGAAAATTCAGATCATGTCATGGCATGTAATGAATACAAGGGGGAATTCTTTCTCCCCCAATACCCCCAAAAATGCAGTGTGCTACTTATACCTGAAAAAATAGTTATGACAAACTCTAAAGTAGGCAATAAAGTAATAAAAAACAAAATCAATAAAATATTTTGTAAAAAGACTGAGCAAATCTCGGAGAGTATTCTCTTCTAGGCCATTGGCCACGAGGTCCCAAAACTCCTTTCTCCTAACTTCCTCCAATGTTGCTCAAAACTTACTGCATTAAATATTTTTTTCCTAAACTTCTTAGGCTCATTGTTTTCACCTTTTGTCAGGCAACAGTGGCATGGCAATGAAGTGACCTGGGGCCGGGGGTCATTTAGAGAGAATGTGGGAAATCTAGTAAAACGTGGAGGACTCACCAGGTGGCTATCAGTCAATGTACATCAGAAAATTCTGACGTACATTCCTGTTTGGAAGTGCTAGGAAAAGCCCAGCAGCGTCACACAGGAAATCAAAGGAATGATCACCATGCACTGGGAAAAAGTTTCCATAACGCCAGACCCATTATTTTTTAGTTTTTGAATCGCGTTAGGGTTTTGCTATTGAAAGGCAAAAGTTTGCCAGGCTACCAGATTAGACATGGCGTCCACTTGGTAAGTCGCCAACACCTTCAGCAGACCTCAGAGGCTCCACTGAAGTCCCAGAGCTCCCCACCTTAATGATGGGTGGTCTTCCACTTGGGGAGCAGAGGTTATCGACTCAACTGACCTGATGGGCTGGCGTGCCCTCTACCAAGATCTAAATCAGACCCTTCTTGGTGAGTTAGGTAATAGTCCGCATGTCATTGAATGGAAGAATGTGGGGAATTGACTAGTACATTGGGGGCTGTATCATGATCCCATCCTCAGGTCTGCGAGGATGCAAAGCGTCTCTTCCTTTCTTCTTCACATCATCAGTGCACAAATCAGCTCTCAAAATCTAAGTTCGTGCATGCATCTCAGCAGAGCTCGGAAACACCAAGAGGCAATGACCGCAGTATGTTTTTGAGCTCTGCTGTCTGCAGCAGGTGTGCTAATTCAGATGTTTGAGTAAGTGCATACGCTTTACACAGACAGAAGAAATGTGCAGACCTCCTTCTGCTTCGTGGCTCAAAGAGTGGGAAACATTTTTACTGCTGTATTTAATGGTTCCTTTATTCTATATTGTTCCAATCTGAGAGACTGCCTATCTTTGAATTTTAGTACTTGCCTGTTTTTTAACTGATCATTGTCTAACAAACAAGAGTCATAATCACAATGTGTCATAACTGGAAGTAGCAATGAGTAATAATCTCTAAACGTTTGTTTCTGAGTGTAGACCATCCGCACTTCTTTGCAGTTCAGCCAATCTTACTTCTGCTACTAAAAAAGGAAAATGCTTTCTAATTTATGTAGCTCGTTCCTCACGCTTAAATATATATGTCTGTAAAGTTCTGTGAGTTGTGCATGAGCTCCAAAAATCCCAAATAATGTGAACTATAAAGAAGCTTGGCTTCTTAGATTCTCTTTCATAGCTTTGGCCAAGCAACAAGAATTTCCTCAGAGAAAATGAATGTGGTATGTGTGGAACACATGGGAAACAGCGATTACAACACGGCCGTTACCACTCAATGCCAATACAACACATATATATATTAAGGAAAGGTTTTTTTTAAATAGGGTTTAGGGTGGGTATGGGTGTTTGGGTGGCAAGGCCAATATTTAGTGTTTAGGATGGCTATGGGTGGCAAGGGAATCTTTAGGCTTTAGGGTGGGTATGGGGTTTTGGGTGGCAAGGGTAATTTAAAGGATTAAGGTTGGTATTGGTGCCAAGGGGATTTTTAGGGTTTAGGGTGGGTATGGATTTTTGGGTGGCAAGGGTAATTTTAGGGTGGGTATGGGTTTTTGGGTGGGAAGGGAATGTTTAGGGTAGGTATGAGTTTTTGGGTGGTAAGAGAATGTTTAGTATTTAGAGTGAGTATGGGTTGAGGGGTTGTGCTTTTTTAAGGATATGGATATGTGTATTTATTGTATATATATATATATTATCTACTGGCGGTCGCCAGTAGATAGTTATAGTTAGGACCTATTTTCCATAGGAAATCCGCAACATTCTATTTGAAATAACTCTTGCGTCGGTTGACGAATCTTCGCGAAATTTTCAAACTTTATGGCCCGCTCCGGTCCGCTCCTACCCTGAAAGTTTTGGGGTGATTCGTCAAGCGGGGGCTGAGAAAAAAGGGGGGTCCCAAAACGTGTTTTCCCCATTCATTTTCCCATAGGAAACTTTAGCCACGGCTACAGCCCGAACTGCTGAACGGAATTACACCAAATTTGGCAAAGAGGTAGTTCTTGGTTCAGAAAGAACCCTTTTTGTTAAATGGTGTAAATCCGTTCAGTAGTTGCTGAGAAAATCAAAAGTAAAATCACATATATATCTATGGCCGCGTAGGGTCCGCGTACCCTCCCGATCACGAGCTGCATGCTAATTGGCTTTTAACACACCAAATCAGGAAGTGTTGGCAGCCATTTTGTCCCTCGGTAGAACCGAGGCAGAGAAACAAGTGCGCAAACGCACAAAGGGGCAGGTTAGAAACACCCTGACCCCCTAGGTCTGCTCAGGGGGTCCCACAAGGACCCCCTGGGCAGAAAAAAGCATTAAAAAAAAATAATCGGCGGGATGCGCTTAGGGTGCGCGAATCCCGCCGTAAAAAAAAAAAATCGAAGCACGGTCTCCCGCGCTTCGGTGCTATTTTGCCCCCGGGTGGGCCAAGTCCCGGAGGCATGTGGGGGGTGGGTTTATAGTTAATGGGGGGCCTCTAAGGCCCCCCAAGCCCCGGGGACCACCACCCCCGGGGTTTTCTAATAAAAATGGTGCGGGAGGGCACTTTGCCCTCCCGCAGCCCCGGGGACTGCCACCCCCCGGGGCTTTTAAAAAAAAAAAATTAAATACCTGTGTGGGGGGGCTCCAGCTCCCCCATACGCCCCAAGGACCGCCACCTCCCTGGGGCACTAAAAAATTTAAAATGGGGGTCCGTTTTGGACCCCCGAAGCCCCGGGGACCACCACCTCCCCGGGGCTTTGCAGAAGTGGGGAGGGGGGCCGCACGGCCCCCTCCTGGAGCCTGTGGTGGCCCTGGGGACCGGCACCCCCCAGGGCTAGCTCCTGCAGTGTCCCGGGGTGCCCACCCCCGGGACACTGCTGTTTGCAATGGCAGGACGGGAGCCTCGCGGCTCCCGTCCTGCCATTGCAACCTGCTTGCTTCATTGAAGCGAGAGCAGAAACCTGCTCTTGCTTCAATGAAGCAAAGCAGAATTGCTTTTCCATAAGGGGAGCTGCATGTCAGCAGCTCCCCTTATGGAAAAGCAATGCCGGCTCCCGCAGGACACGGGGAGCCTCCGGGACCGTGCGGGGATTCGGGACCCCCCCACGGTCCCCAACGAGTGGCCAGGCCCGGGGGATGGGGTCCCCGGGGCCATTAGTGGCCCGGGAGGGGGGCCACGCAGCCCCCTCCCCAGAAATAAAAAAATAATTTAAAAAAAAAAACGTAAATGCCGGCCCCGGGGGATGGGGTCCCCGGGGCCTTAAATGGCCTGAGGAGGGGGGCCACGCAACCCCCTCCAAAGATTTAAAGAAAAAAAAAAAAAGAGGGCATGCACCGGGGGATGGGGTCCCCGGGGCCAATAGAGGCCCAGGGAAGGGGGGCCACGCGGCCCCCTTCCAGGTTTTTGTTTTTTTTTAAACAAAAGGAAAATCCTCAGGCCCCGGGGGATGGGGTCCCCGGGGCCAAAAGTGGCCAAGGGAAGGGGGGCCACGCAGCCCCCTCCCATACAAAAAAAAAAAAGACCAGTGGCCAAGGGAAGGGGGGCCCCGCCCCCTACCTGCAGCATTCTGCAAAAGCGCCCCCTGGCGCGTTTTAAGAAGGGGAAGTAATTCCCCTTGAATACTGGGGGTCCCTGGGGGCCAACTAGCCCACCAGGAACCTCCAGTATGCGCCAGGGGGCTGCGTTGCAGAGAGGTGTATAGAGGCCACGCCCCTTTCTACACCTCTCTGCAACGCAGCTCTGGGGCGCTTTTTGGAGGTACATGGTGGGATAGTTGGACTCCAGGGACCCTCAGGATTCAAGGGGACTTAATCCCCCAACTTAAAACGCGCCACTTTTCCAATTTCCTAAGGTTAGCCTCCCTATTACCACCCCGTCTGAGTGGGGGTACCGAGTCCACCACAAAAGACCTCTTTGAAATGGCGTGCTACTGGGTAGCTGGGATCTGAATTGGTAATAGCTCTAATGTGTTGGAGAATTCTCTTGTGGACCTGCAGTTTCGTACTGCCTATATAGCAGAGTCCACAAGAGCACTCCAACACATAGATAGCAAATTCAGATTTACAAGTCAAAAGTTTAGAAATCTTAGTGGGTTCAGGTTTAAAGGGTGTGACATACGATGTTTTGTTCACACCCAATTTACAGGCCTTACACGTTGAGTATCTTACAAAACCTTTTTGTCCCGATAACCAATTTTTATTAAGGATTATTTCGGGGCTGCTGCTCACCAAGAAATCACTAGTTGATGGAGCTCTTCTAACGTTATAGTTGGTTTATTAGGAAACATCTCACCTATAACGGGGTCACAGCGGATAATATGCCAACTTTTCCTAATGACCCGACTTATATCTTCTCTCTGTGTGTTATATGTCAGTATAAGTCTGGGGTTGTTGGATTCAGTCACTGGTTTGTATGCTTGTACATTCAATTTACAAGGGGGTTTGAATAGTAAATCCTCCCTACAGAGTTCTCTTGTTTTTCTTATTGCTGCATCAACTATTTGATTGGAATAACCCCTAGCTAAAAAACGCATTTTACAATCCTGCTGAGCTATGTTAAGATCTTGTTCTCTGCTGCATAATCTGCGCACCCGAAGCATTTCCCCGTAGGGGATGCTATGTATTGTATGTTTTGGGTGGCAACTAGATGCATGCAGTAGGGTATTGCCTGCCGTGGGTTTACGGTATAGTCTTGTTTCAAGATTATTATTAATCACAAATACTTCCACATCAAGGAAGTAGACAGAGTGTTCACTGATGTTGTACGTGAGATGCAGATTAATATCGTTAGTGTTGAGGTTAGTGATGAAATTAACTGCACTTTCTTTGTTTCCTCGCCAAATCAAAAACAAATCATCAATATATCTGACCCACTTAATCACATGGTCAGAGAATATGTTGCCATATAAACCTTTTACAATCATTTCCTCCCACCACCCCATATGAAGGCAAGCATAACTTGGAGAAAAGCTTGCCCCCATAGCCACTCCTCTTATTTGCTGGTAGATTTGGGTTTGGAAGAGAAAATAGTTGTTGTTCAGGCAAAATTCAGTTAAATTAATGATCATTTTGTTGTGGTTATAAAACTGAATTGCTCGTTTGTCTAAGAAATGTTTGAGCGCCCTAATGCCATCTCTGTGGTGTATGCTGGTGTACAAATTTGATACATCTATAGTTATCAACAGATAGTCATCACACCATTGACACTCATATATCTGTTTCAAAAAATCTGTAGTGTCTTGTATAAAGGAAGGTAAGGCTCTCACATGTTCTTGTAAGAAAAAGTCAATATATATAGATACATTTTCCAACAGGCTCTTTTTCGCGGAAATAATGGGTCTTCCTGGAGGTTTGTTGATGTTTTTATGTATTTTGGGAATGAAATAAATTACGGGCGTGATCGGAAAATCATTTTTTAAAAATGTATGTTCATCTTGATTTAACAAGCCCGCACTTTTCCATGCCAACAGTCTTTTAAATAATTCATTTTGTGCTGTTAAAGTTGTTAACTTGTTACTAAGTTTGTAGCACGTCCGATCATTTAATTGTCCAAGTGCTTCCTCCATATACAATTTCTTGGGCCAGAGCACCACATTGCCTCCTTTATCAGAATTTCTTATGACCAACGAGTCATTTGTTTTTAATTTATTTATTAATTGATGATATTGATGCTGGCACGCTTTTTGGTATTTAGTTGTAGCCTGAGTTTTATGATTGAGTTTTTTGATTTCAGTCACAATTGCGTCATTAAATGAGTCGATTGAATCCTTCGGTGAAATCGGGATAAAAGTAGACTTGGGTTTAAATCCCGTATTTATGGTAGCATTGACTTCTATACATTGATTAGCAAGGATTTGCTCTGTGGTTGGTGTTTCTTCCGCTGAGGAATCCTCACTTTGTAAAGCTTGTATATCACACAGAAGGTCTACATCAGAGACTGTTAAAGGGTTGATTGTATCTTGTACCAGAAGGTCTGATGTCTGGTTGGGTGGTTTTGCTTGCCTTGAATTATAAAACTTCCTAAGTTTCAATTTCCTTATGTATTTGTAAATGTCCACCCTGGTCTGTGTGTACTCAAAATTTGATTCAGGACAATATGAGAGTCCCAACGAGAGGAGCTGTTGTTCTGCTTCACTTAAAATGACATCTGAGAGGTTAATTATCGTGTTCACATTTTGTGTAGCTTGATTTACTTGCGCCTCCAGACCCTTTTTGCCGGATTCTTGTTGTTGGGACGCTTTGTGTCGTTGTCTCCTTGCTCGGCGTCTTTCCCGGCGTTTTGCATTCCTCCTTTGCCTCCTCTGGTATTTGTAGTCCGTGGGCGCAATGTCGAGCGCCGCTCCTCCTGTAAAAAACCTAATTCCTGTGCAAGGGTATGTTTAGGTTTCTGTATGTTCAAGCTTTCCCCTGGAACTGTACTTTGCTCAGCTTCCGATTCACTATCAATCGCCGACTTTGCTGAAGAAATGGCAAAAGACTTTGTCCCTTTCTATCTCGGCGTGGATGGCATTGTGCTAATCCTATGCTTAAATACTTTGATAGAAAAGCAGACATTTGAGGTGAGCAGATCTAGAGTGTCGCTGGTGTTGAGAGTGCTCTATACAGGAGCTGCTTTCCACCTAAACTTGAGAACTACCCAGAGTTCTCTGCTTATTTTTTTGCATAATTTATGCGTCACTCTATGCCTGAAAGGGTATTCTTTTGATTGATATATATATATATATATATATACATATATACATATGATGAACGAAAGAAAAAGATGCGCCGCACTCCCAGGATATTCAGATTTTCCTTTAATTACTTGCACAAGCTACTTGCAGCTCATCCAACTCCACTGATGCGTTTCGACGTTGAAGTCTTTTTCAAAGTGGATAAGTTCGACAAGATGAGTCCTTTTACGATCTTTATTTATATGCTTTTCTCTACCGTGAGGCATGATGGTAATTGTTGTGCAATAAGCCCCACTACACCCTCTGAGTAGTATTATCCAAGTAAAGCAAGTAGCGCCATTTAGTTTAAGTTTACAAACCTCCTGGGCCCGTTTCAACTGAACCATTTGACAGTCATGGGCCGCATCGGCACCAATTCCAAAGAAGTGACGAGTCTCTTTTTGTGAGAAACACACCGTTATGAAAGTCAATTGCCTATCCAGGCTAAATTTGTCTTTCAGTGTTAGGACACTCGCAATGATTTGTATCAACGTGTGACCACCGCTGGATGAGTCCTTTCATTCTTCGTGGCGCAGGGCGCAACCGCAATTCAAAACACACAAGCAAAGCGGTCAAAATACGGTGTGCTCTTACTGCTGGGGCTGGCGTTTTGGGGTTGACCTGTTCCCCAACATTTGATGAACAACCAAAAAGAAAAAGATGCACCGCACTCCCAGGTAATTTAGATTTTCCTTTAATTACTTGCACAAGCTACTTACAGCTCATCCAACTCCACTGATGCGTTTCGACGTTGAAGTCTTTTTCAAAGTGGATAAGTTCAACAAGATGAGTCCTTTTACGATCTATATATATATATAGAAAGGGTTTATAGTTACCTATAAAATACTTATATTTACTCCTGAAATCTTACCACGCATATGCCTTTACTATTCATGCTTTTACAACGAAATTCGTTGTAAAGGTATGCATGGTAGAGGCATAATCATTGCAAAAAGATGTGTGGTAAAAGTAATGCGTGGTATGGCATTTGCGTTGCAACTGCCGCATTGTAACGGCATGCGTTACAACGGAATGCGTGGTTCCATCACACATCCGCAACACATACCTTAAACAATGCAGATGATAAGAAACAATGCAATAGGTCCACACTAGCTTAATCAAAAATATAAATCAAAAGATCGGGTGAATAAATATGAGGTTAAATCTGCTGCTCACTATTCACGAGGTAATATAACAAGCCTCTTTGTAGGTTGCGGTGCTCCAAGGGAAGGAGGGATCACCCTGCCTCCTTGAAATCAGATCTGGAGTATCTTTGTATTAGTATAAGCCAAGACCCTGAGGACACGCTCGGTCATATTAAAGTCCATGTAGACAAATTAATGCACACAGGTTCCTTCCGTATTCTTTATTTTCTTAACTTCTTTTGCCCAGCCAACATGTGTTTAGTCATATAGGGAGTTCCCCATGACTTCTTCAGGGCTGTCTTCCTCTTTCTCAAAAAGCCCAAAATTCACCTTATGACCAGTTTTAATTCTGTCCCGATGTTCACAATCTGTGTTTCAGCAATAGAGTCAATCCATGTCATGTATGGCTGATTATGCTCTACTCTTTCAAAACATGCCTTCATATACTGGGTCCAATCCCCCTTATGATGAAATCAGAAGCACTTCATTCCTTTCAGTGAGTACGCTGTTCGGACATTCTTCCTACGTCCATGCTCCGCGCCGTCCGAGTTCAGATTAGCGGAACTTTGACACACAAATCAACATATTAGTACAATGTATTTCACCTGACTCCCTTGACCAGGTGCTCCCTTTCTGTTATTTCTCAGCTTTTTCCAGCAAACACTTGTGTAGGATCATCAACTGCTTTTACAGATATCAGAGGGTTCCCATCGTAACGAGGAAGTGTATTGTCCCTAACTGGACACTTTGATTTAGTTGAAGGCTGGAGTTGAGGAGAAGGTCCAACCAACCAGATGCTTTCTGGAGGTCTGTTAGAAAGTCATCCTTTTTGCCTGTTCACCCTCTATTTTTTTTTGTACTATCTGACACTGATGGTAGATGACTCTGACTGAGCCCTAGGCTCTGCTAGCCAGGTTCAGGGCCAGTGCTATGATAAACACAAACACATGCATTGAGGTACACTTATAATTGGCATAACCTACCCTATAAGTACCTAGTAGATAATAGGGCAAGGGGATACAATCTACCTATAAGTCCCTAGTATATAATAGGGTATGGCAGTTTAGAGGCCAGCAGCCTTTGTTGCACTTGCATGTGTGCACTGCTGAGAGCCTGAGGTCATTTTAAAAAGAGCCCTGGGTTGCAGCACTGCTTTGAAAAGTAAACTTCACTGCAAACTCGACTTTGGTGGTATAGGCACTTTAAAAGTGATAATCTTCCTTATTTTTACATTGCGGGTACCCCTAAGGTCTCCCCTAGGTGTTCCAGGGGTGGGGGGGAGTCATGTAACTATAAGTAGGGTCCCTATAAAAGATGTTGTATAAACCCTGGTGAGTGAAAGCTGCCCATTTTATTTTTCCCCAGTGCAGGAAATTCATTACAAAGTCGACTTTGGTGGTGTGGGCACTGTGAAGTAATAACCAAAATTATTTTTGCATACTAGGAACCCCCCAGGTTTCCACTAGGCATTCCAAGGGTGGGGTCGGGGTGGATCCTGTAAGTATGAGCAGGGGCTCTATAAAAGATGTTTTTTAAAAGCTGGGGAAGAAGAAATTGCACATTTCATTTTCCCCATTGAAGATACTTGGCCTCATAGGTTAATTCAGCAATATTTTATGGACGCATAATTATTGCAAGGAAAGTGTGAACATTTCATTCAAAGACTGAACAGAATGGTATTGATAACTCCAGCAACTTGGCATTGTTGATTTCTCATAACTTGTACAGAAAATAAATTATAAGTCTTTCTTTTCAGTAAGCCAAAATCCAGCCTCTTACATGATTGGTCAGCCCTGAGGGGATTAGTCAAGCTGCCTTGATTAGGTGATAAGTGTCCTGGCCAGGCAGAGGCTGTCTCATGGAGGGAGCACTGTGGGGCACTAGACTGTCAGAGCAGGGGGTTGGGCCATAAAGCATCAGCTTCAAAGGAAGAACAGGTCAAGCAAGCCTGTCAGCCAGGGCCAGCCCCTCTCCCTGCCAGATGGAAGATATGCCCAGATATGAGTAGGGGGAGTTTTTTGAAATAAGCCATACTCTGAGTTTGGTTTAGTTAGCTCTTGCTGCTCTGCTGGAATTCCAGCCATGGTTTATTTTGAGAGAATAATGCTTTCTGGGACAAGACTATGCCACACGTTGGAGGAAGTTGTCATGCTTTGGGGTGCTGCCCTGCACCTCATTGGACACGGGTGTTCCCCTGCTTCTCAACAGAGAACACTGGATAAATATGTGAGAGATGCACAGCCCCTCAGTTCTGCTGCCTGAAACTACAAGAAGAAGGGGTATTGTACTGTTGGAATCTGCACCAAAGTGCCTGCCTGGTGAAGATGGCACCTGCTGCACTATCTGGGACGACAGCTCTGAGGACTTTGCCTTGCTTCGAAAAGGAGTAAGGAGTGGACTCCCTGCAGCTACAGGTTAACAGAGCTTAACTGACCATTCTCCAGCCAGAGGCTCCCTCCTGAAGTGTGTCCAATGAAGTTTTTATGGGGTTGACCAAGTGCATTATGGGAAGTGAATTTCAGGCCTGCCAAGGACCATCTAGGAGATTCCAGACCCTTGGATTTGTGTTTTGAACCATTGGAACCCACCAGGAGACCTTCTGGATGGACCTCCAGAAGTTTGGGAAACTTTTTAGAAAAAGCCCCATGTTGTTGCCGACCCGACCGCGAGAGCCAAGCCAGCCACCTTCAACCACGACCCAACCCAGATTCCAGGTTCATCCTGTTGAAGAGCTCCAGAGGTCCGACTTCCAGAGTTTGACTAGGAGCTCCCTGAAAGTCAAGCCAGCTACCAATCACCGAATCCAGACTGGTGGAGAGCAGTGAGGGCCCTCGACGGAAAAAGCTCTACAAATGTTTCTAAGACCAAAGGTAACATTTTGACCGAGGACTATCGCGTGGGGTATCTGAGCATGGCTTCATCGCGGTTGGCCTCAAACTTTGACTTTGTCCTGGTCAAGCACAACTAGATGTCCAGAAGTGGCGCTATTGGTTTCTAAGCACTAGAAAGTGTTTATTCTTTAAAAATTCATATTTCCGTTTCCCCACATTGGATATTCACGGTTTTGATATCATTTTGAAGATAGAAATATGTCCTATTTTCATAAGTTGGTGTTGTATTTTTTATTGTGTGTTGTGTCTTACTTATTTACTGTATTGGTGTTTTTAAATTCTTTACATGCATGTCTCCTAAGTTAAGTCTTATTGCTCAATGTCCGCTACCAAGGTTTGAGCAGGGGACTAATTTATAGAAACTGTATTTAGGACCCAGTTGGTGGCCTTGTTGCTGGTGTTAGGTGCCTACCTACAACTCCAAATAACCCACCTTCCAACACGGTCTGGTTGGTGAGGAGAGAAGATGTAATTTAGGTTTGGGGTTACCAATTTAATCAGCAGAGCACTTGTATTAGTTCCTTTCAATTTAAATACTGTTTCCCCTGGGTGGCGGTGATTTATTTTGTATTTGAACTATGATACTTGAATAGTTGTAACATTAATTGCATTGACCTTGCGAAATATAAATACTCTTTGAAATACATTTGTTCACATGTTTGAACGAAAAGGTTTCAATGACTCTCAATAGATAAGTCACTTAGGGGCTTATTTACAAGCTCCTTGCACCACTTTTGCGTCATTTTTAACATGGGAAAAGTGACGTACGGGTGGCGCAAGGGGCTTGTAAATAAGCCCCTTAGGATTTAAAATGCTCGCAGCGCCTATAGCAACAAAGTGCTTGCTTATTGAACGTCATTGTTCCAAAACTTTAATTAAATCCCTATGCCTAGGGAGAAATGCAGTGCTTTTGGTTTGACATACTGATCTTACACAAGGTCTATATACATTTGACAATCTCACAAATAATGCAATAGATAGTAAATTATACATGCTTTACCTCTATAAATGTTTTACTTTCAGGAAAGTGCATTTTGACCTGTAAGAAAACACTTGCACAAACTCCAGGTGCCTGGGGAATAAAAGCATGCAAACATAGCCGCAAAGCTAATGCACTCTGCGGATATTTATAGCCCATTTAATCAGCGGTGGGAGCTAAAAGCGCTCTACAAATCTCAGGTCTTGTGAGACAAAAACTACAAGGTCTGTTGAATTTTACGCTTTAATTTCTAACTGAACTGTACACAATTACTTTATTGAGCAGATTATGTCTCATGATTACGGCTGAGTGCAGTTATTTATTAGAGGGGGGCAATGTGCTGTTCGCAGAAGTAAGCCCTAAAACGTGATATATCCTGTAGGCATTTGTTTTGTCACAGAGGGCCAGTTAATTACAGGCGTCCTATAAAAGGCAGAGTACAGATTGGGAAGTAAGGACAGAATAGTCATTGTACATCAAGCAAAGCTGATCCAGCCATATCTGTTTTACCTCTGATAGCCCCACCAGAAATGATTCTAGCTTTACCCAGAGGCTGCCAGAGAATGTGTGAAGGTGAAAAGGTTAGGTACATTTTGGGCCAGTTTGATGACAGAAAGGCTGAAGCAGCGTGAGCAGTTGTGGAAAAATCTCTTTAAAGAGGAAACATGCTGCGTGCCGGAGAGACTCGTTTATGGCGATTAAGGTGGTAACAATGAGTCGACTTTGGTAATGTTTAGATGGAACCAGAGTAGGTTTGTCTTAATGATTTACAGGCAAAGAGGCTTTTACATACATGGAAATTTGCATTAACATGACTGAGAGCTGCTCACTTTCTGACCCCAAATTGTACCAGGTGGTTCTGCAAAACTCTTTCCTGTGCCCTGAAAACACAAAATCATTGACCATTGGACTTTCGGAGGTGTAAAGTGCCCAATAATGATGAAGGCAGGAGGAAGAACAGATAAATTGAAGTGGATTTATTCACTGCTGCAGAGCCCACAGGAGTGCGTCCTCCTTCTCTGATGATCCGAGTGCAACTGCCATGGCAGGAGTAGTCGGTATGCAGACAGAATATCGAGTTGGAAATGTCGACCTACACTAATATCAAGTTGGAAATATCGTGACACAGAAATATCGACAGCAAGAATATCGTGGTCAAGAATATCGAATTTATAATAAGAAATATCGTTTTCAAAATTATCGGTCATTAATATCGTTTGCAAAAATATAGGGGCTCATTACGATGGCGGGCGGAAGCACCACCGCCGTGCTGGCGGATGCAAAAAGCACCAGTTACTGCCGGCACGCAGCAGTCCACACGCCCGTCCAATTACGATGCGAAAAGTAGGCCAAACACCGCCGGCAAGCCAGCAACACCGTCCGCCATCAAAGTGCGCCCGTACACGTAGCGGCGCAGCCCAACTGACACACACCGTCCGACGAAACACGTCCCGCCCGGCGCATAAATTACGATGCCGCAAACAAACGGCTCCCACGGCCAAGAGATACCGTACGACAAACCGAAGCGGTAACACGGATGCCGAGCACGGACAACGAAGAAGCGGCTCCCCGAGCATGAATCCAGCACTGCAGGCCCTCCCCATGCTTCTGCTGATGCACCACCAAGGACGCAACGTACCGCGGAGACGCAGGTAGGCACACACACAACAAGTGCACGCAAACAGCGCACACAGTGCAAGGGCGGAAAAGCGGACAACCCCCCACCAGCGCGTGTACACTACACATCCACCATTGCATCCACATATGACACACAGGCCAAATCGTAACATCGCGGAACACATGTGTACACACCACCTGGGACTAGGAACCAACCACCCCGTCATGGCCCCAAAGCGCCGATGACGCCGCCACACATGCGCACAACGCAGAGGCCAACCGCAGCGCCATGCATGCGTCGCACACAGACACAGGGACACAACCAAGCAGCACACACATCAGCCCCACCCCGAACGCACATGACACGTGACAGGCCTGCCACAGACATGTCCCCAACGCCCAATTCACGGACAACACCCAACGCCACACAACCGACGCACACATGTCAGTGAAGTCACGCAACAGCAGGACACACCCCAGTGTAACAAACATGGCGTAGCACACAGCGGCGGCAACACCAACTAGGAGAAGCAGGGCCCCTTCGGGAAGAGGAACGCCAGTACCACACTGAAACACCCATACCACCCTGCACATATGAACAAGACATATAAAACGGAACACCAAAGAGCCCGGGGACCGACAACAGGTGGCCCAAGAATAACATTCACACACAAGGCCCAACGCAGAGCGGAAAGGCAGCCTGCCGCCCACACAAGGGAGAGCAGACAGCACTGAATGGCCTTCCATTCCAACTCCGAAACCACAGCCCTACGACAGAAGCCGGTGAATACAGCCATTGTCCAAGAATAGACCAACACAGGCATGCCGAGGAGACCGACCACAGGGCAGATAGCGCATATCACAGAAGCACACAACGGACGGGGAAGAAAGAAGAAAACACTCCCCCATGTCGGCCACATGCAAGTTAATTGGAAGGAGTCACACATCACTGACCTTGAACTGTCTGAGAAGCATGTGGGAAGAGGGCCCGTGTCCTCCAAACAAGCAAACAGAACACAAGTCCTGTCTCCCTACGACTACACAGAGCTCACAGCAACCTCGGAGCGTGCACATTGCAGACTGCACACACAGCCGGAGCACGCCACCACAACGCACCGCTGCGAAATGGCAACCGCAACACACCTACCCAACTACGCCGAACAGCTCAAGCTGTACAAAACCAACCTGTTCCATACATTGGGATGCGATCTCCTGTCCCTGCTGAACGTAAGTTACCGACTGACTTACCGCATCACATTGTTCAGCTGCGTCATGCCCGTCTTCTACTGTCGGAGGTGTCCCTACCAGCATCCCGTCGAGATATGCCTCTCCAACCCGGCATGTCTGAAGGCGGACCTGCTACCACTACTCCTCCCTCTGGACGCACACGACAGGGCCTGCTCTGCCTATGGGGGCATGGCGTATGTGGCCAACATCGCACCCG
Source organism: Calotriton arnoldi (assembly GCA_963921515.1). Lineage (NCBI taxonomy): Eukaryota > Metazoa > Chordata > Amphibia > Caudata > Salamandridae > Calotriton > Calotriton arnoldi. The sequence goes on from CAWUFW010002048.1 coordinate 1,430,422, forward strand.
CACTGAAATGGGACCACTGTGCCTCCACACGACGGATCATCGAGAACAGCTACATCGAATGTCACCCAGCATGCCCCATCATGGTCCTCCAAGGGACAACTTACGAACAACACCTTGACAGCCACCATCCGCTACATTGGCTGGCAAACATGTACACCACCAATGACATGGAAGCCCTGCTGGACAGCATCGCATACCTGACAACCTGTCAATTCGTCGGACCACAACGCAGGTTCCCCGAGTGACCTATGATGTCCAACCCCGCACCCATGCTTAGCTTCCGCACGGACTGGCCAGTCACCACCACAACAGCCATACCAAACGACCGGCAACTGTAACCACACCATCAACGACATCGCCATGACATCGGATTTGACCGGGACATGCACACTGTTCCCCATCACATCCAGGAACACCGCATGCATCGTGGGAGGCAGTGGCATGGGCTCTGTGTATCGCACCCACATGGACGGAACTGCACGAACAACCAGGACACGACATGGATCCAGCGCCCATGGACACACACACCGCTCAGTGGACATGAATAGGTCGCCTGGAGTCTGTGGGTGCTGCACCCCTCCCACCCCCGCCCCGGGAATCCCATACCAGGACCTTTGCATGGACGACAAGTGCATACAACAACAACACGACCCCAGTGACTGTGACATGTCCAGTAACCACCACAGTGCAACAACAAGTGGCACGCCGCTGCATGCACGCAAGCACATGCCCTGATGTCATCTCACATGCACGCGTGCATGAGGAACAACCGCAGCAAACCTGTCACATGGAACTGAGATGGACTGTGCCCATGATGCCAAGCGGTCTGGTAGGCTACATGTATACCGTCTGTGTCAAAGTCCGCAGCTCCGCAGCTATACGTAAATGTACATTAGCACAGCCTTGGCCAAGCAGATGTAACTCTGAAGCCCACATCCCACATGCAACAGCCAATCACATGTAACCCCACACCCTATCCCATTTGCAATCATGCTCAGTATATCCTCAACATGTATTCCGCTGCCAGTAGTGTCCACTATACTGCATCACAGAGGACAGAAGACTCAATATAATGTTTGAAACCAAAACTGTCTCCGCTGACTCATTTCACAAGTACGAATGAGAGAGGATGAGAGTATGTGAAGTACACGGCAGTCGTGACATGACCATGTAGTCCACTGGTATTGGATGTCAACGCAAATGAGTAGCACTACTGTGGAAGACACACATGTGTCGTGTGAAGTCGTATGGACGCAGTGCTCAGGTGGGTGGGTGCGACGGGTAGATGCGCACATGCCAAGTTGGAGCACGCCGTGTTGGGAGGGGTCATGAACAGTACACCACCGCTTCCCTGGGCATCGTGAGAGGACACCTGTCAGGGGGAGTGAACACGTGTGTGCACAGCAGCCGGGCACACGTACAAAGCGGTACCAGGCGCACCTCAGCCCACCCTCTGTGGACAAGCTGGATCCTGTTGTGCGCCCGCCATGCCCCTTGACAAGGCACACACAGCCCCAGTCGACCAGGTGTAACCCCAACATAGTCAATCCGCACAGGCGATACAGGGCACGGGATGGCAGTGGAGCATGGTGTGTGAGAGGTCTCCTCGCGCTCCTCCTGGTCATATCACGCAGGCAATAGAACCTCAACGTCTAGCATGGCACAAGTCAAATGGAAGTGTAGGGGGACGCACCACAGCACGAGCAGCACTGACGTCACGGGAGGTGGCTCGCACCATCCCATCCATTGCCCATCATACCAACCACGCCACATGCCATTGCGACTAAGTGCAAGCGCGTGCGCCACCACCCCCGAGCCCTCCCCAGAGAGGCCAAAGAGTGAATGTGTGGGCCATCAGCCACAGACGGACGCGGCCTGGCCGCAAGGGCAGCCACAGCCACTGGGTGTCGCAGGTGGCGGATCCGGAAGGCGAAGACTGTGATGCATAGTCCATGCAGGCCGGGTCTCCATTTGGGGCACCACGCAGGTGGACGGCGTCCCGCCACACATCATACCCTGAGACAGCCCACTCGTGCAACTGGACCCACACATACACTCCTTGCCCTCTCTGGTGCGAGCTTGGGGCTGCCTGTGCAGGCGCTAGCCTCGCAGGTGAGCATGCATATTGGGGGAGCGAGGGGAGGACATGAGGGCTGGGGCGAAGATGACTGTATCACTGTCAGTAAGTACAAGGGATGACCCAGATGTGGAAAGGAAGAGACGTGTCCCGTGTGTACTGCAACTAGTCGCCAATCCAACTACCCCCCATGTCCGGAATGTAAGCCCGCACCTAGGCCCGCCCATCCGCCACATCGAACATACCACCAGCACGACAACCTTCCCATTCGAAACACTGACTGGGGGTGGCGACCAGTGTACAATCATGTGTAGCCTACCCACGCGTACATGTGGGCCCTCCATGATCCATGTCACCTGCGGCAAAGTCATGACATGCGCAATGAGGGAAGTGAGGAGAGCTGTCCGCCCCACGCGCAGAAGGTGCATCAGCTCCACAGACCCAGCAGCGAGTCCAGCAGGGGTCACATGTGCAGGGGCAGCTGTGCCTGGTGTGAAGGCACATGCATATAGACAGCACATCGACCAATGTGTAGTCTGCCCACATCTACAGTCCATCATCATGCGGACATAGGAATTGAACACAGGGCAACACATCTTCAGTTGGTGCACCCACCGTGACCAACAATGCGCAATCATCGACGTACCCGCCCCGTGCATGGCCCCCCACCCAACGGAGGCACATCCAGTGCCACCATCCCACACACACAAGCCTTCCACGGAACATGCTGTGTCCAATGGTCAGTACAGAGTCAGCGCCCATCTGGTGGATCCTGAACAGGAGACACATGCACACACATGCCAGCTCCCACTATGTACATCTGCCACCTGGCACGTGCAATGTAACCTCTCACCTGTGACGTGTGACTGCAAGCACACAGCCGTCTTGGCATGGGGCTGTCAATGTGGACACCTGTCAATGTTTCGGGAGGTGTGATCCGTACAGTGCTGTACATAGGGTGCAGTGCTGACACCTACTACTGTCTCATATCCCCTCATGCCACAGGTCCCACTTGTTTTGGCCGCTCAGCCTGTGCCCACATCGTCGTCGTCATGTGCCATACTCATCCAGCCGCGGAAGCAGTTCCATGCTCAGCAGACATTCATGTTGCCGTGGCGTTGCTGCTTGACGGATATGCAGTCAGTCCCCATCAGCACGCCCCGCAAGTCATTGGGGCCTAGATCCCCATGTGCATGCACATGGCAGTGGTATGTATCACTAGCCATTGCCATTGTTGGGAGACCTGTGTAAGTGTATTGTGGCCGTGCCGTCCCAGCTTGACAGCTGGGCTGTGGCTCATGTGCTTGCTCAGTCATGTCAGTGATGTGTATGCGAAATTGCTATGTGTCGTGTTGCTTTGACATGTGTCCTCTGCCATTGTCCCTAGGCGGAGACCGAACATTGACCGCCCATACCAATTGCTGGCGGACATGGACGATACAGAGGTTATTAGGAAGTTTCGGCTGGACAGGCCAAGCCTGCATCGACTGTGTGCCATGTTAGAACCCCATCTCCGTCCCCGCAGGGTGTATCCGACTGCTGTCACCCCCACGGCTAAGGTGATGGCCGCCATGCATTTCTTCGCCACTGGGTCATTCCAGCACACAGTGGGCATTGGAGGAGGGATGTCCCAGCCCATGTTCAGCAAGGTGCTGAGGGATGTACTGGCAGCCATGATGCTGTACCGAAACAGGTACATCCGCTTCCCCAGGGCTCGTGAATTGGCGGCAGTGAAGGGTGCATTCTATGCCCTTGGCAGAATCCCACACGTCGTTGGAGCCATTGACTGCACACATGTCGGCCTTGTTCCACCACAGGCCACTGAGCACCTGTACCGCAACAGGAAGCACACGCACTCCCTGAATGTGCAAGTGGTGTGCCTTGCGGACATGGTGATCACCCACGTGTGTGCAAAGTTCCCAGGCTCGGCCCATGACGCACACATAATGCGCAACAGCATCTTGCCACGACTGATGTCCAATATGCAACAGGATCGTGCCTGTATTGTCGGTGAGTATGTGGAGTGGTGTAGCGTGCTGGTTGTGCGATGCTGTCCCCTGTCCAGTTGGAATTGCAACGGTTCTCTGTGTCCCTCACACCCAGGTGACTCTGCGTACCCGAATGGGGCATGGCTGCTCAGTCCATTGAGGAATCCTCGCACCCCAGCAGACGATCGCTACAATGAGGCACATGGGAGGACCAGACGTGTGGTCGAGCGTACCTTTGGCCTCCTCAAGTCCAGGTTCAGGTTCCTGGACCGCACCGGGGGTGCGCTGGCGTACTCCCCACAGAAGGTGTGCCAGATAGTGGTGGCGTGCTGCATGCTGCACAATCTGGCCATTCGGAAGCAGATCCCCCTCATCGTGAATGACGGAGATCAACCAGGGCCCCAGCCCGCAGACCAGGACAGCTCGAGTGAGGAGGACAGCGGAGAGGAGGAAGCTGGTAATGTGCGGCTGCAGCTCATCGCCCGCTACTTCACTTGACGGTGAGTGTCCATGTACGACGGCTGATGTGGCTGTATCTGTGCAGGTGTGTGTGTGCTGTGTCAGGGTGGCCGTTTGTTCACTGCGTGCTGTGTGTCAACGCTCCATGGCCAGGGTAGTATGCCACTGTTGGTGGCTGTGGCATTGTGCCCTATTGCTCTGTGCGATGTGTGTACATTGCTTGTAGTTGTTGACATGTACTGTGTGATGGGTGTGTGACACACTCATTGAATGTGCTCCTGTTCTGTCTCCCACCCCTAGGTCCCTACAGGCCCTCCGGATTCAATTGCCATGCCACGCATCAGGTGCCTTTCCGCCCAAGGTGGCCGTTGTATTCCGTACAAATAAAACACAGGGCACAAACAGCAGTTAGTGAAAAAGGTGCATTTATTACAAACTGTGACATGTGATTGTGTGTAAGGTGATGACAAAAGTGGTGCGTGCAGTGACAATGAGCTGTCGGTCATGGCTGCGTGATGATCAGGGTGTACCCACTGGTTCTATGTCCATAGTCCAACACACACATGCCATCCAGATGGCTGTGTGGAGTGGGATCGTAGTCCAAGTCAATGCAGTGGCTGGTCAAGGAAGGCTGGCGGAAGGCTGGCTGGCTGCCTCACTTGCGTTTGGAGCGTGCGAAGTCCTCCCGGGAGATCTGTTTCCACTTCGGACGGCCCCTTCCACGTTTGCGAGGGGGGTGCCTGCTTGCGACATGCTGGTGGTTGAGGTGTGCTCACTGGCTGTGGACGCAGGGGAACTGGACACTGCTGCTCCACCCTGCGCCCCGGCAGGTGGTGGCGGAGGGGAGCTGCTGTCCCTGGCTGTGACCTCACCGCCACCACCAGCTGGCCCATGAGGTCCACGATTTGGCCCATACGGGCGTCCATGGACCTCAGCACCCCCAGCACCTCACGCGTGTCTGAAGCAGACCGGACCCATTGTCCTTGGGCCTCTTCATAGGCCCCAAGGACTCTGGCCATTTGAGGCAGGGCATGGCTCCCAGGGGAGTCTGGCGTTTCCCTGACCCTGCTCCTCCTACCAGTCCTGCTGCCACCGGCCTGCCCACTAGCCACATTGCTCACCACGGTCCTCGCTGTGGCTCCCAGGGTGGATCCAGTCGGCCGGGCCACCACCTGCGCTGGGGCTGGTGCCAGCGAAGACGTGGTGGTGGTGGCGGCGGTGGTGGTCGGTGCGGCGATGGTGGCGGTTGCGGCAGTGGTAGTGGCCACAATGACCGTGGGTGTGGCCGCAACGACAGTGGCAGCAGGGGGCTGGGAATGTTCAGCAGCCCTGGATGATGGGTTGGTGGGTAGGAGGGGTCCTGGGGAGCGGCTGGGCCCTGCCACACCAGATGGGCCTGCTTGGTGGTCCGTGTCCGAAGAGGAGGACAGATCCTCCAGATCCGTGTGTCCTCGTTGGGGGCTTGTAGGCTGGCTGTGCTGGCTGCTGGCTCCATCCCCAGCATCCAGCAGTTCGTCACCTGTGGAGAGAATGAGATTTGTTATTGTGTTGCACCTGGCGAAGTATGTATTTGTCGTCTGACATTAACAGTTCGTGCAATCTCGTACATGGGTTTCCCGGAGGCGTGTGTGTGGCTGTAGCATCTGTAGTTGTGTGTGCTTGGCAATGGGACTGTGTGCTGTGCACATGTGGCATGGGACGGATTGGCCATGCCGATGGGTGTGTTGCTGTGCCCCTACTTATTGTGACTCTGGTGTATGCGGGCTCCTGGCCCATCCTGGGTCTGGTTTGTACTTTGCTTTTGGTGTTCAGATGGGACGCTTAGGAACGCATATGGCAACATGGGGGCCATGCCCCAGATTCGCATTTGGGAGGGAATATGCTTTTGGGGTTCAAATGGAACGCTTAGGAACGCATATGGCAACATGGGGGCCATGCCCCAGATTCGCATTTGGGAGGGAATATGCTTTTGGGGTTCAAATGGAACGCTTAGGAACGCATATGGCAACATGGGGGCCATGCCCCAGATTTGCATTTGGGAGGGGATATGCTTTTGGGGTACATGCTGTGAGCCATGGGTGCCGAACGTGACATGTGTTGTGGCAGCATGACAGTGCATGGTTTGAGCTGTGTGCATGCTTGACATGGCCTGCATATTTGCTGTCTGTTGTGATTACTGGACATGGCATTGGACGCATCGTTATGAGTGAGTGATGGTTGTGTGCCAGCCAACGTATTGCAGTTGTCCCATCTCCTTGGTGTGCGTGCTGCCCTGTGCCATGTGCATCACTGCAGTGCTCGGGGGGTGTGGCCCATGTTGTGTGTTGTTGCTCACAGTGTGTCGTGCGCTTCATTGACTTCTGGCACATGGTTGGTCATGGGCATGTATCTTAGCGTGACTGCTGTATGTGTGGCAGCTGGGCGGATGACATGCCTTTCATGAGACTGGGGCTGACGGATGGGATGGATGGTATGTTGTATGTGCATGGTGTGTCTGTGAGTTTGATGGGTTCAGTGGTGTTCGTGTGCATTTATGTTGTTCCGCTCTGTTGCGTCTAGTGTTGTTTGTCTTACATAGGCGTAGTTGTGGGGTGTGTGGTTGACAGGCAGTAGGGGCTACATGGACAGGACTTCAATGGTGTTTCGGTTGTGTGTGATGAGTTGCACAGTGGCTGCCGTGTGGGACTATATTCAGTGTGGCTTGTGCATGCAGACGTGGCTCCTTGGGTGTTGCTATGTCTGTGATGGGTCATGTGGGGTGTGAGTCTGTTGTTCATGTCCGTGTGCACATTGTTCACTTGTTCGTGACGGTGGGCGGTGCTGCGTGTTCGTCTGCTACGTGACATGTCCCATGTGTTGGTCGTGTTACGGTCCTCATGCCTCCAGTAATCCAGCCCTGTCCAGTTTCCCACCTGCAAGTTGTTCGTGCGTGCACTGTACTGGATGCCACATGGCTCTAAGCGGGGGGTGCTCCATGTTGCAGGTCTGTGGGGGTGGGGGGTGTTGTGGGTCGTGGGGGTGGCTGGACACCCACTGACACCGATTGCTGTGGACCGTGATGTCTGCCTTTCGGCTGTCGTTGTGCACTGCGGTGGCTGACACGTGGCTGTGGGGTGTGGGGGATGCTCCTCCTTGCTGTGCTGTGGGACTGGGGCCTGGTGTGTGTTGTACTTGGGCTGTCCACCCTCCCACCCACTGCACTTTGTGTTCCTGCCACTTACCTGTTACTTGTCGGTTAGTGCAGCTGTGGCGGACACATGGGTGTGGTGGGTGCTCGTTGTGGCGCTTCTGGCATATTTGGGGACCTGTTGGTGGTTACGTGGCTGGCTGAGTGTACACATGTCCCCACGCATCTTACAGTTGTTCGGTTTGGGCTGTGTGTGGTGGTGTCTGGTGCATGTGTGTGTGATGTGTTGTGTATTGTGTGCTGGACATGGGGGTGTTTGTCCCTGGGAGCTGTGGCATGGTAGTTGCGCATGTGAGTACATAGCGGTGTGCTGGTATACATTAGTTTGTACTTACCAGCCTCCACTCCCCCTGCTAATCCGGCGAGGATCTCCCGATGTATTACGACTCGCACCTTCTCCTCCCACGCTTTGAAGGTCTTAAAGAGCGCGGGATTCCCTCCGCCAGTGACGGCAGCCAGCTCTCTGTTTTTGCCCTCCTTCTTCTTGACCAGGCTCTTTACGTCATTCCAACGTTTGTTTATTTCACCTCTGTTCCTGGGCAGGGTCCCGACTGCATTGACCTGGTCTACGATCCGGTTCCACATTCTGTTTCTGGTGGCTAGTGGTGTGTGCTGGACCATGTTCCCATAGATTTGTGGGTACACCTTGATGATCTCGTCGACCATGACCGTCAGCTCAATGGGCGTGTACTTGGGCATTCTTTGTGGTGCCATGGTGTTTGTGGTGCTGGTGCGGTGTGTGTTGTGTAATGTGCAGGGGGTTTGTGGTGCCGGTGTTTGGTGGTGGTGGTGGTGGTGGTGGTTGTGATGTGTGCGTTTCTGTGGTGTGCTGCTGTCCTTGCTGTGTCACTGTGTCCTCTCCTCTCCTCTCTGGTTTGCAATGTAGCAAGGGGTTGTGGTCTGTGGGAGTGCTGCTTTTGTACTCACCTATGTGGGTGTGTCCTCATGGTCTGTTGTTTTCAGGTGTGTTGTGTCTGGGGTTCTGGCCTTTGTATTTTTTGTTTGTCCGGGGGTGTTTTCGGGATGTGTACTGTGCTTGTGTATTTGTGCGTGCCTTGCTGTGTGGACTTGTTGGCCATGTTGTGTGCTATTGGTTTTGTGTGCGGATGGTTTCTGTGCAGGTACGTTGGCGCCATGGCTTCTGCCGTGTCGATTCTCATCGGCGTTGTTTGCGCTGGCGGGCGGTATATTTGTGGTTTTTCCGCGCTCATGTCGGTGCGATCGTAATTTCACGTGCGGTGTGTCGGCCGTGAGGGCGGGCGGTTTTGTGTTGTCGTGCGTGTTTCCGTCCGTGGCGGGCGGTTTGACTCCGACTCGGACGTTGGCGGGCGGTATTTTGTGTGATTTTTCCGCCGATGGCGGTTTTCGGTTTGTGTAATCGTAATGGCGTGGTCGGTGTTCAGGCGGTGTGTGCGGGCGGATTTTTGCCGCTTCCATGCCTGGCGGATTTATTTACGCCGGGTATCGTAATGGGCCCCATAGTTGTTTAAAATATCGATTTTTTAATTAGTGTTATGTATTTTAGTTTATATTTTAAATGTATGTGATGTATGTTTTTTTGTATAAGTATTGTTTATGTTTTTTAATATATGTGTTACATTTTTAGTAGTTATCAATTTTATTTTAATTAAATTTTGCATTTTTTAGTTCCGTAGCGGGTTGTGCGTTTATAGAGGAATAGGGTGGAAAGTAATTTAATTATAATAAATTAATGAATATTTTAATTGAGATTTTATAGTGTTAATTGTGGGCAGTAATTTATTTGTAATTAATTATTAATTGGTTGTTAATTAATATTAATTAATTAATCGGTGATTAATTATGGTAATCAGGGTCGGACTGGCCGTAGTGTGCACCGGGCGTTTCCCCGGTGGGCCACCAGGGTGGGGGCCGGTTTTGTTACCGGAGGCCAGCAATATCGGCCCCCTGTAACAAAATCACCGAAAACAGCCCCAGCAAACAGCTCGGCCGCACCTCCCTCCTCCCCCACATGGGGGCCGGCCGAGCTGTTTGCCAGGGCCGGTTTCAGTTCCCAGTCCGGCCCTGATGGTAATTGTGTAATTTTTTAAAGGTAAGGGTTGTGGGGTTTAGAGGGGTAAAGGGTGGGAAGTAAATTTTGATTAATTAATAATTAGTTGTTAATTTATATTAATTAATTGATTGTAAATTAATTATGGAAATTGTGTAATTAATTTTAGGTGCAGGTTGTGGGGTTTACAGGGGTAAAGGGTGGGAAGTAATTTATTTGTAATTAATTATTATTTAGTTAATTAATATTAATTAATTAATTGATATTTAATTAGGGTATTTGTTTATATTTTTTTGTGTGTAGGTTTTACTTTTATAGGGGTAAAGGGAGGGGAGTAAATTAATGTTACTTACTTTATAATTAGCTGTTAAATACTATTCGTTTTTTAATTGAAAATAAGTTTTAATTTTGTAATTAATTTTTTAACATTTTAATTATAGCTGTGCAATGTGGGGATTATAGGGGTAAAGTGTGGGAAGTTAATTATTTTTTATGAGTTTTAATTTGTTTTTTAATTAATATTACTTTAATTGGTAATTAATTATGTTAATTATGGAAGTACATTTTTTTTTTATTTAGATGTGGTCTGTGAATTGTGTGGTGTTATAGGGTAGGAAATAAAAAAGTAAATTCATGTAATAATTGATGTTTTTGTTTCTAAATGATTTGTAATTAAAAATATTTATTTGTTTGAAAATTATTTTTTATTTTATTTAATATAATATTTGTAGGTTTTTGTCATATGTATTTAACATTATAATATGTTTTTTTAAAACTTTTTTAATATTAAATATATTTGTATTTTAATTTTAAACATATTTATATATTTTTTTATTCATTTTGTTTTTTAAATATTTTTGTTGTTAATATTTTGTTTGTTTTTAATTTTGAACTGACTGTAGTGGGAATATTAATTGTTATCCCTCCGCAATCCAACACTTTCCCTACTGTTGCACTCATTGGAGTGGGAATAGTAAATTTTATCCCACCACTATCCAACACTTTCCCTACTGTTGCACTCACTAGAGTGGGAATAGTAATTTTTGCCCCTCCGCTATCCAACACTTTCTCTATTGTTACACTCACTGGAGTGGGAATAGTTATTTTTACCTCTCCGCTATCCAACACTTTCCCTACTGTTGCACTCACTCGAGTGGGAATAGTAATTTTTACCCCTCCGCTATCCAACACTTTCCCTACTGTTGCACTCACTGGAGTGGGAATAGTAATTTTTACCCCTGAGCTATCCAACACTTTCCCTACTGTTGCACTCAATGGAGTGGGAATAGTAATTTTTACCCCTCCGCTATCCAACACTTTCCCTACTGTTGCATTGACTGGAGTGGGAAATTTAAGTTTAAAGATTTTTAAATAGTTTAATGTTTTAATTTATAATAAAATGTTTTTTATTGGATTTTATGTTATTGGTGTATATATACATATATATTTGTAAACTTTTATATAATTTTAAAATGATAAAATAAATTTAAATTAATAGTTTAATTGTTTTAAAGTAAATCTATGTATTAATTATTATGTATGTGTTTAACTTTTTTAATTAAGTTTATTGGTTATATTTGTTAAAATGTATATTAAATCTACTTTATTTTTTTTATAATAATTTTAATATTTAATATTTATTATTTTATTTTATGTATATATAAAAATCGATATTTTGTACAACTATATTTTTTACATCGAGATTTGTTTTCGATATTTTTGTACTTACCATTATAAATATAGGCTGTCGATATTTTTGACATCGATATTTAAAACTCGATATTGTGGTATGGGGATATTTTAGGTGTTGATATTCTGTCAGTGAACCGGAGCAGTCCAATCCCAACAAACGGGAGCACCGCCATGGGAACAACATTTGAGAATAAACATGTTTATTACACAGTTAATCAATGCATGTACAATAGCTTCTAGAACATAAGTGAAAGAACACATACATTGGAATTAAGAACATTACATCTTCTCCCTATTTACAGAAAAGAATTAATAAACATAAAAATCTCTAAACTTGGTAGGTAAGGAACAGTTATGTGATGTTCTGCCCATATCTTCAGAAGTCACCGCAACATCTGTGTCTTTCTGATCCCTAATCATTATGTCATGTTGATGACTATTAAGATCAATATGTTGATCCTGAGAATTATCAATATTAGCTTTCCTACCTGGTGAAAACAAAATGGAATCAAGACTAACAATCTCATCACTGGAAATTACATCATCCAAAAGATGAAACGTGTCATCTGAATCAAGCTCAGAACTGCTTGAGGCAGACAGCACTTTGTTTGCTTGTTCATTAGTGAGCTTGACAACTGTTCTTCTGTTCCACCACTCTTTTTTATCCAAAAACAAAGAACCTACTCATCCTTTCCACAAGGCCATTAGAGGAAGGAGAATACAATGCAACTCTAAGATGCTTGATTTGATGTCACACAAGAAATTCCTTAATTTTGTTAGAAGTAAAATGAGTACCATTGTCTGTGACTCACTCCTTGGGACTCCCTTCAAAGTTGAAGACTCTAGATATGAATGTTATCTCAGATAAAGTACTGGGAGAAGTGGTGAACTCAAATGTTACCCATTTAGAGTGATAGTCAATTAGAACCATGATGTATCTCATGCTATTGGGCAACAAATTGAAGGGCCCTGCAAAATCCATGGCTAACTTGGACCAGGGTTCCTCCAGAATGGAAAGCACATGTAACAGTGTTTTACAGTCTTCCAATGTTTATCAAAAAGTAGACAAACCTGACAATTATTGACAAGCATTGTTACCACCCTGTCCATAGCAGGCCACCGAAAATGTTTTTTGAGTTATCTGCAAGTTGCCCCAATACCTAGGTGTCTCTAATGAGCTGCATTAATGAGTTTATTTCGCAAAGCAATAGGTGGAACAAAAAGGTCAGATCGTAAAATTGTATCATCAACTATAGATGACTCACTTGAAACTTGAGCAAATGATTTCAATGGTGCTTGAAGAGATCTTTCTTTAGGCCAGCCATTTGTAACCATGTTGTTTGCAATTTGAAGAGTTTCATCTTTATCACAGGCATCCTTCCAATCCAATTGGGAGAAACCCCTTTGAAACGCACCAAGATCCTCAATAGTGGCTACTACGCATTCAATCTCATCTTGAATTTCATCAGCCAAGGTATTTTGTAAAGGTAGTCTTGAAAGGCAATCTGCTCTAACGTTGCGACCACCAGCAATGTATTTAATAGCAAAGTTATATTCATGAAGGCGGGACAGAATGTGAACCAACTTGGTGGAAGCTTTCCCTGTACCATTACCATTCAAAAGGGGGAGTAAAGGTTTGCGATCTGTGAAAATGTCAAACTTATTTCCCCAAAGGAAAGTTTTAAATTTTTCTACCGCAGATGTGCAGGGCAGGGCTTCTCTCTCAATAGTACTATAGTGATTTTCAGCACTATTAAGAGATCTCAAAGAAAAACCAATAGTGTTTTCTTTGCCAGATACCCATTGAGAAAGTACAGCCCCAAGACCATGTTGACTGGCATCAACAGTTAAGAAACATTTCTGACCAGGGGTAAAAGAGGATAACACAGGGGCACTTATAATCAAACTTTTGATTTCTTGAAATTAAAGATCTGCCTCTTCGAACCAAGTTAAAGAGGTACCTTATTTCACTAACAAGCTCAATTGCTGCACAACCTGGACATTAAACTGAATAAACCTAGAATAATATTCCATCATGCCCAAGAAGGATTTCAAAGAATCTTTGTCTTTAGGAATGGGTACTTCTGCAATTGCCTTTATTAATGATAACTTTGGTTTCATGCCAGACAAAGAAATAGTATGACCTAAATAATTTAGTTTATCTTTGAAAAATGTGCATTTATCTAAACCTACTGTGGCGCCAACCTTTTTAAAGGCATTCAAGACCTTCTCCAAAATGGATAAATGTTCTGATTTTGTATTAGAAAAAATTAACACATCATCCTGATATGCTTGTACCCCAGAAATTCCTTCAAGTGATTGATCCATGAATTTCTGGAATACACTAGCAGCCGATGCTAGACCATAAGGTAGTCTTAAAACGTATACGCTCCAAATGGAGTAACAAAAGTTGTGAGTCCTGTGGATTCAAGTGTGAGTGGAATTTAATGGTAAGCTAATCGCAGATCTAGAAAGGAAAAATAATTAGAGCCAGAAATGCCAGATAACAAGACTTGGATTTTGGGAAGGGGATGGCAATCTACTAGGATTTTTTTGTTTAATGTGCACAAGTCCGCAAATAAACAAATGTCTCCATTCCTTTTGCGCACCACGACAATTGGGCTGACCCATTCAGAAGAGTCAGTATTTTGAATGATACCTTCACACACCAATTTGTCTGATAGTCTTTTAAGATCACTTTTCACACTTAAAGAATCGGTCTAGCCTTATGAGCCACAGATTTTACCAATTTTGTCATTAAAAACTTGAAGATATGCTGCTAAAATTGTGTGCAAATCTTTTTCCTCTTCAGAGTTGGAGATCAGGGCTATCAACACATCATCCCCTTGAACTGGGTTATCAGAACCAGGCACAAGCTTAAGACCCATTTTGGCTAAATCTTGCCAACCAACAGTGTTCTTGCCTTTTATTGCCACAAACACCTTAGTGTAAACACATCTTTCCAAACAAACCAACTTTTCCCAAAAATATCTTAGCATATCAATGTCCTTGTCTCCATAAGCCTTGCTTATGTCAGATTTGTGAAGAACTACATTCACCCGACCAATATCTTGAGTAAAGTTGGTCAGAGATAATGGTTATAGAAGCTCTGGAATCAGCCATCATGTCAATATCAAGGTTGCCTAATGTGACTTGACAAAATTGACTTTTGACCTTTTACTCATGAGGCTCATGGGCAATTGAATTAACAGTTAAAATCAACTTTTGAAAATTCTCTTGCAAAGCATTATCATGACTAGGGTCAACTATATCATTTATCTCACAAGTTTGAGCATTTCTGACTTGGATGATGCTTTTACCCTTGCACACTGATTGAACATGACCATTTTTGTCACATTTAACACTCCTTTTACGGAACACAGGACAGGTGGGACTGTTACCTAAATGTGTGCGTGAACCGCATCTGAAACACATCTTGGAGGGTTTTTTGTGAAATGGCTTAAAACCTATGTTTTTGAGCGAAACAGTATTAATTGAGTCTTCATCATTAACAGAATTAATAAAAGATGTAGACTTGTCATATGAAATACATTTAGAAGAAATTATCGCCCTTTCTATGCTTCTTGTCATGTCAATAACTTCAGAAAAGGATGAATCTCTGCAATTTAGAATGTGTTCCTGTATTTTCTTTGAGTTGCAGCTATAAACAAACTGATCTCTTATGTAGACATCAAGAGAAGCTCCAAAGTTACAGTTTGTTGCTAAATTTCTCAAAGCAGAAATATATTCTTCAACTGACTCATCTGGATCCTGTTTTCATTTAATACAATTAAATCTTTCCAGCATAACACAAGGTTGTTCTAAAAAACTTTTGTTGAGTCTTTATACAACCTCTGTATAAACATTCCAATCATCTCCATCTCCAGCAGGTGGAATCAGAACTGGAAGATTATCAAATATTTATTGCCTTTCTGAACCCAAATAACTAAATAAAAGGGCCAGTTTCCTTCTTGGAGAATAATTCTCAGCATCAATGGCCCCAACAGAATTTTCAAATGAATAAAACCAGATTCTCCAAGGTGTTTCAGCTTTGCCAGCATGGGTAAGAAATAAGGTAAATGGACTACTTGATGAGAATTAGCCATTGAAATTGAAAATATCACAAAATCTTACCACAATTTCAAGTTGGCAGTGTGCAATGGAAAGCTAGTTGATTTCAAATGAAAATATATTGTTAACACAAAGTTTGTGATTGAAGGCTAAATACTTATTAAAACAACGTGAAAGTGATTAGGTTGTGGTTTCAAGTGACCAAACAAAGATATCCGCCAAGCGTCAGTGAACATGATGATGTCACTCCGTTTTTCACGTTTCATCGGAAAGCCCCAGTCAAATGAGGCAGGTTCGCATGCAGCACAGTCGCGCATGAGCTGGAGCGCGCTGCAAATGGAGGCTGCAGGATGCGGCAAACAAAGGAACAAACCACAGCCAAGGATCCCAAAATTTGTATAGAAGTGGACAGCGAATGCAATCCAAGGGCAATTCAGAGAGGCAGAGGATTGACAAAGCTTCAGGAGGTCCGAAGAAAATCCAGGTGAAGGGCACAAAATTGGTGAGGGGCAGCAAAATTGTTGCCAAATGTAACGTGACCAATAATGATGACGGCAGGAGGCAGAACAGATAAATTGAAGTGGATTTATTGACTGCTGCAGAGTCCACGGGAGTGCATCCTCCTTCGCTGATGATCCGAGTGCAACTGCCGTGGCAGGAGCAGTCTGATCTCAACGAACGGGAGCACCGCCTCGGGAACAATTAAGTATAAACATGTTTATTACACAGTTAGGCAATGCATGTGCAATAGCTTCTAGAACATAACAAGTGAAAGAACACATAAATTGGAATTATAACATTACAGCAGGGTGGCTCCATTGGTGCAGCTGATGCAGTGGACCGGCGCCCTGAGGCGTGAGGGGTCTGAATCATTGAATCATGATTATTGCTGTATTTTATGATTCAAACAGCAGCCAGGGGCCTATTACCATCCTTGCACTAGGGCCCATGACACACTTGCTACGCTACTCTTCAGAACAAAGAAAACTTTAAGCTGGATTGATTGGCAAGTCAACTCTCTGCTGGCGCAGAATCAATTGGATTCAAAATGAACAGCAACATCTCTCTAGGAACCGAGATTTTTGAGAGATCAGACTGGTGCGTGCTAACCCTAGCGCTTCTGTACACAATAAAAACCACGCCAACCTTGGTTGTCCTTCATAACCATCACAACACTTCCTTGCCTCCTCTTCAACAAACTCCTCAAAGGGTTTAGGAAGTACAACCACGTCAACATGACCCTGATGATAGTAGTTATAGTGACCGGCTGGTCACTGTTCTAGTCTTTCTAGTTGTATGCTTATACCAGACACTCCCCGAGGGCTGGCTTATACTATTGATCCAGCGCGATATTAGCAAACAGCATTCATACACCAAATACTCACTTGGGCCCATACATTCATGCTACGCTAATACTTACGCTGGTGAGTCAGTTGTACTCTTTATCAAATCCCTGCTACCAATTACCTTTCAGATTGAAGAGTAATGACTTACCAATGAATCCTTTGCTAATTGGGAAGTTTAAAATGAGTGACATTCATTATAGTACATAATCCTGAAATAATCACAGAGTCAGGAAGTTTTAAAATGTTTATCTAAAGATTTAGCAGAGTAAAATACAGAACCACATGGTACTTAATCGCATATCAAGGATGAAGCATAGAATAATAATTATTGATTAATGACGGTCCCTCAGAAAGGAGAAGATAGAGACAGCAGCGCAACTAAAGGTTGCAGGTATATTTACCTAAAGTGCGAGGACCAAACCCCTTGGCCAAGGAGTTGGAAAGATAGGACCCAGGAAGGATGAAGAGTAAAGACCTCCTCCAGGTTCAGGACAGGACCGGTGACCTCTCTACAACGACGCCTGCGTCGTTCCCCTCTCTGATACTCGACTTCTCCTTGATTCTCCCGTGCCTTCCTTCTAATGGACTCCGCCGCCCCCCTCCTCAGGACCTCTCTGGACAGCGGTTCAGTCTGCAATCGATCAGCTTGTCGGTCTGGAGCCTCTGCCTCTCTGTGTGAACGCCTGTTCTGAGCTCCTCTTCTGCCTTCTGTGTCTTCTGATCTCTCTGTGTCCTCTGTTCCGATTGTTCTGATCAATTAGCTAATTCTATTTCTGTTACACCCTTCTACGCCCATGTACCTCCCCTTAATGTTGCCAAAATATGGGACCACTATTTCTGATTGGACAGGGACAGGGGGTTGATCCTCACACCATATGATTTAAGTCAATTTTCTGAAGACCATTGTTTTAAAATACCGCCCATCAAATTTAATACATTTGCTTTATTTCCCACCCATCTCACCACAATGTTTATAAATTCTTCATGTACATTGTTGCATATTTAACAGGAACAACATGGGTACAGCAATGTTGGCCATTAGGTCGTGGCCTTGGACGACGTCCAGGTTGACTTCATCCTTTTCTTTTGGCAGCCATGCAAGACGCATGCACAGAATCATTGTCTCTCGAGTTTCAGTTCACCAACCCCAGGCCCAAGTTTACGAACTAATAAAAGTCAAAGAAGAAAATATTAAAATCACAAATAAAATGTTTCACTGTATACCCACTCTTTCTAACTATTCCCATTTACTTATAAATTCTATCCCGCATTAGTAGCGTTAGGAAAACGACAATTTAATAATAATACGAGAGCAAGCTGTAGCATGTGAAAACATCAAGCAGCCATTTTAATGCACACTGCGCAGGAGCAGGAGTTTCCCACCAAGCAAAGAAAGACGTCACACCACGTGATATGGTTGAGACATGCGCAGTAAAGTTCCCGCGCTTTAGTGGCCATTTTAGAATAAAGACAAGCGTTACTTGTTAGTTAAACACATAGGCAAGCTTCCTTACTATTTATGTAGTGTATGCAAAGGTTAGTACAAACAATACAAGTTTAATAAATTAATACTATGAGGCGATTGCGTCGAAGCAAGTCTCATTTGTGAGTCCTTGCTCCATCACTATCACCCCACACCCATCCATCACAGGTGTCACAAGACATGTGACCCTGCCAATAAAAGGGGCCGGGCACAGTTGCCCTGGGCCAGTTCCAGATACTGCATAACAGAGTCTGTGTCATTACTTATGGTGTATGGGGGGCCTAGGGCCCCGGCTCTTTACATTGGTGATGAGCGGGGGACCCTGGTGTGCAGCCGCCTTGATGTTGGGATAGGGGGAGAGTGTAGCCTGTGGTGAGGGCACTCCCTGCCAGCGCTGGTAAGCAGCGCATGGTTGCCTGCAGGGCATGTCATGAGTCTGACGGGTGAAGGAGTTACTGTGGAGGTCCCCTGGAGAAATAAGGGGGAGTGACCATTAAGTCAACAGACGGGAGGTGAGCCCTAGCGATGGCAGCATGAGGCTGGCGAGCAAGGCGAGAGGGGGCAGCGTCTGCAGAAGAATGGGCACCCGGTGAAAGGTCATGCTGTGGCGCCCACCAGCAACCCTGCCAGCCGACATCAGCCCTGTGTGATGCGGCTGTAATTGCTAGGAGCATGGCGTTGAGGCGAGGACAAAAGTGGAGGTGTTTGAAAGAAGTACCCTCCCCGCCCCCGTGAGACATCCAGGCCCGTAGTGCCACCGGGATACCGAAACTCACCTTGAAGTGGGAGGTGGTGGCGCTGACCTGGGAGGAGGTCTCCTACCGCGCTTGACTAAGTGGCGGCCTTGGGAGACTGTGCCCCGCACGCTGGTGTAGAGAACGTTGGCATGGCCAGCAGGATCGAGAAGTCTGCTTTTGGTTGGCCTGGCACTCGGTCGATAATGGAGATGCGGCAAACGAGGGAAGGGGCCGGGTTGATGCCCATGCTGAGATATCCACGAGTTGCGTGTCCCGGCAGCAGTGGGTCTCATTCCATGAAGGTGGTAATCATGCTGGAGAGAAAAGAGCGTCAGGGAAGCTGCTGGGGCATAGGAAACATTGCTGCACTGCCACCTAGTGGCTGAGTGGAGTCACCGCACCCGTGAGCAGTGCACAGAGACAGCCAGCAGGAAGGCTGCTTCGGCCAAGAGGTAAAGTGAAAGAGTGCAGGGCATGTCATGAGTCTGACGGGGGAAGGAGTTACTGTGGAGCTGTGGCGGTCCCCTGGAGAAATAAGGGGGAGTGACCATTAAGTCAAAAGACGGGAGGTGAGCCCTAGCGATGGCAGCATGAGGCTGTGAGCAAGGCGAGAGGGGGCAGCGTCTGCAGAAGAATGGGCACCCGGTGAAAGGTCATGCTGTGGCGCCCACCAGCCGACATCAGCCCTGTGTGATGCGGCTGTAATTGCTAGGAGCATGGCGTTGAGGCGAGGACAAAAGTGGAGGTGTTTGAAAGAAGTACCCTCCCTGCCCCCGTGAGACATCCAGGCCCGTAGTGCCACCGGGATACTGAAACTCACCTTGAAGTGGGAGGTGGTGGCGCTGACCTGGGAGGAGGTCTCCTGCCGCGCTTGACTAAGTGGCGGCCTTGGGAGACTGTGCCCCGCACGCTGGTGTAGAGAACGTTGGCATGGCCAGCAGGATCGAGAAGTCTGCTTTTGGTTGGCCCGGCACTCGGTCGATAATGGAGATGCGGCAAACGAGGGAAGGGGCCGGGTTGATGCCCATGCTGAGATATCCACGAGTTGCGTGTCCCAGCAGCAGTGGGTCTCATTCCATGAAGGTGGTAATCATGCTGGAGAGAAAAGAGCGTCAGGGAAGCTGCTGGGGCATAGGAAACATTGCTGCACTGCCACCTAGTGGCTGAGTGGAGTCACCGCACCCGTGAGCAGTGCACAGAGACAGCCAGCAGGAAAGCTGCTTCAGCCAAGAGGTAAAGTGAAAGAGTGCCGTAATGAGATGAATAGGCAGCCCTAACCGCAGCGTTTTCCCCGCTTCCAAGCTAAGCCTCCACATGGCATAGGTGTGCAATGGAACTGACTCCTCAGTGCTCAAGGGAGGATGCCAATAAAAGACTGTAGTGCCTGGGAGGAGTAGCACTGCACTGCAGCGTCGCAAAGCTGCGGTGGCCGGAACCTGAAGCAGCCGGCCCCACCTGGTAATTTCAAAGGGAACTGCGTCTTAGCCTAGAGAGGCAGAAAGATTGATTAAAGTGGGGCAACAGTGAAGGATGTGAAAAAGCATGTGGGAGTAATATGCTGAAGCAGAAAGCATGTGGGAGTAATATGCTGAAGCAAGAGAATGTTAAAAGTGCACCACATGACACTGGGGGCTGGCTGTCCTTAGAAGGGAAAAAGACTGCAGCGTAAAGAGGGATGCTGTGGGCCGGAACGGAAAGGGGGTCAGCATCAAGAAAGCATGAACTGGCAAAGAGACTGGGCATGAGTGTGCCCCATGTCGCCCCAAGGAGGGGGCTGTCATGAGAAGAGATGGTGCAGTGAACCATGGTACCACAGCAGTGTCCAGCCAAGAGGACTGCCAGGTATTTTGAAAAGGGAAGGACTGTGAATACCCACAAGTACAGCTAAAGACTGGTTGCCCTGGGAGAAGGCTGGAGGAGTGTGGAGGCGGCCCCAGACCAGCCAAAGCCTTCAGGAGAATAAGGTGGACGATGAGCGCCCCCTGCGGTTGTATACTGCCACTGCTCTTTTAGTGGAGAGTGCTGACTGCACCCTCAGTGGCATAAGGAAGCTACCGCAAGAGGAGGAACCGGGCGAGCAAGGCTCCAGGAGAAGAAGCACCCTCAATTGAAGGACGGAGGGCGCAAAGTCGGAAGTGCGCCGAAGACTGCATCAGAGAAGCTGACTGCACGGGCTGGAGCCCGAGAGAGATAGCCCTGCGAGGAAGAGGGCCCATGTTGTTACAGGATGTGACAGATCCTGTGAAGCCTGCCTGAGTGGAAGCAGAAGAGAGTGCCACGTCGGCATAGACTTGAGTCACAAGGAGTGCATCTTCAAGCGAAGTAGAGACCTGTGAGAGGTCAAGGAGGAGACCTGTGAGAGGTCAAGGAGGAGACCTGCAAGAGGTCAAAGAGGAGACCTGTGAGAGGTCGAAGAAAAGACCTGTGAGAGGTCGAAGAGGAGACCTGCGAGAGGTCGAAGAGGAGACCTGCGAGAGGTCAGAGAGGAGACCTGCGAGAGGTCAGAGAGGAGACCTGCGAGAGGTCAGAGAGGAGACCTGCGAGAGGTCAGAGAGGAGACCTGTGAGAGGTCAGAGAAGAGACCTGCGAGAGGTCAAAGAAGAGACCTGCGAGAGGTCAGAGAAGAGACCTGTGAGAGATTGATGTGAAAGCCTGTGAGACGCCCATGAAGAAGACCTGTGTGAGGTCGTGAAGAGAAGAAGATCACAACAAGAGGTCTGGTCACTGGACGAGGTAAAATCATAGTTCTATGGTTAGGCGGTGCCACAGAGGCCCATGTGAAGTGCACGTCACATGGAGAGCCTGGTCAAAAAGAATGAGAGTAAGGCAAGATGGGACCAGGCCCTGTCGTGAAGAGGAAGAAGATAAAGTGTAGAAGAGGTATGAGGACACAAGTTTAAATCAGCTGAAGAGGAGAAGAAAAGTGTGGCACGAGGCCGCAGCAGTAGAGCGCGAAGAAACTGAAGAAAGAAGAAGAGAAGGGTGTGTAATAAACATCTGGCACACCGCAAAGTACAGAATATGACTGTGAGTGCAAGAACATCTCAGGAGTTTTGGACATCGTGAGTGAAGCACTGTACCTATATAACACCCAGACGTCAGTGAAGCATCTCTGGCACCATGAGAGGCTGGCTGTCCAGAAGTCTTCAGTTACAGCAAGCAAGCTTGACGCCTGCAGAAGAGAGCAAGCTTGACCATTTGTACCATCCACCTTTGGGGTCACACATGAGACTGGATTGTGGTCCTGCTCAGACGTCCTGAGTGACCTCGGTCTTGGGGTCTAAAAGACGATTCGACCAATCCACACCGGACTGTGGCAAACCACGGGCAAGGGCATCATTGATTTCCGGTGAGAGAGGAATCCAGACATGAGAGATGTGTCTGCAGTAGCTCCCCAGCAGGTACCAGGAAGCACAAAGATCTCTTGTCAGAATATGGTTACACCAATGACTGTCCTGTCAATGCCAGTGCACCAGAGTCTGGATGGCAGGAGTAACCTAATCTGGAGACAACTACCCTCTAAACGGAGCGAGTGACTTGAAGGTGTGACTCGTAGCGATTCCTCCATGAGCCAATAGTATGGCGTTGGAGCGGCACGGTGTAGTCCACACAGTCCTGTGGAAGCCTGGTGAAGAGAACCTCAGGGAACTCCCGTGAGAGGAGAATCCTGGTAAGAGAGGGAAATCTGAGAAGACTCTTCAACAATAACCAGAATGTCATCCATCTTAGGAGGCTTGATGTTCATGGAACCAGGATGTCTTTTGAAAATGTAACATCCACAAACTTCATTATCGCTCCACATGCACCGTCACAGTAAACAGTGTATATAGACATTGTGCATAGACTTCCACGCCGGGTAGGACAGGATCCACAGTGCACTACTGAGCTGTGCCAATTCGAACTGGTGAGCGAGAGATCCAGAGTTCATCTAAACTGCCATTCGTGCCCAGAGCAGTCTGGTTAAAATGGTGGAGGCATACCTTGATGCCTGGTGATACCAGCTGCACTTGTCCATTCATCCTGTCCGGAAAGCAGCATAATAGACTCTCTGATGTTTTGTGTTGTTGTTCTCTCCCACAGGTTGGACTTGTTCTTCCATTTTTAATGAAGTTTGGGA
This sequence comes from Calotriton arnoldi, assembly GCA_963921515.1. Lineage (NCBI taxonomy): Eukaryota > Metazoa > Chordata > Amphibia > Caudata > Salamandridae > Calotriton > Calotriton arnoldi. The sequence goes on from CAWUFW010002048.1 coordinate 1,453,608, forward strand.
GGGATGTAGTGACAGGTTGGTCACTGTTCTAGTCTTTCTAGCTGGTATGCTTATACCAGCCACTCCCCAAGGGCTGGCTTATACTATCACCCCACACCCATCCATCACAGGTGTCATTACTTATAGTGTATGGGGCCTAGGGCCCCGGCTCTTTACAGTAGTGTCCCCACTCAGCTAGAGCTAAAACAGACCTGCCAACCTTAGAACCATTTCTACAGTGTGATGCTTCATCAGATATGTTCAGAGCAAGGTGTTGAAACAACTATAGCAAGCGAGTTGAAATCTTAGCGGGTGAGGATTTATTTTAAGATGTTAGGGATTGATTTGGAAGAGCCCCTCCCACAAATGTATTAATGAATTGGTGCAAATGGTGCATTATGTTTCAAATATATTGCCTCAAAAGTGGTAGGTTGTACAAGGGTCAGACTGGCGTGCAGGGCAATCTGGCAGTGTCAGATGGACTGGTCTGGCAGGTAAGTGTGTAGGCTGTTTTTTGGTTGTGGACCTGTTTTATGATTTGGTGAGTCGGTTCTTACTACTGATATCTGTGAATGACCACAAACATTTCCTAGAGCAACCACAGATGCACCCAGTGCTTCATTTGTGAAAGAAAGTGTGCCGGTACCCAGAGCCCTGCTCTGATGATAAAAAGAAATGTTGGTCCCCAAAAATAAGTGCTGGTGCCCCCCACTGAAAGACACCGGCTCAAATTAAGCACTGCCCATACCTTGCAGAGCACTTATACAGAGTGTTCTTATGAGTTCAAAAGTGCCCCAATTTGCATATTGTGGACCACTTTATAGCTATCTGATTGGCTAATGGAGCCCACATTTATGTTGGTGCCCCAACCTGTTTTGTGTCTAAGTCCAACCCTAGATTGCACTAACTCATCAGAAGAGGAATTCCTTAAATTGTGTTATATTTCTGATGCCTACCAATGAGCATTATTTCTCCACAGCAGCACATCATGTATGTGCAATCAGAAAAATTAAATTAAAACCCCATAGAAATTCGGACTGAACTGAGCATTTCATCCCAATAAAAAAGAACTGGTTCTGATATTGTTTGGCGGTCTTCTATGTCTCAAACCGCGCGTTATGACGAGGCCCATCCATGTGAGCACTTTGTGGCTGATTAAGGCTTGTGGAATGTGGGTGAAACATTTACAAACCAGAACCTATAAGATTCTACAGTCACTTGTATCCTATTTGGTAGGTCGAAACACTAAACAGAAACTCTTATGTACTGAGTTTGATTGGGTATTTATTGTTGGTTGCCCATTAACTCTTTGCCCTCAGTAGGAGACTGCATAGTTGCAAAGCTGTTAATGCTACTATGACTACTTTCTCAAAGGACTGCGTGAAAATGTCAGATACTCTTTTCACTTTGATACTTCCGCATGAAAATCGTGAAATTTGAAACAATATATTTCGCAAATATCCTTCTAACACTAACAGAATTGTTGTTCTTGGACATCAGATAGTGTTCGCCTGCTGTGCAATGCTTTTGGTACAGAAAAATGTCGCCGAAAAGTCAAATTCCAGAGGAAAATTATTAATTCAACTTCCTGCTTTGCTGTGCTCGTTTGGAGAGAAAATAATCTATATGCTGAAAATTATGTCACACGTGAACAAAAGTTTTACAATGGTGAAAGCAAACTGAGAAACTTTGCAATGTTCAAGAAGGGTGAAAATAATGAACTTGCCAAAAACACATTCCCTTATGAGGAGGGGAGAAACTGGTGGGGGAGGGAGGGGGAAAATGTGCCCCGTGATGGGGAGCATAGAGTGCTCCATTTTACCGCAGGTTGGGTGGGGTCAGGGACAGAGGCTGGTCTGATGTTGCAGAGAGTCGAGCGAATTTACCAGCCTGAGTTTCTTGCCAGTAAAACTGGGTAAGGCATTTCTGCACCTGAGAAAACCGCCGTGAAAACATCAGGCCTTTTGTGATTGGGCGGAGCGTAATTCAAGTCAAATAATATATTCTGCAATGGCTGACTCGTTATCAGGGCCTAGGTGTTTAGGAAAGTGTGTTAAATGCCTTCAACATCTGACACCTACTCCAAACCTTGAAAGAACCCAAACAAGAGGCTGTGACACTGCCTTGCACGGATCTGGCAGACTCCTAACTAAATGATGGCACCTAAGTGGCCTCGATGTCCACGGAGAGGCTGTGAAATCTAAAAGAAGTTAAGTCAAAGCAGAGTCTCCGAACAACATACTACACGGAGGGGTTCCAGGTTGCCCAGTTTTTTCCATTTTAGGAAGTCAGGGCACAGTGTCCGGGAGTGAACAATGCATATTCTGTGTAACACCACAAGGGCATCTTGGGATTTTGCAGGTCTGGGAAAGGAGACTTGTAGTCTCTGAGGAGTTACATTTTCTTGTGGTAATTGCCAAGGGGGCTGCAAGAAGCACTTTCCAGTAGCCACAAAAAGAGAGTGAATGCCGCAATCTCCTCCCATTGTTTTTCACGTTGCACCATAGATGAGAGTGAAACTATCTTCAGCCATTTTTTTTGTTAGATCTGTTTTTATTGGTTTTTGGAAAGATTGTACATGATACAGATTTAAGTATTTCGCAAGGAATGTATGAGCACCGAAAGACACTTTACATATGTCATTGCAGTTGTTGGTAGACAAATTTGCATGCATATATTCTTATTTCCGCTTTACAATTTAACCTTACAGCGGCTAATCATGTCTATTAGACCTATCATGAGATATTGATAAGCAATCATTTTATTTGTGCAAAGGGTTACCAGGGTAGCTGTACGAACACTAGCTTCGAGCATTCTAATAAGTTTGCATACTTGTAGTGAAACTCTGGTGACCATTGATCAAAAATGTATATCATATCAAGACATATGTAACAATTAACAAAACAAGGGGATAAAGGTGTGGGCCTAACTGATGGTGAGAGTGTGTACTGGCATCCGCCGTGCCCCTCCTAAAGTTTAGAGTAGATTACTGTTTTTGCCTTAGTCCTGTACTTGACCACTTTTTGTGTGGTATTTGATATGTGCACCCTACTTGACCATGTGTGTACTGTAATATTATTATATTTATGGTTCGAGGTGCATTTAGTTGGAGCTAAATATGGGATCCTCAAGGGTCACTTCTAGTTGGAGCATCGTTAAAATTACATTCCAGGAGGCTGAGATTGGGTATTTGCGTAGTCCTAGGGTATCTTCCCTGTGGAGGGCCATTCCCTCCGCTTTGCCCAATGTATTATGGATTGTGACCAGGCTTGTTGTGTCGGGGGATCCTCTGCTGTCCAGTGCCTTGTGATAAGTCTCTTGGCTACTATTAGCCCCAGGTCCAAAAATCTAGTGGTGGCTTTATGCTTTTTGTCCCTAGTAAATACCCCTGTAATACAAGCCTCTCATGTATTGGGAAGTTCTCTGTCGATGCACACAGACAGGCAATGTAGCACACCTTCCCAATAGGTACGAATTTAAGGGCACAACCATAGCATGTGTAGGAGATCTGCATCAGCTAGCTAACAGCGTGGGCAGCATGCATCCGTCCTGTGAAAGAACCTATTAATTTTGTCCGGAGAGAGGTATGCCCAGTGCACTATATAGAACTGAATCAGGCAAAACCTGGCATTCATAGGAATCAGTCTGGGGCTCTCCAGTATCATAGACCATTCTTTAGTGGTGCATGGGCGAGTCAGGTCCACTTCCCAGCGGTTCCCCAAGGAAGTCAAGTCCATTGCAGAGTGTATCCGGAGCGCCTCCGCAAACCACTTTGTGAGGTGCCGTCCTGTGCCCATCGCATGTATGTATTGCATTAATAAATCTGTTTGTGGCTCTTGCATGATGTCACCCCAATGGCGTCTCAGCCTGCCTACCCATGAAGCATGGCTTAAAAATAGACCAGGTGGGACTCCCTCTTCATTCATCAGGTCTTCAAATGACCGTAGTGTGCCATCATTCTAGAAATCGCCCAGTGTGTGGATCCCCACCTAATGCCAAGGCGCCAGTTCTGCCACTCTGGTCCTGCCTCCCCCTTTAGGTGTGCCCAGTATTGGGAGAGCCGGTGCATACGGCATAATGTGCTTGGTTAGAGATGAAGCCCGGCGAAAGCATTTCTGGGCCACCTGTACCAGCAGGGGGGAGGGATCTAGGAGGTCTTATACATGGTTGAAAAATGTGTAGAAGTGGTCTTTTGTATACGGGGGCCCATTTCCCGCCCTGCTTGCTATGTGCAGGTCTGCCATCCAACTCGCTACCCATTGTATCTGGGATGCCAAGTAATAGTGTTCCATGTCTGGTAAGGCCAGCCCCCTTTGAGCCTGAGGTAGATATAATTTAGTGAGCGCTACCCTGCAGGGTGTTTTGTTCCATATGAGGTCACGGAGTGTGCCCTCCAGTGTTTGGAAGAAAGATGCTGGCAGATAAAGTGAAAGTTTGGTGAAGTAATATAGAAAGCGTGGAAGCACCACCATGTTAACAAGCGCTACCCTTCCCGCTACGGAGAGAGTGAGGATTTTCCAAAACTCTCTCTGCGACTTCAGGGCCGTGACCGCTCTGGTGAGGTTGCCATCTAACACATCCCGGTCTGCGTGATATATCCGTATACCTAAGTAGCAGAACATGTCCGGCTACCAAATCGCCAGCGTGCCATCAATCACAAGTCGGGGGGCCGCTGGGTGTGGGACAAAAGGGGACAGGCATGATTTCTTCCAGTTAACACGTAACCCAGATAGTCTCACAAAGAGTTTAAGGGTGTCGGGTATTACTGGTGGCACTGCCTGAACATCTCTAACATATAGCAGGATATCATCTGCGTAGAGTGATATGGCGTGCATTTTCCTGCCCAATTTATTACCCCAGTGTGCAGCAGATTGCCGCACAGCCATTGCCAGTGGTTCAATGACCAGAGAAAACATTAGGGGTGAGAGAGGGCAGCCCTGCCTAGTGCCTCTGCAGATCTTTAAGGGTCGCGAAAATAAGGAGCCAGTGCGTACCCGTACTGTTGGTGCACCATATAAAAGCCTGAGCAAACTTAGGAAGTATGGTCCAAATCCGTATTTCTGGAGTACCGCAAACATATATGGCCACTCGACGATATCAAAGGCTTTTTCCAAATCTAATACTAGACAGCACACCTCTGGCCAATCACCCATTGCATACCTCTTTACTCGGAACAACCTGCGTAGGTTGAGAGAAGTGCTATGCGCAGGGATGAACCCATTCTGGTCTGCGTGTATGAGGTGTGGTGTAAATGGTGCTAGTCGCCCCGCCAAGACTCCTGCCAGTATCTTGTAATCTACGTTCAATAGCGCCAAGGGGCGGTAAGATCCCACATGCGTGGGGTCTCTATTTGGCTTCAAGATGGTTATTAGTGCGTCTTCTGTGAGGGAGGCTTGCAAATTGTAGTGCCTCTGTATATACTCGGTGTAACTGTGGTGTCAGGAGATCTGCATATGCTATGTAGAACTCAGGTGGAAAGCCATCCGGGCCCGAACCTTTCTGTTGGCCAAGGCTAGCATTGCTCCCCGTATTTCCTCTGGTGTGATTGGGGCTTCTAGTTCCATGTTTTGTTCTGGTGTGAGGCTGGGGAAGTCAAGGTTTGCTAGAAAGGATTGTATGTCTGTCTTTGATGCCTCCAGTGTTGACTGGTATAGTTGCTTAAAGTGCGCAGTCAGCACATTATGTATTTCAAGTTGTGTATATTTCAACCCTCTATTTTGGGAGCTAAGCGCTGTGATAGGGCCTTGTTAGAAATGGGGGTCTCTAGTTGGCAGAGGTAGGTACCTTTGTCCAAATAGAGACCCTTGCTTCTAGTCAGGGTAAGGGGGATACACACTTTAGATAACCCCTGCTCACCCCCTTGGTAGCTTGGCACGAGCAGACAGGCTTATCCTAAAGGCAATGTGTAAAGTATTTGTACCAACACTAACAGTAACACAGTGAAAACACCACAAATGGACACCACACCAGTTTAGAAAAATACAATATCTTTATCTAAACTAAACAAGACCAAAACGACAAAAATCTAACATACACAGTTCAAAATATGACTTTCAAAAGGTTTAAAGAACTTGTACCATAGAAAACTATGGATGCATGACTTTTACACAAAGTACCTGAAGATGCGTCAAAATTCACAAGGCCAAACAGCCACAGAGTAAGGAAGCGTTGGAAAACACAGCGATGCGTCCGTTCCAGAGTCCTTGGGGAGGCGAGGCGACAGTTCTGCTGCATGCAGAGGAAGTGATGCGTCTAATCCGGACTGTAGGGGGAAGTGAGGCGTCAAAATCCAAGACGATTCTGGTCTGCGGGTGATGCGTGGAAAACTTGGTGCACAGGTACGATGCGTGACACACCGGAGGTGATGCGTCGCTTTGCGAGGCTTCGCGCCGTCCGGCGTCGGTGCAGGGAGCTGCGCGGCGAGACTTCACGTCGCCCGGCAAGACTCGGCGAGGTTTCGCGTCGTCCGGCGTCGGTTCCGAGAGACTTTGCACGGCTTCGCAATGCTTTGCACCGGTTCTTGCAGAGATTAGCTGCAAAACCCACCTCTGAGGCCTTGTAACTGGAAGGAGGCACCTCAGGCAAGGGTAGGACTCACAGATGGCAGAGTCCAGCAGCACCAGCAGATTTGCAGAAGTCTTTTGTGTCCCTGAGACTTCAGAACAGAGGCCAGCACACTTCAGGCCCTTGGAGATCTCCTTCAAGCAGGGGACACAGCACACAGCAAAGTCCTTCACCTTTCCTTGGCAGAAACAGCAACTGCAGGCCAACCTCAGACACACAGCAAGGGCAGTACTTCTCCTCAGTCTCTCCAGCTCTTCTCCTTGGCAAAGGTTCCTCTTGAATTCCAGGAATGATCTTAAGTTCAGGGGTTTTAGGTCTAATACTTATACCCCAAAATGTCTTTGTCCTCTTTGTGCAAGGGGCTCTGAGCCCAGTTCAAACCAGTTCTGGGGGCACTCTGCCAGTGCACTACAACTTCCTTTGTTAGTGTGGGCCTTGGTCCCAGACACACCACAGGGGGGCGGAGCCACCATTGTGGAAGACAAGCACAGCCCTATTCAGGTACAGGTGCTACTACTCCCACCACTCCAAATGCAGATCAGACCCATTCAGCCTAGAGCTGACTCATCCAGACTCCTGGAGCCACTGCAACTCCCCATCCCCTGTCACTCCAAAGCCAGACAGTCAATCCACAAACAGGCAGAGGCACACAGGAAGGTTGAAGAAGAAAATAGCCACTTTCTAAAAGTGGTATTTCCAAACCCACAATTTAAAAACCATCTTTACTAAAAGATGTGTTATTTAATTCTGAGTTCAGGGGTACCAAACTCCATTTTTCTATCTTATCCCTATGGGAAGATATGCTTGTAAGATGTTACAAAGCATTTCCAATTCTGTCCTATGGGCAAGATAGCCTTTCAATAGTGAAAAACGAAATTGGCAGTATTTCACTATCAGGACATGTTACACACACCAGTACATGTCCTACCTTTCACATACACTGCACCGTGCCCAGATGGGTACCTTGGGCCTACCATAGGGGTGTCCTATGTGTAAGAAAAGGGAAGGGTAAGGCCTGGCAAATGGGTGCACTTGCCAAGTCGACATGGCAGTTAACAAACTGCGCACAGGCACTGCGGTGGCAGTCTTGAGACCACTTTTCAGGGCTACTCATGTGGGTGGCACAGTAAGTGCTGCAAGCCCACTAGTAGCATTTGATTTACCTGCCCTGGCACACTCAGTTTACTTTACTAGGGACCTACTGGTAAAACAAATATGCCAATTTTGGAGAACCAAACACAATGCCAATTTACACAGAGAGCATATGCACTTTAGCACTGATCAGCAGTGGTAAAGTGCCCAGAGTCCTAAAGCCAACAACAACAGGTCAGGAAAAAATAGGAGGAAAAAGCAAAAAGTTTGGGGATAACCCTGCAAAAAGGACTATTTCCAACAGGCCTGATTATTGGTCCTGTTTAATTAGGCAGGCAAGAAGAGGCCTCGCTCGGTCAGCCACTCCGTGAGTCCTCGCTGAGTGTGCAGCGTAGTTCAAGCATCTCAAACATTCCAACAGCGCCAAGTGCTTATTGCTCGCTTCTAATAATGTGGCGGAGCGCACGGGTGCTATAATCGTGTGTGTCTCATGTGTAAGCAGGTCTTTTTCTACTTCAAGTAATTCTGCTTCTATTTGCTGCAGTACCGGCATTGCGTTCAAAGTACTCCCTGATAGCAGTCCCAGTGTTTCACGGAATACAGAGTCTTCCAGCATTGCTGGCTGCAATCTCCATGTGGGGATTAGAGGGATCCTAGAGTCCTAGGTGATTGTGATGTATTGTGGGTTGTGATCTGAATGCGTGCGACCTAAGTATTCTGTGTCTGTGAGATAGGGAAGCAGAGATGTTGTACTCAAGAATCTGTCTAAGCGTACGTGTATGGTGTGCAGTGCAGAGTAAAAGGAGTATACCCGCAGCGCAGGGTTGTGATGCCTCCAAGCCTCCACCAGGTTCCAGCCGTGTACCCATTCACTCAGTACTGTCATGTTCGCTGCAGCGGTTGTGCATCGCAGGGGAGGGATCTGTCTAATGCTGTATCCATGACACTATTCAAATCTCAAAACCAAAGGGGATGATGGACGGAGTGTTGAACATTGCAAGCACTCACCCCCAGTCAACTGATCTGGGTTTAATCCATCATCATTCTTTAGCTCACTCCGCCACCCCAGTTCAGACATGGCCATATGCAAATCAGTCTGACCCTGTGCCTCATGGGAACAGTCCAGCCCGAACTGCCAAGCCATGTCTTCCCTGGACCGGAAACAAGCATCCTGGGACCGGTTTCTGGCTTACAGCCGTCATCAGCCAGGCTATCTTGAATCCAGTGGCAAAGTGAGCAAGGGACCCACGTCTGGGCATACCCTGCCAACTTAGGGCGAACATAGCAAAACCAAAGGGGATGATGGACGGAGTGTTGAACATTGCAAGCCCTCACCCCCAGTCAACTGATCTGGGTTTAATCCATCATCATTCTTTAGCTCACTCCGCCACCCCAGTTCAGACATGGCCATATGCAAATCAGTCTGACCCTGTGCCTCATGGGAACAGTCCAGCCCGAACTGCCAAGCCATGTCTTCCCTGGACCGGAAACAAGCATCCTGGGACCGGTTTCTGGCTTACAGCCATCATCAGCCAGGCTATCTTGAATCCAGTGGCAAAGTGAGCAAGGGACCCACGTCTGGGCATACCCTGCCAACTTAGGGTGAACATAGCAAAACCAAAGGGGATGATGGACGGAGTGTTGAACATTGCAAGCACTCACCCCCAGTCAACTGATCTGGGTTTAATCCATCATCATTCTTTAGCTCACTCCGCCACCCCAGTTCAGACATGGCCATATGCAAATCAGTCTGACCCTGTGCCTCATGGGAACAGTCCAGCCCAAACTGCCAAGCCATGTCTTCCCTGGACCGGAAACAAGCATCCTGGGACCGGTTTCTGGTTTACAGCCATCATCAGCCAGGCTATCTTGAATCCAGTGGCAAAGTGAGCAAGGGACCCATGTCTGGGCATACCCTGCCAACTTAGGGCGAACATAGCAAAACCAAAGGGGATGATGGACGGAGTGTTGAACATTGCAAGCACTCACCCCCAGTCAACTGATCTGGGTTTAATCCATCATCATTCTTTAGCTCACTCCGCCACCCCAGTTCAGACATGGCCATATGCAAATCAGTCTGACCCTGTGCCTCATGGGAACAGTCCAGCCCGAACTGCCAAGCCATGTCTTCCCTGGACCGGAAACAAGCATCCTGGGACCGGTTTCTGGCTTACAGCCGTCATCAGCCAGGCTATCTTGAATCCAGTGGCAAAGTGAGCAAGGGACCCACGTCTGGGCATACCCTACCAACTTAGGGCGAACATAGCAAAACCAAAGGGGATGATGGACGGAGTGTTGAACATTGCAAGCACTCACCCCCAGTCAACTGATCTGGGTTTAATCCATCATCATTCTTTAGCTCACTCCGCCACCGCAGTTCAGACATGGCCATATGCAAATCAGTCTGACCCTGTGCCTCATGGGAACAGTCCAGCCCGAACTGCCAAGCCATGTCTTCCCTGGACCGGTTTCTGGCTTACAGCCGTCATCAGCCAGGCTATCTTGAATCCAGTGGCAAAGTGAGCAAGGGACCCACGTCTGGGCATACCCTGCCAACTTAGGGCGAACATAGCAAAACCAAAGGGGATGATGGACGGAGTGTTGAACATTGCAAGCACTCACCCCCAGTCAACTGATCTGGGTTTAATCCATCATCATTCTTTAGCTCACTCCGCCACCCCAGTTCAGACATGGCCATATGCAAATCAGTCTGACCCTGTGCCTCATCGGAACAGTCCAGCCCGAACTGCCAAGCCATGTCTTCCCTGGACCGGAAACAAGCATCCTGGGACCGGTTTCTGGCTTACAGCCGTCATCAGCCAGGCTATCTTGAATCCAGTGGCAAAGTGAGCAAGGGACCCACGTCTGGGCATACCCTGCCAACTTAGGGCGAACATAGCAAAACCAAAGGGGATGATGGACGGAGTGTTGAACATTGCAAGCACTCACCCCCAGTCAACTGATCTGGGTTTAATCCATCATCATTCTTTAGCTCACTCCGCCACCCCCAGTTCAGACATGGCCATATGCAAATCAGTCTGACCCTGTGCCTCATGGGAACAGTCCAGCCCGAACTGCCAAGCCATGTCTTCCCTGGACCGGAAACAAGCATCTTGGGACCGGTTTCTGGCTTACAGCCGTCATCAGCCAGGCTATCTTGAATCCAGTGGCAAAGTGAGCAAGGGACCCACGTCTGGGCATACCCTGCCAACTTAGGGCGAACATAGCAAAACCAAAGGGGATGATGGACGGAGTGTTGAACATTGCAAGCACTCACCCCCAGTCAACTGATCTGGGTTTAATCCATCATCATTCTTTAGCTCACTCCGCCACCCCAGTTCAGACATGGCCATATGCAAATCAGTCTGACCCTGTGCCTCATGGGAACAGTCCAGCCCGAACTGCCAAGCCATGTCTTCCCTGGACCGGAAACAAGCATCCTGGGACCGGTTTCTGGCTTACAGCCGTCATCAGCCAGGCTATCTTGAATCCAGTGGCAAAGTGAGCAAGGGACCCACGTCTGGGCATACCCTGCCAACTTAGGGCGAACATAGCAAAACCAAAGGGGATGATGGACGGAGTGTTGAACATTGCAAGCACTCACCCCCAGTCAACTGATCTGGGTTTAATCCATCATCATTCTTTAGCTCACTCCGCCACCCCAGTTCAGACATGGCCATATGCAAATCAGTCTGACCCTGTGCCTCATGGGAACAGTCCAGCCCGAACTGCCAAGCCATGTTTTCCCTGGACCGGAAACAAGCATCCTGGGACCGGTTTCTGGCTTACAGCCGTCATCAGCCAGGCTATCTTGAATCCAGTGGCAAAGTGAGCAAGGGACCCACGTCTGGGCATACCCTGCCAACTTAGGGCGAACATAGCAAAACCAAAGGGGATGATGGACGGAGTGTTGAACATTGCAAGCACTCACCCCCAGTCAACTGATCTGGGTTTAATCCATCATCATTCTTTAGCTCACTCCGCCACCCCAGTTCAGACATGGCCATATGCAAATCAGTCTGACCCTGTGCCTCATGGGAACAGTCCAGCCTGAACTGCCAAGCCATGCCTTCCCTGGACCGGTTTCTGGCTTACAGCCGTCATCAGCCAGGCTATCTTGAATCCAGTGGCAATGTGAGCAAGGGACCCACGTCTGGGCATACCCTGCCAACTTAGGGCGAACATAGCAAAACCAAAGGGGATGATGGACGGAGTGTTGAACATTGCAAGCACTCACCCCCAGTCAACTGATCTGGGTTTAATCCATCATCATTCTTTAGCTCACTCCGCCACCCCAGTTCAGACATGGCCATATGCAAATCAGTCTGACCCTGTGCCTCATCGGAACAGTCCAGCCCGAACTGCCAAGCCATGTCTTCCCTGGACTGGAAACAAGCATCCTGGGACCGGTTTCTGGCTTACAGCCGTCATCAGCCAGGCTATCTTGAATCCAGTGGCAAAGTGAGCAAGGGACCCACGTCTGGGCATACCCTGCCAACTTAGGGCGAACATAGCAAAACCAAAGGGGATGATGGACGGAGTGTTGAACATTGCAAGCACTCACCCCCAGTCAACTGATCTGGGTTTAATCCATCATCATTCTTTAGCTCACTCCGCCACCCCAGTTCAGACATGGCCATATGCAAATCAGTCTGACCCTGTGCCTCATGGGAACAGTCCAGCCCGAACTGCCAAGCCATGTCTTCCCTGGACCGGAAACAAGCATCCTGGGACCGGTTTCTGGCTTACAGCCGTCATCAGCCAGGCTATCTTGAATCCAGTGGCAAAGTGAGCAAGGGACCCACGTCTGGGCATACCCTGCCAACTTAGGGCGAACATAGCAAAACCAAAGGGGATGATGGACGGAGTGTTGAACATTGCAAGCACTCACCCCCAGTCAACTGATCTGGGTTTAATCCATCATCATTCTTTAGCTCACTCCGCCACCCCAGTTCAGACATGGCCATATGCAAATCAGTCTGACCCTGTGCCTCATGGGAACAGTCCAGCCCGAACTGCCAAGCCATGTCTTCCCTGGACCGGAAACAAGCATCCTGGGACCGGTTTCTGGCTTACAGCCGTCATCAGCCAGGCTATCTTGAATCCAGTGGCAAAGTGAGCAAGGGACCCACGTCTGGGCATACCCTGCCAACTTAGGGCGAACATAGCAAAACCAAAGGGGATGATGGACGGAGTGTTGAACATTGCAAGCACTCACCCGTCATCAGCCTGGCTGATGACGGCTGAAATGCCAGAAACCGGTCCTAGGATGCTTGTTTCCGGTCCAGGGAAGACATGGCTTGGCAGTTCGGGCTGGACTGTTCCCATGAGGCACAGGGTCAGACTGATTTGCATATGGCCATGTCTGAACTGGGGTGGTGGAGTGAGCTAAAGAATGATGATGGATTAAACCCAGATCAGTTGACTGGGGGTGAGTGTTTGATTGGCTCAAACGTTCCGTCCATCATCCCCTTTTGTATCACTATTCAAATCTCACCCTATCAGTCATGGCTTTCCACACCATTTAGCTAATGTCTGCGATAGTGAACTCGGGAAAGGGCCCTGTTCCGTGTTTGGGGCATATATATTGCCTATTAGGAGATGACGCCCATCCAGCCTGCCCTGTAGGAGAACATATCTGCCTTCTTTATCCAATACAAACTCCTCCTCTAGGAAAGAGGTACCTGGACAAATCCAGATCAGAGCACCTCTGGCTTACGAGGAGAAGTCTGGCATACACTTGGCCTCTCCATTTCCTCTGCAATCTAGCAGTCTCAATCCAAGTCAGGTGCGTTTCCTGTAAAAGGGCGATATGCACATTGTGCCTCTTAATATAGGAGTACATCGCATATCGGCGGGAAGGTGTGCGGAGGCCCCACACATTCCAAGTGAGAATCTTGTGGTCTGTCATGTAACAGCTACAGAGGAGAATGGGAACGTTTCCAGGTCAAGGCACTTGGATATACATATTTATTGGGGACCCCTGACGTATCCAGACACCTACCTCCAATTCGCCCACTTGATTAGGGCTAGAACAAAAGCGCCAACATGGCGATATAGGCATACTAATAGGGCAGACACCATGAACAAAAGGAGCTGCCCAAACCTAAGTGGGAAAAGAACCCTCCCGCACAACCAGTTAGTTCCCGGAGTGAAAAGGGGAGAGAAGGGATGCAGGACCTGCAGGTTTTGCCATGTTTGGATCCCCTTAGTTCAGTGTAGTGTGCATTGCTGGTGCATTCGATAATGAGGTAAGAATTCTGACTATATTTTATCTGACACATTTACCCTATCGGAGTTTACAGTGTAGTAGAGTTAATATAACATTCTGTCTAGGGGTATATAACATCAACGAGGCCTAAGAACCACAGTGTGAGCATCAGATAATATCATCCGAAGTCGGCGGTGTTACATCCGGCATATTTACTGAGGCAATGTCTGAAGGACCTGCCGCTGACGAGTCCTCGTCTCCAGTGGAAGGGTTTGGCAGTGCGTCTTTGTAGGTTGCTTCCGAGGTTACAGCTATGCGCTCAACTTTGCGCACGGCTCTCTGCTGTTCCTGTAAAATTTGTTCCAGATCTGGCATCGCCACCAGGCTAGGTGGGCCTTGTTTGTTTCGTCGGCAGCATGCCCTGGGTCCGGCTGCTGCACCATTCCGAGCTCTGGATATACCAGGCGAGCAGGCCCGAGAACCGGCCTGTGGTTTCCAGCCAGTCCCAGGTGTCTTGTGGTGCATCGAAGAATCTAGTTTTGCCGTCTGCCACCACACTGAATCTTGCTGGGTATAACAGCGAGTATTGAATGTCCAGCTGCCAGAGCTTCTGTTTCACCTGTAAAAAAGAACCTCTTTGACGTTGAACTTCCAGTATGTAATACGGGAAAAACAGAACCCTTGCATTCTCTATTTTAATTTCTGGGAGTTTCCTCGTTTCACGTAATATCGCTTCTCTGTCTCTATAGTGCACCACCTTAAAGATGGGTGGGCGAGCTCCCATGCCTGGCACCGGTTTTCTAGAGGGGTTGCGGTGTGCCGGTTCAATTGTGAAGAATGAGGACCGAGATGTAACTGGTAGTAAATCTTTAATCCATTGCTCCATGTATGCAGCCACGTCCTGGCCTTCCACCCCCTCTGGCAGTCCAATCACGCGGATATTGTTCAATCAATCAATCAATCACAAGATTTGTAAAGCGCACTACTTACCCGCGAGGGTCTCAAGGCGCTGAGGGAGAGGAGGGGGGGTGTTGCCGCTACTGGTCGAATAGACAGGTCTTGAGTCGTCTCCTGAAGGTCAGCAGGTCTTGGGTCTGTCGTAGGTTGAGGGGAAGGGTGTTCTAGATCTTGGCGGCGCGGTGAGAGAAGGATCTGCCTCCGGTGGTGGTTCTCCGGATGCGCGGGACGGTGGCCAGGGAGAGGTCGGCGGAGCAGAGCTGACGGTTGGGAACGTAGAAGGAGAGTCGACTGTTGAGGTAGGCTGGGCCGGTTTTGTGGAGTGCCTTGTGTGCGTGGATCAGGAGTTTGAAGGAGATTCTCTTGTCGACGGGGAGCCAGTGCAGGTTTTTCAGGTGGGGGTGATGTGGCTGTGGCGTGGAATGTCGAGGATCAGGCGTGCAGAGGCGTTTTGGATTCTTTGCAGTCGTTTGATGAGCTTGGTCGGGGCTCCTGCGTAGAGGGCGTTTCCGTAGTCGAGTCTGCTGCTGACGAGGGCCTGGGTGACTGTTCTTCTCGTGTCTGTCGGGATCCACCTGTAGATCTTGCGGAGCATGCGGAGGGTGTTGAAGCAGGAGGAGGAGACTGCGTTGACTTGCTTGGTCATGGTGAGCGTTGAGTCGAGGATGACTCCCAGGTTGCGTGCGTGGTCGGTTGGTGTCGGGGGTGCCCCTAGTGACGAGGGCCACCAGGAGTCGTCCCAGGCTGATGGGTTGGAGTCTTGTCTGTGTTCAGCTTAAGTCGGCTGCACTTCATCCAGTCGGCGACGGCTTTCATTCCTTCCTGGAGGTTGGATTTGGTGGTGAGGGGGTCCTTGGTGAGGGAGAGGATCAGTTGAGTGTCGTCGGCGTAGGAGATTATGTTGAGGTCGTGCTGTCGGGCGATGCGTGCGAGTGGAGCCATGTAGATGTTGAACAGTGTCGGGCTGAGGGAAGATCCCTGGGGTACGCCGCAGATGATCTCGGAGGCTTCAGATCGGAATGGGGGGAGGCGGACGCTCTGGGTTCTGCCGGAAAGGAAGGAGGTGGTCCAATCCAGGGCCTTGTCTTGGATCCCTGCATCGTGGAGGCGTGTGCGTAGTGTGGGGTGGCAGACAGTGTCGAAGGCGGCGGAGAGGACCAGGAGGATGAGGGCCGCCGTCTCGCCGTTGTCCAGCAGGATCCTGATGTCGTCTGTGGCGGCGATGAGGGCGGTTTCGGTGCTGTGGTTGCTGCTCATCCTGACTGGGAGGGGTCCAGGATGCTGTTATCTTCGAGGTAGCGGGTGAGCTGTCTGTTGACGATCTTCTCGATGACTTTAGCTGGGAATGGAAGCAGGGAGATGGGCCGGAAGTTCTTGAGGTCGCTCGGGTCCGCCTTGGGTTTTTTGAGTAGGGCGTTGATCTCGGCGTGTTTCCAGCTCTCTGGGAAGGTCGCAGTCTCGAAGGAGAGGTTGATGACGTTGCGCATGTGGGGTGCGATGGAGCTGCCGGCTTTGTTGAAGATGTGGTGTGGAAAAGGGTCTGTTGGGGAGCCGGAGTGGATTGTGCCCATGGTCTTGATTGTGTCCTCGGTGTTCACGTTGACCCAGGCTGTCAGGGGGTCGTGGTCGATGGGGTGCGGCGGGTCTGATGTGTCAGGGCCTGTTGGGGTCGTCCGGGAGTCGAAGCTATCGTGGATGTCGGCGATCTTGCGGTGGAAGAAGGTGGTGAGGGAATCACACAGGGCTTGCGACGGCGGGATGTCGTTGGCGTTGGAGCTGGGGTTGGAGAGTTCCTTCACAATGCTGAAGAGCTCCTTGCTGTTGTGTGCGTTGTTGTCGAGGCAGTCTTTGAAGGAGGTCCTCTTGGCGGACCTGATGAGGTGATGGTGGTTGCGGATGGCGTCTTTGTGGGCTGAGCGGCTGTCCGGCGTCTTCTCGCTGTGCCATTTGTTCTCCAGTTTCCGGCAGGTGCGCTTGGATGCTAGGAGTTCCGGGGTGAACCAGCTGGCTTTCTTGCTGGTGTCTTTGTAGGTTGGTTTTTTCAGCGGGGCTAAGGTGTTGGCGCAGTCGTCCATCCATCGTCTGAGATTGCGGGCGTCGGCGTCGGGTTGGAGGGGTCATTGGGTGGGCTGAGTGCGAGGTTTGTCTGGAGTTGGTCTTCGGTGACTTTGCTCCAGCATCTGCGGGGGATCTGTAGGGTGCGGTGGTGTGCGGTGGGTTTCCGGAAGATGAAGTGGATGCAGTGATGGTCGGTCCAGGTGAGTTCGGAGGTGTGGCTGAAGGAGACGTGGGAGCTTGAGGAGAAGATGGCGTCGAGCGTGTGTCCTGTGACGTGGGTCGGCGTCGTGACGAGCTGTTTCAGTCCGAGGTTGGCGAGGTTGTCGATCAGGGTGGAGGAGTTGCTCTCGTTGTTGTTCTCCAGGTGAAAGTTCAGGTCTCCGAGGAGGATGTAGTCGGTGGAGGTCAGGGCGTGCGTGCTGATGAAGTTGGCGATGGAGTCGCTGAACTGGGGTCGGGGTCCGGGGGGTCTGAAGATGAGGGTGCCTCTTACGGTGGTGTTGGGATCCGTGTGGATCTGGAAGTGCATGTGTTTGGCGGTGCTGAGAGTGTCGTCGGTGCTGTTCGAGACCCTGATGGTGTCTTTGTGGACGATGGCGATTCCTCCTCCGATTCCGTTGGTGCAGTCTCTGCGGGTGATCTTGTAGCCGTCGGGGATGGCTATGGCGATGTCGGGTGCGGAGGATTCGTTCATCCAGGTCTCTGTCAGGAAGGCGACATCCGGTGATGAGGTGTTGAGTAGGTCCCAGAGCTCGACGGCGTGTTTGCGTGTGGAGCGGGTGTTTAGTAGGATGCACCGGAGATGGTTGAGGTCCTTCTTGGCGGGAGTCTCGGGCTCTCCGAGGCAGGTGAAGCTGCAGTTCCGGCAGGTGAAGGGACCATGGGTGCGTTTCGGGGCGGCCTTGAAGCAGGTGGAAGTCCGTCCTGGGTTGAGAGCGATGAGGGTGCTGGCGTCGTATCGGAGGTGGTCTTCGTGGCGGATGCGGGGGCCAGGGGTTCTGGCGCTGCGCGCGGTCCAGGCGCGGACGGGTGCAGACAGGCTTGCCTTAGGCGCGCCTACTGCGCGCGGCTGCCATATATGGGGAGGTGGGAGGGAGGAGCAGCTGGGAGGCGGGAGGCAGGGGCAGCGAGTGGTCAGCGAGGGGGGCGGGGCCGCAGGGGACACAGCGGCGGGTTACGGGAGGGCGAAGGGGTACAGAAATCAAAAGGGGCACACGGGGGCATAGAACGAAAAACAGTCACAGCAGTGGGAGCACAGAACGGAAGGGCAAAAACAGTGGAAAAGCAGTTGGGGCACAGAACGAAAAACAGTCACAGCAGTGGGGGCACAGAACGGAAGGGCAAAAACAGTGGAAAAACAGTGGGGGCACAGAACGAAAAACAGTCACAGCAGTGGGGGCACAGAACGGAAGGGCAAAAACAGTGGAAAAACAGTGGGGGCATAGAACGAAAAACAGTCACAGCAGTGGGGGCACAGAACGGAAGGGCAAAAACAGTGGAAAAGCAGTGGGGGCACAGAACGAAAAACAGTCACAGCAGTGGGGGCACAGAACGGAAGGGCAAAAACAGTGGAAAAACAGTGGGGGCACAGAACGAAAAACAGTCACAGCAGTGGGGGCACAGAACGGAAGGGTAAAAACAGTGGAAAAGCAGTGGGGGCACAGAACGAAAAACGGTCACAGCAGAGGGGGCCCAGAATGGAAGGGCAAAAACAGTGGAAAAGCAGTGGGGGCCCAGAACGAAAAACAGTCACAGCAGTGGGGGCACAGAATGGAAGGGCAAAAACAGTGGAAAAACAGTGGGGGCACAGACGAAAAACAGTCACAGCAGTGGGGGCACAGAACGGAAGGGCAAAAACAGTGGAAAAGCAGTGGGGGCACAGAACGAAAAACAGTCACAGCAGTGGGGGCACAGAACGGAAGGGCAAAAACAGTGGAAAAACAGTGGGGGCACAGAACGAAAACAGTCACAGCAGTGGGGGCACTGAACAAAAGGGCAAAACAATGGAAAAACAGTGGGGGCACAAATATAGAGGGGAAAGACAGTAACAGTGACGCTCACAACGACAAGAATCTACCTACGGCCTACCACTGGCCACCATGGATGAGGCGCAGGTGGTAGCCTGCGGGTGGAGGAGGGCCTCCGCTCAGCAGCAGCAGGGAGCTGGACGCACAGGTGGCGCTGTGCGGATGGGGGGGCGACCTACCCAGATATTGTTCCACCTGTAGCGGCCCTCTGCATCATCCATCCGGTCCTAAAGGTAGCGTATTCTGGCCTCATGTGTGTTTTGTTGTTTACCAATGAAATGTGTGGCCGGTTTGAGATCAGCCAGGTCTTGTTCCGCAGTGGAGACCCGGTCTTTCAGTTTCCGGTGGTCGGTGTGTAGTAGCATCAGATCTGCTGCTACTTTGTCGATTTTCGATTCTAATGATGCTCGGGATCTCTCAATGGCATTTAGAATTGCATCTAGTCTGTCTTCTGGGAGATGTTGTTGGGAGGTGTGCTGTGCTTCTCTCATATCATTGGTGCTTGAGGTTTGTGAGGAGGCGCCGCGTGGACTGGCACTCTTCGTGCGCCCATCTTGGCGATTGTGTTATTATGTGGCCCCGGCATTCGCGCACCGTCCCACTGACTCATCCAGTGTAGCAGGAAATGCAGGACAGGTGTGTATTCTGGTGTGTATCCTCAGGTGTGAAGGAGGTGTGTATCCTCCTCGCTCTGCCCGCAAACATGCCATCGAACTCTGGGACCTTCTCGACTCAACCTCCCCAGACGTCGCATTCCTGACGGAGACCTGGCTGAATCCCGCTTCAGCCCCCGACATCGCCATTGCCATCCCGGACGGATACAAGATCACCCGCAGGGACCGCACCAACGGAGTCGGAGGAGGCATCGCCATCGTCCACAGGAACACCCTCAGAGTCTCAACCAACACCGACGACACCCTCATCACCGCCGAACACATGCACTTCCAGATCCACACCGATCCCAACACCACCCTCAGAGGAACCCTCATCTACAGACCCCCGGACCCCGACCACAGTTCAGCGATTCCATCACTGACTTCGTCAGCACACACGCCATCGCCTCCACGGACTACATCCTCCTCGGGGACCTGAACTTCCACCTCGAGAACAACAAGGACACCAACTCCACCACCCTGATCGACAACCTCGCCACCCTCGGACTCAGACAGCTCGTGACTACACCCACCCACGCCGCCGGCCACACGCTCGACTCCATCTTTTCCGCAAGCCCACACGTCTCCTTCAACCACACCTCCGAACCCCACTGGACTGACCACCACTGCATCCACTTCACCTACAGGAAGCCCACCACGCACCACCGCACCGAACAAATGCCTCGCCGCTGCTGGAGCAGAGTCACGGAAGACCAGCTAACCACAACCTCGCCCTGAGCCCACCAGCCGAACCCTCCGACCCCGACACCGCCGCCCGCAACCTCAGACAGTGGATCGACGACTGCGCCAACACCTCGCCCCGCTCAAGAATCCGCCCAACAGCCACACCAGCAAGAAAGCCACCTGGTTCACCATAGACCTCCAGGCCTCCAAACGAACATGCCGAAAACTGGAGAAGATCTGGCTCCACGAACGGACAGCGGACAGCTACGCCGCCCACAAGAGCGCCACCCGCAGTCACCATCACCTCATCAGATCCGCCAAAGGGCCTCACTCAAAGACCGCCTAGACAACAACGCACACAACAGCAAAGAGCTCTTCAACATCGTGAAGGAACTCTCCAACCCCAGCTCCAACACCAACGACATCCAGCCGTCGCGAGACCTGTGCGACTCACTGGCCACCTTCTTCCACCGCAAAATCGCCGACATCCACGACAGCTTCAACACCACGACCGCCCGGCAACCACCGAGACCACTGCCCCCACAACCACCAACCGCCTGCTCTCCTGGACCAACATCAACGACGAGGACACCAGCGAGATCATGAACACCATCCACTCCGGTTCACCGCTAGACCCGTGCCCTCACCACATCTTCAACAAAGCCAGTACAGCCATCGCGCCCCATCTCCGGAAAATAATCAACATCTCCTTTGAGACAGCAACCTTCCCGGAAAGCTGGAAGCACGCCGAGATCACCGCCTTACTCAAGAAACCCAAGGCAGACCCCAAGGACCTCAAGAACTTCCGACCCATCTCTCTGCTCCCGCTTCCCGCGAAGGTTACCGAGAAAATCGTCAACAAACAACTGACCCGCTACCTCGAGGAGAACAACATCCTGGACCCTTCCCAGTCCGGCTTCCGCAGCAACCACAGCACCGAAACCGCCCTCATCGCCGCCACCGATGACATCAGGACCCTGCTAGACAACGGAGAAACAGCAGCCCTCATCCTCCTGGACCTATCAGCCGCCTTCGACACGGTCTGCCACCACACACTACGAACACGCCTTCACGACGCCGGGATCCAAGAGAAGGCCCTGGACTGGACCACATCCTTCCTTTCCGGCAGAACACAAAGCGTCCGCCTCGCCCCTTCCGATCCAAGGCCACCAAGATCATCTGCGGCGTACCCCAAGGCTCCTCCCTCAGCCCAACGCTGTTCAACATCTACATGGCACCCCTCGCCCACGTCGCCCGACAGCACAACCTCAACATCATCTCCTACGCCGACGACACCCAGCTGATCCTCTCCCTCACCAAAGACCCTCACACCGCCAAAGCCCACCTCCACGAAGGAATGAAGGCCGTCGCCGAATGGATGAGGACCAGCCGCCTGAAGCTGAACTCGGACAAGACGGAGGTCCTCATCCTTGGTTCCAACCCTTCAGCCTGGGACGACTCCTGGTGGCCAACATCACTGGGAACAGCCCCGCCACCCACCGACCACGTACGCAACCTAGGGGTCATCCTCGACCCCACCCTCTCCATGACTAAGCAGGTCAACGCCGTTTCCTCATCCTGCTTCAACATCCTCTGAATGCTCCGCAGGATCTTCAAGTGGATCCCCATTGAAACAAGAAAAACAGTCACCCAGGCCCTCGTCACCAGCAGGCTGGACTACGGAAACGCCCTCTACGCAGGAACGACGGCTAAGCTCCTGAGACGGCTGCAACGCATCCTGAACGCCTCTGCACGTCTTATCCTCGACATCCCCCGACGCAGCCACATCACACCCCACCTGAGAGACCTCCACTGGCTCCCTGTCAACAAGAGGATAACCTTCAAGCTCCTCACCCACGCACACAAAGCACTCCACAACTCCGGACCAGCCTACCTCAACAGACGACTCAGCTTCTACACCCCACCCGCCAGCTCCGCTCGACCAGCCTCGCCCTCGCCACAGTCCCCCGCATCCGGAAAACGACCGCCGGCGGCAGATCCTTCTCCCACCTCGCCGCCAAGACCTGGAACACCCTCCCCACCAACCTCCGACAGACCCAAGACCTACTGGCCTTCAGAAGACTCCTCAAGACCTGGCTCTTCGATCAGTAGCAGCACCACCCCCCTCTTCCCCCAGCGCCTTGAGACCCTCGCGGGTATGTAGTGCGCTTTATAAGTGACATGATTGATTGATTTATTGATATTCAGTGCACCATGCGACACAACACCCACATCAGCAGTATTGCGTAGGAGATCCTGTGCCCTGACCCCACCAGGATCTGACTCTAACACCACGTACCAGCGTTCTCAAGGAACTAGCCGGGGGTTCCGCTCCAGTGACGTCTCAGAACAGGTGGGTGGTATGTCTATTTGCAGGCCCTGCTAATATGGTACAGGTACTGTATTGCGCTGCCCTTCAGCTATCCGGCGCAATCTTTGCACCCTGGCATCAGAGGCCTCTAGCTCCGCTGCGTGCTTGAGTTTGGTGGACCCGGTCTCCTGCGTTCTGTAAGCACCAGTTTAGCCGGTAGGCACTGCGTTGTTTGTAGGGCCTCAGTGTGTAGCTGCTGTCCCTGCTGTTTATATGGCCCGGCAGTGCCCCACCCTTACTGGCTGATATGTCCCCTGCTCACCAGGCCCACGTCTGCACTCTCCGGTCCCGGTGTTTCTATTTCACCCCCAGTGCGCTGGAGGCTCCGCTCCTCCCCTGCGATTCCAGGTGGGCGCTCGCAGTCGCAGTGTGCCGCACGAAGTCTCCCACCTTTCTGGTGCCAGTCCGCTGTATCTGCCTCTGCCTGCTCTCTGTCTCAGGCCTGGTCCCCGGTCAGCGCACGCTCGGCACCAGCGTCCGCGTCGCAGCACGCTTCCGCCTCCCGCTACAGCACCTCACCGGGTGTCTCTTGTGCTGGCTCGCCACCGCTTCGTAGTGCTGTCGATTTTGCTCTCGAGTTTTTCCTTGTCTGGCTCGGCAGTCAGGGCCCTCTGGCCCAGGTCTTCAACTCAGCTCCTTGCTTCCGCTGGCTGGTGAGCGCCTCTCTAGGCCAGACCGCATCTCCGGGTCCCGTCATAGACCTGAGGGTGCGAGGAACGAGCCTCCGGCTGTCGCCACCACTGGATGGATCCCCCAGGGTGAGCAAGGGTCTCCGCCTAGATGTCTCGCATTAAATGCCACGCAGCAATGCAGAAATGTAACGGATTGTGGGGATTTGTGGCGGAGCGATATTAAAGCGCGTCTGCCATGTTGCCCCTGTAGGCCACGTCCTGGAACTATCTTCAGCCCTATTGGCTTTTGGAGCAAAATCCCCTAGAAATTGAAGAGTTTGTTGTGAGAGTGCCTGTTCCAAAATGACCCTGCATTCGGAAGCTAATACAAACCGGAAGTGAGAATGCAGCTGGCTGGTGGTGATTGGGCATGAGTTGATATGATGATGAGGTTGAAGGGTGTGAATGGGCATTCACTAGTAGGGTATTGCTGATCTGTCACTCAAGGACAGTTGGCAATGAAGCAGGCTAGGATGAAAACTAGATATGTCCAGATACAACACACAGGCAATGTCCTGAAACAATGACTGGTTGATTGGTAAGGGCTAAGCATAGATGCTTTACAAGCAGAGCAATAAAGGAGGAAGCCAGAGTTTCACTGTTGTAGCTAAGTAATGAATTGCTTAGTTTATTCATTAAAACCAATACAAATCGGAAAAAATATTCATAAAATCGCAACCTTACAGTACAAGGTGGTACACAACCTGTTCTACTAATTAAAGAAAACACAATTCGTAAACAAACATTAAATATCGAACTACTGTATTTCATAAAATGCAATTATAAAAACCCAATATTGAGTTCATTTGACCACATATACAATTGTTAGTCTAGGTTATTAGGTTTAAATTGTGCTTCCTAAATAATGTTTAAGGCATTTTTAAGTGTGTATAGTAAAACTGGATACACACAAAATAAATGCACTAGATCTTCCACATTAATATAGAATCTCCAAGTTTTAGGACCGTTATGACCATTTTCCTGAGAATATCTAAATGAAAAAGTGTGGCGCAATATTATTCTTCACCGGTTCCCTAACTGTAACAGACAATGGGGGACAATTCTCAAATACATTTTTGAGTGTGTGTCGTAGTACTAAAGGAGAACTACTTCAAGTAGGTTTACTTCATGCGCGTATAAATGCCTTTGTGAACTGACCCCGAAATCTCCAACTGTTTTTATTAGTTCAAAGAAGCCACATTCCTTTGTATTTGCACTAATTGTATATAATTCCCTGAATATTTCTATTTTCTGTTTTCCACCGAATGCACAAATGTATTAATGAGTACATCAAGTAGTACTACGTATATACGTTAAATGAACAAGAGCTAGCATCTGCTTTACATCGCCGAAAGTGACATTATCGTTTTTGGCACTCCCAAAAATCATTGTTCCCCCTTTCCATTTCCTTGAGAGCCTCTCCTCATTTTGTTACTGGGGTGAAAATCTTAGCCTTCATATAAGATGAGCAAGATGAGATGTTCATGACCCTACAAAAAGGATCCTGGGTATGGAATTGCATCTTAAACATTTCTATGTTTATCCACATTCCTCCTTAGAGCTTGGTCTTTGATATTGCAGTGTATGTATTTGACTTTAATAGGTACTTTATACGCCTGACAAGGGTCTGAAGCACATTAGCAAACAGGAACCATGCTGTACAGAGGGTGGGGTAGGAGGCAGAGTCATGGTTGAAAGAGTCTTGAATTGCAGTGTGGTCAATGTGAGAAGGATTTGGCGGTTGAAGGCGCCATTAATTCGAGGCTGGATTACTGTAGTGTCCTCTCTTCTAGTCTCTTTTGTAGGGCCTTATTAAGAGTGCTTGAAATAATCCCAATTATAACATTGGAATGTTTGGAGCTCCACTGAAAACAATGGAGTAGCTCCGGGCTTATAATGGCTGGTATAAGCCCGGAGCTCAAACATTCCAATGTTTCTTTGTTCACAGCTGTGGCTGTGAACAAAGGCTTCAGGGAGCCTGAGGAAATTTCAATCCCCTCGCGCTCCCTGAAGCCTTTGTTTTATTTGTTAGAACATTCTGCCCTCTAGTGGCAGAATGTTCTAATAGCCTTATAGCCCTAGTAGCTGGGCTATACCGGCTATTAAAGTCCTGCTCCCTTGTTAAAGGCCCTCGCCTTCGGCTCGGGCCTTTAACGCTGGAGCGGGCCTTTAATAATAATTATAATAGCCGGTATAGCCCGCTACGGCGGGCTATAAGGCTATATTATAAGCAAGCCCCGGAATTACCATTACCAGGCAATCCCAGTAATCCCAAGGGTGGGGATATTACGGATACTACAAGTTTTGGGCAATAACACATGGCCTTTTGGAGTTTCCACCTATGCCTATGGCCACTTCACTTAAAATTATGAAGGCTTTGAAATCCGGTTCTCCCTCGGACCCGTTTCCTGCGAAAACTCTGGCATCTATCGCCGAGGTATTGAATCCAGCCGTTAACCGGGTCTTGAATCTATCCCTGTCAGAGGGCGTGATGCCGGACAACTGGAAGCACGGAAAAATCCTCCCGCTCTTAAAAAAACCCTCAGCTGATCCCTCGGTAGCCAGCAATTACAGACCGATATCGCTAGCTGCCTTACTTCTCCAAGGTGTTGGAGAAGTATGTGAATGTCACCATTACTGATTTTGTCGGGCAACCCATGTTCTACACCCGAGCCAGTCAGGGTTTAGAGCCAACTTTAGCACGGAGACGGCCCTACTGGAAGTCGTAGAGACGATTAAGACCACCCTTGATAGAGGAGGGAAGGCAGTGCTGATACTGTTGGACCTCTCGGCGGCTTTCGATACCGTGCCCCACGACCGACTTCTGTGCAGATTGCAGGAATGTGGCATTAGGGGCACGGTTCTTAGGTGGTTTTCCTCCTTCTTGGAAAGCCGCCAGCAAACAGTCTGGTCCCCTCCCTTTTCGGCCCACATTCCTCCGCTGAATGTAGGAGTGCCACAGGGTTCTGTTCTAAGCCCAACCCTGTTCAACATATATATGGCCCCCCTTGCACCTCTAGCAGAACAACATTGGGCAAAAATTATATCTTACGCCGACGATACTCAGTTGTTGTTTACCTGCGAGAAGGACGAGGCGCTAAAAGGAAATGATATCAACGCATGCTTGACTGAAAGTGTTTGCCTGGTTTAGGCAAAATCAACTGCTATGCAATTCAGACAAGTCGGAAATCATTTTCTTTGGACATACTCCAGGCGACTTAATGGTGCGAATGGTGGCCACAGAATTTGTCCCCCAGTAAGCCCAGTCACCACCGTAAAAACCTTGGGGTGAAACTTGACTCTGATATGTCCATGAAGTCCCAGGTCCAATCTGTGGCCGGCACTTGTTTTGGGTTACTAAAAATGATGAGGAATTTCCTCCCTTGCTTCCTATTTCACATAGGAAAACAGTGGTCCAAGCCCTGATTACGTCAAGGCTGGACTATGTCAACGTGCTGTACTTGGGCCTTCCTGACTATGTACTTGGCCGCCTACAGGTGGTTCAAAATACGGCGGCAAGGGCCGTACTTATGGTCGGACCCAGGTCACACATGACCCCTCACTTAAAGTCCCTGCACTGGCTCTCAGTGTAAACAAGGGTACGTTTTAAAGCCCTGGTGTTGTCTTTTAAGGCCTTTCACAACATCGGGGCCCCCTACATCATGAACAAAATTCAGCCCTATACACCATCCAGAACCCTGCGGTCGTCGGCCCTGCACCTGACGATTGTGCCAAAGTTCTTTCGCTCACGTAAGGGGGGACGCTCCTTTCAGGTGGCAGCCACGAAGCTATGGAACAGTCTGCCACTTTCCCTTAGACAGGAACAGGAGCTCCTTAGCTTTAGACGAACCTTAAAAACCTGGCTCTTCCTACAGTAGAAGAGACACTTTGCTGTTATGTGCCTTACTGCTCTGCGTAGGGGTCTAGACAGCGCCGGGACACTCCCTGGAGTAGCCGCGCGCTCTACAAATACCCCGTAACATAACATAACATAACAATTGGTATTTCCATGCTAAATCCATATGCTTTCCCTAGTGTTTCATAAGGTGCCAAAATCTCATTATGAAACACAACTTGTAAGTCCGGTGGCGCTGGAAGCCTCTGTTAGCAGCCCCATCGACAATACTGGGACACTCGTGAGAAGCCCCCCTAGCGTAGGAAATGAATCCTGCCCGGCCTGGCTGATGTTTAGCTGGATAGAAGATATCATACCTCTGACTGTAGTAGGTCAATGCATTGGCTCTTTGAGAATGGATTCATTTTCTTTATTTAGTTTTATAAAGCAGTCTGCGTCACTCACCGTTACTTGAGTTTGCCATATAGTTCAAGCTGTAAGTCCAGGTATATGGTGTAGGACAAGTTTATTCATATGTAGGCTATGGCTGCTTTCCAATATTCCTCAAGCACTAGCTCCAATTCAGTAGTGTACGCTAATTTCAATAACTAAAATTCAGGGGTCTTCTGAAGCACAAATGGGTAAGTTCTGACATCGAGGTCAGATTCAGAACATTAAAACATTAGGCCTTGACCCTCTAGGGATCCATCTCCATTACCTGTATAGTATGATGCGATGTGACTGACTCCAGAATATGGTTGTTATGTAATGGGGCAAGATTTTGTGTGCATCTCCAGTTTTTTTTAGTAAGCCGTTTGCCCAATGCAGAAAACTTTAAGCTTGATTTTCTCTTCTATCAATAGCCAATGAATTGATTTTAAAGATGGTTTACACTTCTGGAAAATATATCTTCCCATATTTTTGCCTTTCTGATTGCAAGTGTTAAACTTGTACTTTTTTTCTCCATTTTCAAATATTCTTTATTCGGTTCATGCAACCATAAAAGATGTATACAAAATATATGAAATAAAATCAATCATAAAAACAGTAATAAAATAGACATTACATATTCAGCACTAGTTATGAGCTCGCCAGGTAAACCAATCTAAACAATCATTGTAAACATTCAGAATGGGCAAAGATAGTCATAGCAGCATAAAATTATCAATCTCAATTCACAATCTATAAATTATTAAAGATTAAAAATAAAGTACCAACGTGCGTCCTGAAAGTGCAATCTTAATAACATCCTCACAAAATTACATTTTGCCACAAACAGTGCATCTTACATCTGACCAATATTATGCAAGCTTTATATAGCTATTATAATTAGGGCTCCTGGATTTATGGTATTTATTTTTTCGACATTTCCGTCTGTATTTATCCGTATTTATTTTTTCGACATTTCCGTCTGTATTTATCTGTATTTATTTTTTGCTCGTTTTTTCTGTATTTATCCATTTTTATTTAGTGTTTTCTGAATAAATGAAGCTGCAATGGGTATTTTTCCACATTTATTTAACTGATAAATACATAGTTGCATTTGAATGTCCAAAAGGTTTCAGCAGTATACAGTGCAATAGCGTTATCTGAAAACACTTGCATTGTAGAATAGCATACATAACTGTAGATCTGCACATAATTAAGCTTAATTAGGAATTATATTGTCTTTTTTAATCTCCCATACCTCTCAATCTGTACACCTACTGACCTGGCACTCATGATTAACAGCAGAAAAAATTATCCAAAGAAGGCCTATTTTCCGTATTTTACTGTGTTTAAAAATAAATACAGACAGGAAAATAAATAGTTTTCTGTCTGTATTTATCTGTAAAAATCAGTAAAAACGGAAAACTGGGAGCCCTAATTATAATGAAATGCTACATGCTATATTACAAAACATATTTTCCCTGCTCGATTCCTTAATCGCAACACAGTAGAAATGAATTTAGATATCATTAGACATATTTATTTTGTTTTAAGAAGCTGGAGATAATACAAAGCCGGCCTGCATTTTCTGATATTCAAGGCCCTTAATAATGGAATAAAGAATTATTTCCCTGGTTCAGAGTATAACTGACGGAAAAAAGAAAATGCAGCATGGCCTGGGGTGAGTTAGAATCACAAGGATAGGGGTCAAGGAGGGAGTCGCAATATACTTTACTGGGATAGGAAACCAACAGATGAGCAATACTGAACCTAAATCTAGTGCGGTACTACCTTTTAGAATGACAAAAAGAAAACAAAAGGTATGGGTCTAAGCATTCAGTAGTGACCAAAGGCAGATATTCAGCCACTCTCTTCTTGTCCAACTCTGTGCGTTCCCTGTGCTCGCTAAGTGTAGTTAGTAGTTCCTGCTTCAACTTAGATTTTGAAATGGTTGCAATAAATTGCGGGTAGCAGAAACAGTCCGCTTCCCCATAAGTTCAAGCTGCTTTTTGACATAACTGAGCCATGGAATTGTGTGCATAAAATCAAGACTCAAACAGTACTAAATTCTTGCACTGTTAAGTACAGGCTCCTCCTTTGACCAATGGATCACCATAACATGATTGGTGCAATTTGGATGCGATGTATTAAGGGACTAAACCTAATTCCATATAGCATAGTATGAACGGGAGGTTGGCGGGTACTGCCAGGTGTCTTCTAAGAAAGGAGTTTTCTGTTCTCTGTAGTAGTGAAGCATTTAAAAAAAAAAAAACTCCTGCCCCGTCCTTTATAACAGAACAACAGCGTGCAATGTAGATGTTGATTAATGCATTAATTTGTACATTTTTGGCCATTCAAAGAGAACTAGAATTGGCCCAATTCCTTGCATTTGCCATTAATTTCTTTAGCGGGGGTGTGAAAAACTGTGGGCGAGAGGATCAGGGAACAAACTTTCTAGTAGTGAAATAATAGTCACACAAGTGAAGACAGGGACACAATTTGCGATAAGTTGTTTAATGCTTTTTGTAGAGCAATGTCGTGAATACGTTTAGTATTTTGTACTTTAACACTATTCTCAACAACTCCTTTTCTTCCATTGGTTTAAATTCTGTGAGCCAGCATAGCACCATCGCCACCATCATAACTCTCACTACAACCACTATGACGGTCTTCACCACTGCTATCACAACTTTCACTACGACCAGTATCACTACAACCATCACTATCATCACCATCCCCACCACAATCACCACTTTTACCATTATCACCACCACTATCCCACTTCACTGTTTCCTATCCTAGAAAACCTCACCAAAAACCTCACCAAAACCTTCTGCCCAAGGAAGCTCCAGAATTCCTGGAGACCAAACTAGTGGACTCACTGATCCTTGAACTCCCTTTCATCGCCTACTAAGCCAACAGAGAAACGAAGGCCTGTCACCCACTGCGCACTACATAGAACAAACTGAAGTCCCATTACCTGGCCCGCTAGCCCTGCCAGTTATGCCTACATGCTGGCAAGGCTAGAGGGGGAACAGACCAGAGCTGCCCCTACCACAACTTCCACCGCCTTGCTGACAGTTCTCTACCCCCCACCACAGTCTTGTGGAGACCAGGTGTAAGGCTGCCTCCATCTCACAGGATCCACTGCATCAGCAGTAGATGCACAGGTCTCAGGGATCCACAGCCAGCACAAGAACCAGTGGTGCGCTGGCCCTTTCTTATCTCACATCAGACAGGGGTGCAAAATAATGTAACCACTACAATAGCCTGCTCCTAATCCCTCTCCCCTGCTCTCTCTCTCCCTCTTGTGACTAGACACCACCCTTGCACTATCCTAGCCTTCTCTTCTGCCAGGGCAAGCTAAACCTGCTCCCTGCTGTAGTTTCTGATTCCTATGCTCTTGCCACCCCCCACAACCCAGCCTTCACCATTTCTTCACTGCCCCACTGTTGCACTGGCCTTGTCAGCATCCTCCTTTCCACAACCTCACATGGGAGTGCTGCTGTGTGTGCATTCGCTCCTGCTCTCCCATGAGTAGGGAAATCTGCTGTTCTCCAGGCCCTGTCCTCCTCCCTCCATACAGCACTGTATGCCATCTCCTCCGCTATTATGAAGGCTGGATTTGCAACGCTGTAGGTAAACTTTCGCACCTGAGTGTGCAGTAGATGTCTGGAAACACTCTCTCAAAATGACACTCCTACACAAAAAATAAAGTGCAGCTACTCAGTAAGGCCCTCACACACAGCCTCTCTATCACATACATTCACATATACATTTTCACCTTCGCATACACACATTTTCTCACTCACACACTCACAATACCATAAACAAGCAAGCATCGGCAAAGCCAATGGCTTGTAACTGAAGTTGTAAATTGACATACTGGCCGTATAAGCAATTGTCTCAGGTGTTCCTATTCGATGGGTCTCCCCTACAATTCTGTTGTGGTTGTCTCCTGTGCCATTCCATATCTCCAGTGTCATGGAGAGCCAGAACAGGTGGAAGAGCCTTCTCCTACATCGCGGCTAAGGCCTGGAATGAGCTCCTGACCAACATCAGATGCGTCCCCTCCCTGAACATCTTCAGGAAACCACTCAAGACCTAGCTCTTTGACTGATCAGAGCTGCACACCCCCCTCCCCCCCCAGCACCTTGAAACACTCACAGGTGAGTAGTGCGCTTACAATTCCCTGATTGATTGATTGATGTCTCATTTCTGTGGGATCTAGCGCCAATTTTACCTATTCTGCCAAGTTAACCCTCAAAAGTACCCTTTCTATCTTAACTACCCAGAATAGAAAATGGGCTTGTGGAAATCTACTCTTAGCTAAAACATTAACGGCCCTTTTTAAAGTAAGCTCCAGATGTAGAGAGGCTCTGCCATTGGCTGCGGCACTATAGGGCAACAGTCACTGCAGTTCCCGAGGCCAATGCATTCTGTATCACTACATCTTCATCACTGTTTCATCATTTTGTTATTTGTCATTTAGTATTCATTGAAAGTCCTTCGCGAAGACCCTCAGATCCTCCGTTCCTCTCTACATTTCCTACCTTACTAATATATTTACCTTGAGTCAAAATGCTTCATTTTACAGTTTGTGTCAACTGCCAATTGACACCTTGGCTTATTCAGTGGCGTGTTTCGAAGACTAGGTGACTGGCAATGCAGCTAACATTTATCACAGTGGCCTTTAGAGATGGCAGGAGAATCAAAAGCTGGCATTTCCACACCATCCTTGTGTTTTATGTGCTTTCTGGCCCTATCAGCTCTAATCAAGAGGACGCGCAAAAAGATATGTTAAGAAGGTGGAATGTCCTATTGTCTTTCATCTCCTTTCGACATTTCTGGGATTGATTTATGAGATTCTGCCAACTGGATGGTAGGGTGAAGGTGACCCCATCTCCTCTCTCTGATAGGCTGGCGGAGAGCTCGCTAGCTGTTTCTACGTGTGCCTCGTCAGTATGTGCTGCATGGTCTGCAAAATATTTCTATTTCTACTCAAGTGAGTTTCTACCAGAATATTAAGATTTCAATAATGATCTGCCAAAATATTACTTCCCCACATTGTTATGGTAAGTATTTATAGGTAAGTGTGGATTTACTCTTCTTAACTCCACACACATATATATATATATATATATATATATATTAACTGAAAAAACCATAGGTTTCAGGAACGTTATAGTTAGTTGGACATTTCACTTGTACAAAACCATAGAAATTCCGGCGTTATAGTTAGTTCAGCTAACTATAACTCGCCCCGCAATGCACTGCTGATGACGCCACATATTACATCATTCATGACATGGTCAGTGACATCACTGATGACATCACTGATGACATCTCAAATGACATCACTGATGACATCACTGATGACATCATCCAGTGACTGTGTGTTTCTGTAAAGTTTAATTTTGTTTTATATATATGCCAAGCTGTATTGAGGAATGAGTGGGTGTATAAGTGTCTGTATGGAGGATTTAGTAGGTACGTGACTGACTGTATAAGTGAGTGATTAAATGTGTCTTACTGAATGCATGGGTTCGTGACTAAACTGTGTGAAAGTCTGTATCAGTCTGTCTGTTGTTGTGTAAGCTGCTGCATGGGCTGGTGAGTAGCTGCATGAGTGTCTATATGGGTTATTGATTGCTTGCCTGAGTATTTGTATGGCTGCCTGAGTGTGTGTGTGGGTGGGTGGGAGGTGTGTGACTCTGTGCATAGATGTGTGAGTGGTTGATTCACTGGGTGTATGTGTTCAAGAGTGCATGTGGAAACAGCTGTATGGGTGGGTGAGTGTGTGTATGGGTGTGTTGGTGAGTGAATGGATGTCTCAGTGGTACATGTGCAAGTAACTACATATGTAAAAGGCAGTATATATGAGTGATGGTCTATATAAATAACTATATGTGAGAGTCAGTAATTGTGAGAGTGGCTGCATGGATGAGTGTGTATTTGTATCAGTGATTCTATAAGAGAGTAATTATGTGTTAGTATCTGTATGAATAAGTGAGGTTGTGTCTGTATAACTGTATAGGTGAGTAAATGGAAGTATGATTGATTCTTTGCATGACTGACTAAGTGTGTGAGTAACTCTGGATATGTGGCAGTGTGTGAGTGTCTGTACAGGTGTATGAGTGCATATGATAGTGTTGTATTGATGAGTGACTGCATGTATGAGTGACTGTATGGGTGAATGAGTGAATGTGTGTGTAGACCTAGGAATCAGTCAGTGCGTATTTAGTAACTGGTATTGATGTGTCTATTTTTTCGAAAATGGTAGTCTGTATTTTAGAGTGGGTGTATCAAAGGTTATATTCAGGGTGAGGAGGTGCATCAGATTTTCACGTGGATGATGTCATCAGTGATATCATCAGTGATGTCATTTGAGATGTCATCAGTGATGTCATCAGTGATGTCACTGACCATGTCATGAATGATGTAATATGTGACGTCATCAGCAGTGCATTATGGGGCGCGAGTTATAGTTAGCTGAACTAACTATAACGCCGGAATTTCTATGGTTTTGTACGAGTGAAATGTCCAACAAACTATAACGTTCCTGAAACCTATGGTTTTTTCAGTTAATTTCTATGGTTTTTAAATGCTAATTTCTAACTATAACATGCCTGAAACCTATGGTTTTTTCAGTGAATTTCTATGGCTTTTTAAATCCTAATTTCTAACTATAACGTGCCTGAAACCTATGGTTTTTCCAGTGAATTTCAAAGGTTTTTTAAATGAAAATTTGTAAGTCTAATGTACCTCAATCCTATGTTTTTTTATTTTCTATATATATATACATATATATATATTTAAAAAATTGTGAATAATTTTTAGTTAGGAAAACTATATTAATTCTTTTTTTTTTAAATATTATACAGAAGTCGCACACCCTACACGATGGCTGCGCGCATTCCGGTAGCCATTTTGAAAAGTCACGCTGGGGTCGCGACTTCGGCGTAATTTGTAAAGTATGAAATATCTTTAAATTAATTATAAATAAAAGTTTTCCTTTAAGGGTTTGTCTAAATTTATTAATAAACGTATTTTTAAAGCATTATTTTCAATATAATTTCGACTAAAAATTATTCGATTATTATTGGATTCGGAGGTTAGGAGGGATGGCCATTTTGCTCGATCTGTTTTGCAAGATTTTTTGGTCTAGTCAGGTGGACACCCTCCTCCGGGTGAGGTACGGCTTGAGGATTCTATTCAAAAGGTGAGGAATCAACAGGCAGAAGTATCCATCAGAAGAGCAAGTTACTTACCTTCGGTAACGCTTTTTCTGGTGGATACATTATCTGCATGTGGATTCCTCACTGTCCCACCTGCCTCCCCGTTGTCCACCTGTTTCTACCAAAAAGATGCTTTTACTGTTTGGCACGAATGTTTTTAATATGTCTTAATCATGCTTATGTTTTAATAGTGAGAAATGCTTGATCTGTTGCTATTTCTTTATGCCTTTATTGGTTATGCATTTGTATATATATACATATATATTTAGTATACTATGTATACATGTGAAAATGTGTCGGTCCACCTGTTTACCTCGGTGGCACGGAAAAAACTGGGTGGAACTGACGTCAGCACGCCGACGAGGTCCTCTTATGGCTCCTATGACGTCATACGGTGTCGCGAGCGGAGCCGTGCTATTATGACATCGTCGTCGACGTGGGAGAGCTAGGAAAGAATTTCTGCGGAATGCTGGCGCAGGGGATATTCACCTAAGTGTTCAGGCTAGTCCTTTGGGAGCAACTGTTTATGTTGCCACTCCAGAAACCGAAACCAGTGACCCGAGGCCAGAGGCCCTGCAGATGGCACACGAGGTGGGGAGCCCAGTCGTGTGCACCGGCGGGGCAGCGAAGTGACAAGCACCACTACCCACAGAAAAGGTAACGAGGGCACTGAATAACACAGGATCTTCTCTTTGTATCTGGCAGGAACAACAAGGTTAAAATGCCCTAGTTCCAAAATGTAGAATTAGTGCTACAACGGTCTTCAAGAGGACCTGCGATGGATGCCGCTTCTGCCTTCCGTACACTGGAGGCGGCACATGGGTCACGCGGTACGGTCATACTGCGGTGGGACGCACACTCGTTGACCTCTCATGGCACTGCTCCACACTTCGGGGACAACGCTTTCCATTAGCTGTGTTTTCTGATGACGTGTCGTGCCGGCCCCTTCCAACAACAGAACCCCTTTAGATCCAAACAGGCTCTTCCACTCTCTCACCGGAAGTGAAACCAGGCCATGCGGACACTTTCACAATACAACAGCCAGGAATGCACTTTTCGGTAAAAAAAACACATTCCTTCCTCCTAATTAATCAAATAAACGACTCACTGAAGAACAGGGGCCAGCTTCGATCGGTAAACAGCCGTTACAATGACTTTTTTACTTCGCAATACCATTACAACGCATGCATTACCACGCATGCGTTGTACATCGCGAAGTCATTACTATGCATTTTTTTAGAACGCATGCCTTTACAACAAATTTTGTTGTAAAGGTATGTATGGTAAATGACCATGAGTTCTAAAAAATGTAGACGATCCACGTCGTTGTAAGGAAACAGAGGCTGTTCCGTTTCCTCACAACGACGTGCACCGCCCTCAGAGACGACATGAAGCAGGAACCACGAGGAGAGAGGAACCACGAGGAGTGAGAGGTAAGGGGATTGGGCATGGGGTGGTGGTTACTTTTCTAGGGTTTAGGGTAGTGCAGTGGTGTTTGGGTAGTGTAGGGGGTCGTGCTGAGGGTAGTGTTTTAGGGTTTAGGGTAGTGCAGTGATGTTTGTGTAGTGTAGGGGGTCGTGCTTGGGGTAGATTTAGGGTTTAGGGTAGTGCAGTGGTGTTTGTGTAGTGTAGGGGGTCGTGCTGGGGGTATTGTTTTAGGGTTTAGGGCAGTGCAGTGGTGTTTGTGTAGTGTAGGGGGTCGTGGTGGGGGTAGTGTTTTAGGGTTTAGGGTAGTGCAGTGGTGTTTGGGTAGTGTAGGGGTTCATGCTGGGGGTAGATTTAGGGTTTAGGGTAGTGCAGTGGTGTTTAGGTAGTGTAGGGGTCGTGCTGGGGGTAGATTTAGGGTTTAGGGTAGAGCAGTGGTGTTTGGGTAGTGTAGGGAGTCGTGCTGGGGGAGTGTTTTAGGGTAGTACAGTGGTGTTTGGGTAGTGTAGGGGTCGTGCTGGGGGCAGTGTTTTAGGGTTTAGGGTAGTGCAGTTGTGTTTGGGTAGTGTAGGGGTCGTGCTGGGGGTAGTGGGTAAGGGGTTTAGGGTTGTGCAGTGGTGTTTGGGTGGTGTAGGGGGTACTGTTGGGGGTAGTGTTTTAGGGTTTAGGGTAGTGCAATGGTGTTTGGGTACTGTAGGGGGTACTGCTGGGGGTAGTGTTTTAGGGTTTAGGGTAGTGCAGTGGTGTTTGGGTAGTGTAGGGGGTAGTGCTGGGGGTAGTGTTGTAGGGTTTAGGGTAGTGCAGCGGTGTTTGTGTAGTGTAGGGGGTCGTGTTTTAGGGTTTAGGGTAGTGCAGTGGTCTTTGGGTAGTGTAGGGGGTCGTGCGGGGTCGTGTTTTAGGGTTTAGGGCAGTGCATTGGTGTTTGGGTAGTGTAGGGGGTTGTGCGGGCGGTAGTGTTTTAGGGTTTAGGGCAGTGCAGTTGTGTTCAGGCAGTGTAGGGGGTCTTCCAGGGGGTGGTGTTTCAGGGTTTAGGGCAGTGGTGTTCGGGCAGTGTAGGGGGTCGTGCTGGGGGTGGTGTTTCAGGGTTTAGGGCAGTGCAGTGGTGTTCGGGCAGTGTAGGGGGTCGTGCTGGGGTGGTGTTTCAGGGTTTAGGGCAGTGCAGTGGTGTTCGGGCAGTGTAGGGGGTCGTGCTGGGGGTGGTGTTTCAGGGTTTAGGGCAGTACAGTGGTGTTTGGACAGTGTAGGGGGTCGTGCGGGGTGGTGATTCAGGG
The DNA here is from genome assembly GCA_963921515.1 of Calotriton arnoldi. Taxonomy (NCBI): domain Eukaryota; kingdom Metazoa; phylum Chordata; class Amphibia; order Caudata; family Salamandridae; genus Calotriton; species Calotriton arnoldi. The sequence goes on from CAWUFW010002048.1 coordinate 1,491,073, forward strand.
TTTAGGGCAGTGCAGTGGTGTTCAGGCAGTGTAGGGGGTCATGCGGGGGCTGGTGTTTCAGGGTTTAGAGCAGTGCAGTGGTGTTCGGGCAGTGTAGGGGGTCGTGTGGGGGCTGGTATTTCAGGGTTTATGGCAGTGCAGTGGTGTTCGGGCAGTGTAGGGGGTCGTGCTGGGGCTGGTGTTTCAGGGTTTAGGGCAGTGCAGTGGTGTTCGGGCAGTGTAGGGGGTCGTGCTGGGGCTGGTGTTTCAGGGTTTAGAGCAGTGCAGTGGTGTTCGGGCAGTGTAGGGGTCGTGCTGGGGCTGGTGTTTCAGGGTTTAGGGCAGTGCAGTGGTGTTCGGGCAGTGTAGGGGTCGTGCTGGGGCTGGTGTTTCAGGGTTTAGGGCAGTGCAGTGGTGTTCGGGCAGAGTAGGGGTCGTGCTGGGGGTGGTGTTTAGGGTTTAGGGCAGTGCAGTGGTGTTCGGGCAGTGTAGGGGGTCGTGCTGTGGCTGGTGTTTCAGGGTTTAGGGCAGTTTAGTGGTGTTCGGGCAGTGCGGGGGTCGTGCTGGGGGTGGTGTTTCAGGGTTTATGGCAGGGCAGTAGTGTTCAGGCAGTGTAGGGGGTCATGCAGGGGGTGGTGTTTCAGGGTTTAGGGCAGGGCAGTGGTGTTTGGGCAGTGTAGGGGGTCTTGCTGGGGCTGGTGTTTCAGGGTTTAAGGCAGTGCAGTGGTGTTCGGGCAGTGTAGGGGGTCTTGCTGGGGGTGGTGTTTCAGGGTTTAGGGCAGTGCAGTGGTGTTCGGGCAGTGTAGGGGGTCGTGATGGGGGTGGTGTTTCAGAGTTTAGGGCATTCCAGTGGTGTTCGGGCAGTGTAGGGGGTCGTGCAGGGGAGGTGTTTCAGGGTTTAGGGCAGTGCAGTGGTGTTCGGGCAGTGTAGGGGGTCGTGCAGGGGCTGGTGTTTCAGGGTTTAGAGCAGTGCAGTGGTGTTCGGGCAGTGTAGGGGTCGTGCTGGGGCTGGTGTTTCAGGGTTTAGGGCAGAGCAGTGGTGTTCGGGCAGTATAGGGGTCGTGCTGGGGTAGTGTTTTAGGGTTTAGGGAAGTGCAGTTTTGTTCGTGCAGTGTAGGGGGTCATACTGGGGTAGTGTTTTAGGGTTTAGGGCAGTGCAGTGGTGTTTGTGTAGTGGGCAGCGCATGCGCTGCGTCGCTAGGTGAGACCTAAAAGCATTGCACCAAGATGGCTGCCAACACTTCCTGGATTGAAGTGTTGGCAGCCAATTAGAGCCAAGCTCGTGCTTGTGTAGTTAGGTCCCGCCCAGATATATAAAGATTTTTTCCTTTAATATCTCGAAAACTACTGAACGGATTTACACCATTTAAAAAAAAGGGCGCTTTCTGAACCAAGCACTACCTTTTTGCCAAATTTGGTGTAATTCCGTTCAGCAGTTTTGGCTGTAACCGTGTCTAAAGTTTCCTATGGGAAATTGATTTTTTGACCTCTATTTTTTGAATTTCTCAGGAACTACTGAACGGATTTACACCATTTAAAAAAAAAAGGGCGCTTTCTGAACCAAGGGCTACCTTTTGCCAAATTTTGTGTAATTCCGTTCAGCAGTTCGGGCTGTAGCCGTGTCTAAAGTTTCCTATGAGAAATAACATGGGGAAAACGCGTTTTGGGACCCCTTTTTCTCGGCCCCGCTTGACGAATCACCCCGAAACGTTCAGGATAGGAGCTGACCGGAGCGCCCCACTAGTTTTGAAAATTTCGCGAACATTCGTCATCCGGCGCCAAAGTTATTGGGAAAAGAAAAACGCTTTTCCTATGGAAACTAGGTCCTAACTATAACTATCTACTGGCGACCGTCAGTAGATATATATATATATATATATATATATATATATATATATATATATATATATATATATATATATATATATATATATTCACTGAAAAATCAAAGGTTACTGGGACATTATAGTTAGGCTGACATTTCACTAGTACAAAACCAGAGAAATTCTGCAGTTATAGTTGGCGGAGCTAACTATAACTCGTGCCCCTGCAATGCACTGCTTATGACCTCACATATTACATCACTCATTACATGGTCCGTGACATCATTGATGACAATACAAAAATGACATCACTGATGACATCACTGGTGATATCATCCGGTGACTGTGAGTGTCTTTAAAAAGTTTATTTGTGTTATATATATATATACCAAGGTGTATTGGTGAATTAGTGGTGTATGAGTGCCTAATTGGATAATTCTGTGGGTGCCTGAGTAACTGTATAAGTGAATAATTAAGTGTCTACATGAGTACTGCCTGAGTGAATGGATGAGTGCAAGGATAGTGTCTGGGTGATTGAATAAGTGTATGGATACTGCGTGAGTAAATGGATGAGATTATGGATAGTGCCTGAGCCAATGCATTAGTAGTGCTTTAGTGAGTGGATGAGTGCAACAGTACTGCCTGGGTTATTGGATAAGTGCATGGGTAGTGCCTGGGTGAATGGATTAGTCCATGACTAGTGCCTGAGCGAATGGATGAGATTATGGGTAGTGCCTGAGTGAATGTATGAGTGTATGAGTAGTGCCTGGGCTATTGGATACGTGCATAAGTAGTGTATCATTGAATGGATGAGTGCGAGGTACGGCCTGGGTCATTGTATAAGTGCATGGGTAGTGCCTGAGTGAATGGATGAGCGCATCAGTAGTGCCTGAGTGAATGGATATGTGTATGGGAAGTGGCTGGTTGATTGGATGAGTGCATGAGTAGTGGCTTGGTGGTTGGATGAGTGCATGGATAGTGCATGGATGATTGGATGATTGGATGTGTAGTACCTTGGTCATTGGACAAGTGCATGAGTAGTGTCTGAGTGAATGGATGAATGCATGGGCAGTGCCTGAGTGAATGGATTAGTGCATGAGTAGTGCCTGGGTGATTGGATGAGTGCATAGGTACACCACTCAAACAAAGCAAATATAAAATGGCAACCTCTTCAACTTTCCACTCTATCATCATGAGAAAGTCAGCAAATGAAATCATGTCTTTCATTTTAGATTACTCTACCTCCACTTGTGAATGTTTAGCATCTGTTAACCCTTTCCCTCTCTTTCAAAACGACATTCCTGTTCATGTATTCGCAATTAACGTGGAGAAATCGCGAAAAAAACAGGAGTTCAAACCTATATCTAGCTTCATTGTTTTAAATTGAAATACTACACATTTTATAACATAGTACTGATTTAGAAATTAAAGCTTGCCATTATTTAAATTGTGTAATCACTCCTCAACGTTTTAAAACATGTTCTGTCTCTTTAATATCCTTCATACCCCTCAATGCACTCTTATCTCAGTGTATTTAGCAATCCAGTGGAACCAGTAGGTCACAAGTTCACAGCACATTCTAGAAGGAACATGCTACTTCCAAATAAGATACAGTAGGTGTGCTCTACTCCACAGATTCAAAAGCATATCCATGTCTGTATTACATTTCTTTTCTTAAGCATCTAATAATAAGACTTCTTCCTAAGGCATCCAACACGCTACCTAATTTTATTCACTTTCATGCTGACAACATCCAATTAAATATATCTTTTTTTTTTTTAAACCTCCATTTTAACTGCTTTTTCTTTCAAAACTACCTCATTCAGCTCCAGCCTTCTCCTGACTACTATTTCTCCTTCACTTCAAAATGCTTAGAGCATTAGCTATATCTATTGGGCTAAAGAAGCTGCAAAAAAGAGAGATATTGACAGGGACTTGGGTTTGCCAAATGTGCAGATTACGTGGTTTGGCCGGAGAGGTTGCTGGGTTTGGTTAAATCCATTGTGGATTCCTATGCTCCTCACCAGATGATTGTGCACTGTGATGGCAATGACCTAGGCACATTGACTTGGATAGGGATGGAAATCCTAATGAAAGAAACCTCTGCAGAACTGATGTCGCATTTCCCTCTCACTGTCTTGGTGTACTCTAATATATGCCAAAGACCGAAATGGAAGTGGTCAAATCAATTCTGTCCACAGATTGACAAAGCCAGGAAACATGTTAATAAATCTGTTTCTGCATTCCCCAGAGACCATCACATGGGCTGTTCTATAACAACAATCTGCGCTTTGACATGCATGGAATTTATAGAAATTATGGAGTTCACTTTACAGATGAAGGCAACAGGGTGTTTCTGTTTCCAAGTAACCTGAATCTCTGCATCCGGTCTTATGTGTAGCAGCCATATACACACAACAAATGCAACGGCTCTTGTCAGTGCCACCCTAGTACCCAAAATATTGTGAAGTTTTTATCTGAAGGGTTTTTTTTCTTTAGTTTTTGGGGATCTTCGCGACAATGTCACGATCCCTACGGACACCTCGTGAAAACGAAGAACAAAAGCAGACATTCAATGGCCACCAACACATCCAAAAATAATATGTAAAAAAATCCATTCTGAGAAGTGCCCTACACGTATTACTATATACATACTTCTTTCAAAGCATGTTCAAACATATTTTTTTACTAAGTTTCTTTATAATCCATCTTTCAGACCTATTTTCCGTTTTCGCGATTCTTCAGGACGTTGCGATGACATCGTTAACTGTGACGATCGCGCCTTTTCCTTAAAGTGAAAACCCATATATGCACACATATTACAGTATTTTACACACTAAGGTGCCAATTACGATGCTGTAGGAAACGGCTCCGACCATTGGTCGGAGCCGTTCCTAGGCATCGTAATCTCCTGTTTGGAATAATTTCCGACCGACCCATTTGGATGGAGTCGGTCCGAAATTAACCCAAACAGGATTTCTGAATGGCTTACGATGGGCTCAGAGAGCGTGTCTGCCATTCGGAAAGGGGCCTGTAATCCCAAGGATGGCTCTTTCTGCCTGAGGGATTACGATACAGATTCCCACAGCCTTTCTGTGCCGGCTTTTCCGACACAGAACGGCTGTGGGAATCCGACTTTGGGGTCCCCCAGCCGGGCCCCCATAGGTGCAAGGCCTCCGGGTTGCGGTCTAAGGGCCCGTTGAGCATGCATTCCGGTCAAAATGCATGCTCCTTTTGTAAAGAATAGGAGTGCGATCAAACAGTGTTCGGTCGCATCCTACTTGCTGGGTTGGGACCGATTACAGGAGGTCGGTTGGTCCCAGTTCCCAAACAATATCGGACGGACTCATGTCCGCCCGACATCGTAATTGGGCCCTAGGGGTTTATTACGGTACTCTTCAAACTCATGTTTTTCTAGTGTATTTCTAGAAGACACATCTCTAAAACCTATTTTCCATTTTCGGGCAGAGACCGGAGATCGTAATGATGTTGGTCATCGCGACCCCCACGGTTACGTCACGAAGGAAGAAAGCAAAAGCAGGAATTCAATAGCCACCACCAGATTAAAAAATTATTACTATATAGTTAATTCTAACCATCACTGTAGATAACTCACTATATAAATAGCTGTATAAAAACATTTATTAATATCTCTATAACAATGCATACTAATGATTAATTTTTTTATATTTTCACCAATATTCGCGGCGACGTTGATAGTCCTGATGTCCCCGCAATGGAACACGGGGGCCACACTGTCGGTCAGGGAACCATCACGAATATCACACACTTTTAAAAACATCTATTTTGGACATATAAATTCTGTCACTAACACCTCCATTTCTCAACCATGGGGTCAGAGTATCTCCACCCTGACCCCTTATGTGGGCTTTTACACAGATTTTCAGCCCCGGGAACTGTTCCAGATAGATAAAATGGTGGCCGTAACTTTCTATTCAGGTTGCATCCAACCAATCCGAGCATTCCTGTTGGCGCGTGCATTCGCGATTCATCATTCGCAAAATATCCGCGGCTAGAGATAGCACTATAATTTTAAACTTACATTTCTCAAAACTACTGAACAGATTTACACCAAATAAGCAAAAGGCACTTCCTTGAACTGACATCTACTTCCTGCCAAACTTGGTGTAGGTCCGTTCAGCGGTTTGGGCTGTAGAGGTGGCTAAAGGTTTCTATGGGAATTAACATTGTAAACACAACCTTATTTCGCGCCACAAATTCTAGGTCCCCACTACACGGATCACCCCCAAACTTTCCCAATCAATAATACCCACTGTAACACTTTCTTTGGCACAATTTCATGCAGATTGGTCAAACGACACAAAAGTTATAGACAAGTCAAAAATGCTTTCCCTACGGAATCTAGGTCCTAACTATAACTACTGACTGGTGACCGCCAGTACTTAATACCTTAAAAAAAATATATATATATGTGTATCATCTTCAAGGTATGTAGATATGGCATTAAGTAACGTACATTCATACTTAGATATCAATTCTTCCTTTGATGGCACGGTCGTAGTCTATAACTTAGCCAAAATATTTTATGCTTGATATTCTGACGTACAGCCTTTCTCTCAATATATGCTCCATGGCCTCCTAGATGTTACTTCATCTGCTCTGTCAGAGTCTGGTGTATAAAAGTCTGTACTACATGTGCCCCCTGAGAAATGTTAATGTATGTGTTCTGAGAGTGTGGAGCATAGCACTTACTGTTTCAGCATATCTTCTGTCAGACTCTGGTGCAATGCCCAAAAGTTGTCTCTACGAGTGTGGAGCGCATGGTCTGTTAGTGGTTGCAGTGCTCTGCCAGATTGCGGTGCGGAGCCTTTACTGCACGTGTTCCGAGCAAAGATGACTATTATAGCGCCCTGATGGCCAGTTCCAAGGCAGATTTTCAGTGTAGCCACTGACCATGTAAATTATTTCAATTTAGATTCATTGGGCCTGATTGAAAACAAAATTAAGGAAAGTTACAGATAGTAGCTGTGCATTCCTACAGTCAGATCTGAGGCTGGTTTTGGGTAGTTCAGCCCCTTTTGCATAGTTCACTCCTACTGGTACAGCAAAGATCTTTGTCACAAGATCCAAGCAGGAAGGTGGTGTGCATCCGAAACTCCAGGTAAGAGAACCCAAAACAAGGGCACAAAAGCAAGGGATGCGGCCCCACTTAACTACCTGTTAAACTGTGTGGGCGTAGTCATTAAAGAGAACAGTAGGTCAGGAAAATGGCTGGGGGGGGACATACCACCATCAAAAGAGCTCTGTTTCCCCTGTTTCCTCTCCTTACCACCCCTCAGTCTGTCCTGCTACAAAGGATTCCTGGAATGTCCTGGGGAGAGGCCTGCAATTCACATTTGCGTTCCGGGCCCTATCCAACCCTCCATCCTAAGTACCGCTTCAATGTTGCAACTACTAAATGAATCCCAGTTTAGCTATGCCCCCACTCTGGTCCCCATCCATCTCACAAAATATACCTTCAGGGCACATGCATAATTGTTGTGAGTGCTGAGTTACAGATCAAAAAAGTTATGGTTTGCACTGGTGAATTTGAGGCAGGGAAGCACGCTCTACAGAGCCAAGCACAACGAGTGTCCTAGCCTTCTCCGGCAATGAGCTCAAAACATGGAATGACCTCCCTCCATACATCAGGCCCCCTCTTTGCTTCTTGAATTCTGTAAGAGTCTGAAGACCTGGCTCTTCAACTAACACCCAGCAGATGACCTACAATCCTGTCCCATCACCTGGATACTCTTCGGGTGATAAGTAATGCTTTACAAATCCAAATAACATAACAACACAACTTGCATTGGACCTTTCTCCATACCTACTTTAAGGGTCACAGATTGATATTTTCATGCAGGAAAGGCAAACCCAAAGATGAAGGCCATCATCCCAGCATTCACAGCTGTTCACCTTCTTCCTCAGTAATATTTATGAGGCAGGAGGTTTTGCAACATTCCTGTGAATAACTATTCTGCAATATGACTGATTGCTATATCAGCTGCATAGCGAATTGCTGGGCAGGGTTCACAAATATGGTGTGCAGTTTGTGCACACTGGTTTGCAAACCTGTCCAACACTACATCAAGACTATAGTTTGCTAATGTTACTTTCACTAGGATCTGTGTGTAGCATGTGTGCACAGGAGTCAGCCTTTCTAGTCAAGACTCCATGTTTTACAATTTGATACAATGAGTACCACTGAATTATTCAATAGTGGCAACTTTATTTACTGCATTATTTACATTACTACAAAATGTCAACACTTTAATTTTCAAGTTTTATTCAAAGTTGGTGGGACAGATCCATGTCATACAACCTAAATTACCAAATGGCTAATTTATAATATAACAATCAAATAAATTCAATTCCTAAATAACTCAGCAGGCAATATTTTCCCAGACACATAATCATAATCATAGAAACCATAATAAATCTATTATTCACTAACAATCGTGCAATGTTTTAAGCCATCACCTGTTGGTGGTTTATTTGTAGGTGAAGATTGGTACCTACAGCTAGGAATAACACCACAATCACAAATAAGGTCCAGTCAAGTCTCAATAAATTAATCTTTTCTCAACCTTTGGTGGCTTGGCTCATTAGCAGTCAGACTTAACTTAGGAGATAGGTGTGTGAAGCATTTAAAAATACCAAAACAGTAAATAAATAAGACACTACACAGAATAAAAATCCAACACCAATTTATAAAAATGGGAATTATTTTTATGATTAAAAGGACACAAAAACAACAAACATCCATTGAAGAGAACCAAAGATATGAATTTTTAAGGATTACATGTAAAAATTTGCTTTCTCGTGCTTAATAGCATAAAGCTCCAAACAGGGACATCTGGTCGTGCTTGACCAGGCCCAAGTCAAAGTTTCAGGCCAACCGCGATGGAGCACGGGTCGTATGCGATGGAGCACGGGTCGTATACGATGGAGTGGTGGGGCCGCACAACATTTTAGCTTTGCATTTAGTCACTTTTTTGGGTTTCTTTCTCTCACCATCAAGCAGGTCTCCACGGCAGGCGGAGTTGCCATTTGATGATGGCGGCTTGCTTCAGTGCGAGGTCTCTGTAAAATCCTGGCACTCTTGGTTTTGGGCGTTGATGACGAAGAGCTCCGGAGCTTCGGCCGGACTCACTGAATTTTAGGCCGGGTTGTGGTTTGATGTTGCTGGCTTGACTCTCGACGACGGGTCGGTCAACTTATGGATCTTTTCACAAAAATTCTCCAAATTATTCCAAACTTCTGGATCTACTTCCAAAAGGTCCTTTTGGGACTACAATTCTCACAATGCACCTCGTCAAATCCTTAAAACTCCACTAGACGCCAGTCAGCTGGACTCTTCTTGTTGGAGTTGATGAAGTTGACTTCTTGAAGCTCTTTAGGACCAGTTGCTGTCAGGGAGTCCACTCCTTAAAACTTTAAAGTAAGGCAAAGGCCTCTTTTTGTGAAGCCCAGATTGTACAGCAGATGCAGCCTTATGAGTGCAATCCTTCTGGGTGCAGACTAGGGGTTCAGCAGGGCAGTCCTTGTTGTTTCCAGGCAGGGATCTGAGTTGCTAGGCAGCTCTCCCATATTTATCCATATTTCTGGGCTGGCAAGAAGGGGGGTACCCCTGACCTATGGGGTGCAGGGTGGCACCCTCTGTGATGATCACTTCCCCTGAAGTGTGGCATCTTCTTTTCCCAGAAAGCACTATTCCACAATGATTAAAATGGAGAAAATCTCTCCTGTAGCTTCAGGTCTAGCTAAGCCTACCCACAGGTGATGCTAACTTTTCACTACACTCTCCTTACAGTCCCTCTCCTAATTCAATTACAGGGTCTGCCACCTGGCTGGGGGTGCAGGAAGTGGGAATGGGCCTGGGTCCTGTCTTCACTGTCTTTCTCCCTTTGAAGACCAATTTGGCTACCCAGTCCTGGCATCTACTGTTGCAGATCTCCTCCCACCAGATGTTTCCTTTGTCTCGGTCGAGGCCACTTCACACCTCATTAAGGCAGCTTGGGCCAGCCTGTCAAAGGCTGGCCAATCAGAGGAGGCTGCTACAGAACTGAATTGGGTAACTTTAGGAAAGCAGTTCTATAACTTCTTTCCTACAATAGTTATAATAAATCCAATCTTGGAAAGTTCTTGGATTCATTACAACTATTAATTTGACACTTTGATTTATTATTTCAGCTCACTCCTGTAAAAAGATGTACTTTTATTAATGTTAAATAAAGCCTTTCCATGTTAGGCTATGGAGCTAATGTACCACAATGGGGACAACCTTAATTGGCACTTTTTTCCCTCAACAGGGCCTATAAAACGTATTTTAAAATGTCCCTGCTTATTTTAACATGGCACCCTACCACTGGGGCACCTAGGGTAGACCTTAGGGATGGCCTCTATGTAAAAATACGGTAGTTTAATACTAAGTACCTTTAATTCCAAAGTTACATTTGATCATAGTTTTCTTTTAAAAGCAGCCTGCAAGGCTGGGCTGGCTTTTAAAATGACAGCAGGCACCACAGCAGGCACCACAACAGTGCATACTTAAGTAGATTACCTCTACTGGGCCTCTAAAACGACATGCCCTACCATATACTAGGGACTTACAAGTAGGTTGCCAGTACCAGCTACAATTACACCTAATTACCATATACATTTTACACAGAGCCATGCCCTGGGCCTGGTTAGCAGGACCCAGGGCACAATCAGATTCAGTAACCACCAGTATCAGTCAGAAATGGGGGAAAACTTGGGGGACACTGCAAAAAGCCTTGTTTTCTCACATCACCTCTATCAGTTTATAATCAGAGTGTAATCTAGAACTTTGAGACAAAGATCAGCCAGTCTATATCCTGTTCAAGATTTTTTGATTCAGATTAAAGGGCACACTCAAGGTGGCCCTCAGCCCTTTAGCAGAACCTTGTCCATCAAGGATTCCAATCAATCAATCAATCACAGAATTTGTAGAGCGCACTACTTACCCGCGAGGGTCTCAAGGCGCTGGGGAGAGGGATGGGGGGGGGGATGCTGCTTCTGGTCGAACAGCCAGGTCTTGAGTAGCCTCCTGAAGGTCAGCAGGTCTTGGGTCTTTCGTAGGCTTAGTGGAAGGGTGTTCCAGGTCTTGGCGGCGAGGTGTGAGAAGGATCTGCCGCCGGTGGTTGTTCTTCGAATGCGGGGGACGGTGGCGAGGGAGAGGTCGGCGGAGCGGAGCTGGCGGTTGGGGACGTAGAAGAAGAGTCATCTGTTGAGGTAGGCTGGGCCAGTTTTGTGGAGTGCCTTGTGTGCGTGGGTGAGGAGTTTGAAGGTGATCCTCCTGTCGACGGGGAGCCAGTGCAGGTTCCTCAAGTGGGGGGTGATGTGGCTGTGGCGTGGTACGTCGAGGATCAGTCGTGCGGAGGCGTTTTGTATGCGTTGTAGTCGCTTGATGAGCTTGGCCGGGGCTCCCGCGTAGAGGGCGTTCCCATAGTCTAGTCTGCTACTGACGAGGGCCTGGGTGACTGTTCTTCTTGTGTCTGTCGGGATCCACCTGTAGATCTTGCGAAGCATGCAGAGGGTGTTGAAGCAGGAGGAGGAGACTGCGTTGACTTGCTTGGTCATGGAGAGCGTTGAGTCGAGGATGACTCCCAGGTTGCGTGCGTGGTCGGTGGGTGTCGGGGCTGCTCCCAGCGTCGTTGGCCACCAGGAGTCGTCCCAGGCTGAGGGGTTGGAGCCGAGGATGAGGACCTCCGTTTTGTCCGTGTTCAGCTTTAGTCGGCTGATCTTCATCCAATCGGCGACGGCCTTCATTCCGTCATGGAGTTTGGCTTTGGCGGCGAGGGGTCCTTGGTGAGGGAGAGGATCAGTTGAGTGTCGTCGGCGTAGGAGATAATGTTGAGGTCGTGTTGTCTGGCGATGCGTGCGAGCGGGGCCATGTAGATGTTGAACAGTGTTGGGCTGAGGGACGATCCCTGGGGTACGCCGCAGATGATCTCGGAGGCTTCGGATCGGAAAGGTGGGAGGCGGACTCTCTGGGTTCTGCCGTCGAGGAAGGAGGTGGTCCATTCCAGGGCCTTGTCTCGGATCCCTGCGTCGTGGAGGCGTGCGCGTAGAGTGCGGTGGCAGACAGTGTCGAAGGCGGCGGAGAGGTCCAGCAGGATGAGGGCTGCGGTCCCGCCATTGTCCGGCAGGATCCTGATGTCGTCGGTGGCGGCGATGAGGGCAGTCTCAGTGCTGTGGTTGCTGCGGAACCCTGATTGGGATGGGTCCAGGATGCTGTTTTCTTCGAGGTATCGGGTTAGCTGTTTGTTGACGATCTTCTCGATGACCTTGGCTGGGAACGGAAGCAGAGAGATGGGCCGGAAGTTCTTGAGGTCTCTCGGGTCCGCCTTGGGTTTTTTGAGTAGGGCGTTGATCTCTGCGTGTTTCCAGCTCTCTGGGAAGGTCGCGGTCTCGAAGGAGAGGTTGATGATGTTGCACAGGTGGGGTGCGATGGAGCTGCTGGCTTTGTTGAAGATGTGGTGCGGGAAAGGGTCTGACGGGGAGCCGGAGTGTATTGTGCTCATGGTCTTGATGGTGTCCTCGATGTTCACGCTGGCCCAGGCTGGCAGGGGGTCGTGGTGTGTGGTGTGTGGCGGGTCTGGTGTATCGATCTTAGTTGGGGTTGTCTGGGTGTTGAAGCTGTCGTGGATGTCGGCGATCTTGCGGTGAAAGAAGGTGGCGAGGGAATCGCACAGGGGTTGCGACGGCGGGATGTCGTTGGTGTTGGAGCTGGGATTGGAGAGTTCCTTCACGATGTTGAAAAGCTCCTTGCTGTTGTGTGCGTTGTTGTCGAGGCGGTCTTTGAAGGAGATTCTCTTGGCGGACCTGATGAGGTGGTGGTGGTTACGGATGGCGTCTTTGTGGGCTGTGTGGCTGTCCGGTGTCTTATCGCTGTGCCATTTCTTCTCTAGTTTCCGGCAGGTACGCTTGGAAGCTAGGAGTTCCGAGGTGAACCAGCTGGCTCTTTTGGTGGTGTCGCTGTAGGTGAGCTTTTTCAGCGGGGCGAGGGTGTTGGCACAGTTCCAAATTATAGTCAGTCTTTGGAAGTGCCATATGCTTACATTCAGTGTGATTGGTAGAGTAGGTACAGCTACATGAACTATTGCCATCTGACATTGTTGACTGGTGATGTTGCAGGCCCTGAGGTGTCAATCATAATGATTGTTGACATGGGGGCATGCCATACCTGGAGCAGAAGTGTGTGGTTGGTAGCAAGCCATCAGTGAGGGTTGTGGTAGCAAACTGGGAGCAAGAGCACTAGGACCACAGGAGCAAAGGAGAAAGGAGTGAGCACACAAATCTTCCAGAGAGACTCAGTTTGAGATGCATGTGGAGAAGAGTGTATGAATGAACTTTGCATACGTGCATGTAGGTCTGTGTGAGAGAAATAGAAATCATTGGGTGTGTGCCTAGTAAGGCGTGCATGAGAACCACTGGTGTGACAGCCACGTAGACCTATCCCATGGTGTCTTGGCCAGCCATACAAACCATCTAGGCGTTGCCCAAGTAGCATTTGCGGAACATATGTTGTATAATGGACCCACCATTTGCTAGTTTGTAGCCATTCTTTGCATATTGCAGGCATTATCTTGTATTTAGTAGCCCACTCCTGCATAATGCTGGCCGGCCATTTCATAGTTTTGACAATTCTCTGCATATTATATCGGCCTGAACTTTTGACCTCTTTTAATATTTCACATTACAGCTACCCCTGCTTAAGGGTTCATCCCAAAATGCATTAGATTTTATGTCACAATGGTTATCAATGATGCATCATGTATTTCTACATCCTGCAACACCACTGGAGTTGCATCTAGTAGGAACTCGGAATACTGGAATCATCATGTTGAATAAAGTATTGAAGAATTGACAAAAAATGGAGTACATTGGACTAATATTGTTGACTATATTGGCATATGGGCCTGGTGGTTGTGCATCTTGGGTCAGGTGCATCTTTTGGGCACCAGCTAGTGACAATAACATATACGCGAGTTTTGGGCAGAGCATGCACCAGGGTTGCACACTAAAACCTTTGCCAGGCTTAAACCTTCCTTTTTAATACTAATAAGTCACCCCGAAGATAGACCCTAAAGGTCCATAGGGCAGGGCGCATGGTAATTAAAATTGTGGGCATGATCTTACGTTTTGCATGTCTTTGACCTGAAAAATCTCCAAAGTCATTTTTCACTGTGGCACGACTGGTTCTCCCATAGAAAGGCACTGAGTTACATTGTAACACCTTATACTGCATATTATCAGTTTGGGAATAGCTAAAATCATGGTCAAAGGTCTCAAATAAATAGGAACTTAAAATCCAATCTGATGGTCAAGTCTTATTTAAATTAGCATCTTGCAGTTGCCTGTTTAAAGCCTCCAGTAGCCTTTTCAAAGTGAATACCCAGCTGCCGCTTGGCAGACTGCTTGGAGTTGTGAAGACCCCAGGAAAGGGAACAAAAGGGCCTTGACCAGGAGGAGGCGTGACCTTCTCCTGACAAGATGGCCTAGGGGTTGTGGCCACCATCTGCAAAAGCTTCAAAGGGACATACTCTGTCACAGGCAGATGCATTTCACACCTATGCCTACCTCTCCCCTTGTCCAATGACCAGAGTGGCACATGGCTTTGAAGTTGTGGGCCTTGGATTTCCAGCCAACTGCACTGCAGCTGGATGCTATCGATGAGTCCCTGTTTGGATCTAAATGGCCCTTCGGCCCGCCGCTGACTTTGTGTCACGACTTGCTCCCTGCATTCCCGTGTCCACCACCAGGGGGCTGAACTGGGGGACTTTTCAGTCTTCTAATAAGCTTCCAGACCCTCCCCTGCATGCATATCCTGACTTCCAGCCATTTGGACACTTATTGGGAATTGACATCCATTCCCAATCCATGCCGGGTTTTGTGAAAGCCAGTCTGCTTATATTTGAAGCCAGCCTACTCATGCCTGAATCTCCACTACCTAGAATTCCCTGCTCACTGCTTTGTCTCCACCCCTGCAGGCCAAGGATGGGTGGAGGAATTCAGCTCACTTGTGGCTGGCTGCTGCTAGCCTGCTCACACCTGCTGCATATGATTACTGTGAGCTCTTTTAAGCCCCAGCTCCCTTCAGCCCAGTGTTGGTCATTGTAAGCTGTTATCCTGTGAGACCAGTCCTTGTTCCTGAGCTTTTGCTATTCCTTGTTTCCTGAACCAGCACTGCCTGCAGTGCTACTTAGTATCCTGAGCTATAGTTAGTCCTTGTTCCTGTTCCAGGGCTTCAGCTATATCTTGAGCCTGATTTGCACTGCTTGCAGTGCTCTCTTGACTCCTTGTTTCCTGAGCTATAGCTATTTTCCTGTTTCCTAATCCAGCACTACCTGCAGTGCTACCTTGATTCCTGAGCCTTAACCTTTCCTTGTTCCTGACCTGCAGGGCTACCTTGAATCCTGAGCCTTTGCTCAATTCTTGCCCCAGCACTGCATCCTATGCTACCTTGTTTTCTTGATTCTTGACCCTGCACTATTCTAGTATACCCTTGTAGCCTCCCCTTCTGCATACCCTTTTCCAGTCCCTGCCTTTCTTCCCATTTCCTTGGTTCCAGTTCCTAGTTTGCTGTCTTTCTATTCAGCTGTCTCGCTTCTGTTACCTTGTATGTTGTTACCTGCTTTCTGCCAAGTGTGCCCTGTGATTTCCTTCCTTTCCTGTTAAGCACTCCTCCTTGCTAGCTCCTTGTCTATTGTGTTTAGTTCTACCCCTTTGCTGTTACTGCCTTGCGTGTTCCTTTTTGATCGCCAGGATCCGTGGGCACAGCTGACTACCTAGGTGGTGTTTCTTGTTCACTGTGAGTATTGTCTTTGAGTTACTGTTATAACATCACCATAGGTATAAGCTCCACAGACCCTGCCTTTGCATACATATCCTATATGTGGGTATTTTCAGTCAGTATCTGTAACAGCAATTGTGGGTGAGGAACTTACTGAGCTTCAGTCTTACCGTGTGGAGCTCCCGAGTGCTTTACCCCACATTCCCTTTATTGTTAATGTTGTTTTATATTTAAGTGTATTGCACATCCGTCCTGGGTTTATTGATTCTGAATGCTGAGCCGCCTCATGAGTGCCTGTCCTTTCTGAGTCTCACCCTTCTTGTTCACTTGTACAGGCTTTCCCCTTGGATCCCTTTGTCTCCTCTTTCTGTGTACGTTTCCTACCCAGTTCCCAGTCCTTGCCCAAGTCCCTGACTGCGTTCCCCACATAGTCCCGGACAGACCCTGACAGAATGACCAACCAACATTTCCAGGGTCACTTGTGAGGTTTCTTTGCGTTCAGTTAGCTACCTTTTATTAAAACCCACCCTGTCAGTTCTTGCCAAGATGTTCAGCAACAGATCCAGAAAGTCCTTAAACTCTAGAGATCAATTAATGGAACAAAACAGACTTTTACGTGCTGAATATTATTCCCTGTGGTTGGCTGATCCTTCTATGTTAGATTTTCATTCCATCTGTGACCCTGATCTTCACCTGATGTCAGCCAGTGATCTACAGGATGAAAATGAATATCTACAAACCTTGTTAGCAGCAGAAAGACACACCAGTGCATCAAGTAAGTTTGTGCAGGGCAGTTCACCAGTGCCCACCAATGAGAGACATTTAGTATCTACTTTACAGTTTGAGAATGTTCACCCTAGTCCTGAAACAATAAATCCTCTTATGAGAAATGGACATTTACGTTCAGAATATTTTACTCATTGGCTTTCAAACACCTCTTTGCCAGATCCTGACTTGCTTTTCTGTTCTGATCCAGATTCAATGTCTGTGTCAGCATTGCAAAAGGAGAATGATACCATACTCAGCTTGCTGAATAAGAATTCTGGTTCTAGCACGTCTGCTCTCCATTCACACCAGGTTACCCAGTCCTGTAGTCTAGTAGATATCACAGTCCCGGATACTACAAGGACCTGTGAAGATGTCACTACTGATAACAGCAAATCTACTTTTCACAGTCTACTACCATTCCCAGAGCTTAAAGTCTATGAACCATGTGTCACTCTGCCTTCAGCTTGTCTTCTTGCAGAGTCTTCAGAGACCTCAGCCGGCCCACTGCCTTCAGAGCCCGAGTCCTCAGCCGGCCCGCTGCCTTCAGAGCCCCAGTCCTCAGCCGGCCCGCTGCCTTCAGAGCCCCAGTCCTCAGCCGGCCCGCTGCCTTCAGAGCCTGGGTCCTCAGCCGGCCTGCCTACGCAACTTCAGCCTGCAGTCTGCCTGCCTCCTGAGCTCAAGCCTGCAGCCTTCCTGCCATCTAAGCCCGAGCCTGCAGCCTTCCTGCCTTCAGCACCAGAGCTTCCAGGCCGCATGCCTTCAGCACCAGAGCTTCCAGGCTGCCTGCCTTCAGCACCAGAGCTTCCAGGCCGCCTGCCTTCAGCACCAGAGCTTCCAGGCCGCCTGCCTTCAGCACCAGAGCTTCCAGGCCCCCTGCCTTCAGCACCAGAGCTTCCAGGCTCCCTGCCTTCCGCACCAGAGCTTACAGGCTCCCTGCCTCCAGCACCAGAGCTTCCAGGCTCCCTGCCTCCAGGACCAGAGCTTCCGGGCTCCTGCCTCCAGCACCAGAGCTTCCGGGCTCCTGGCTCCAGGACCAGAGCTTCCGGGCTCCCTGCCTCCAGGACCAGAGCTTCCGGGCTCCCTGCCTCCAGGACCAGAGCTTCTGGGCTCCCTGCCTCCAGCATCAGAGCCTCCGGGCCCCCTGCTTCCAGCACCAGAGCCTCCGGGCCCCCTGCTTCCAGCACCAGAGCCTCCGGGCCCCCTGCTTCCAGCACCAGAGCCTCCGGGCCCCCTGCTTCCAGCACCAGAGCCTCCGGGCCCCCTGCTTCCAGCACCAGAGCCTCCGGGCCCCCTGCCTCCAGCACCACAGCCTCCGGGCCCCCTGCCTCCAGCACCAGAGCCTCCGGGCCCCCTGCCTGCAGCACCAGAGCCTCCGGGCCCCCTGCCTGCAGCACCAGAGCCTCCGGGCTCCCTGCCTTCAGCACCAGAGCCTCCGGGCTCCCTGCCTTCAGCACCAGAGCCTCCGGGCTCCGTGCCTTCAGCACCAGAGCTTCCGGGCTCCGTGCCTTCAGCACCAGAGCCTCCGGGCTCCCTGCCTTCAGCACCAGAGCCTCCGGGCTCCCTGCCTTCAGCACCAGAGCCTCCGGGCTCCTGCCTTCAGCACCAGAGCCTCCGGGCTCCCTGCCTTCAGCACCAGAGCCTCCGGGCTCCCTGCCTTCAGCACCAGAGCCTCCGGGCTCCCTGCCTTCAGCACCAGAGCCTCCGGGCTCCGTGCCTTCAGCACCAGAGCTTCCGGGCTCCGTGCCTTCAGCACCAGAGCCTCCGGGCTCCCTGCCTTCAGCACCAGAGCCTCCGGGCTCCCTGCCTTCAGCACCAGAGCCTCCGGGCTCCCTGCCTTCAGCACCAGAGCCTCCGGGCTCCCTGCCTTCAGCACCAGAGCCTCCGGGCTCCCTGCCTTCAGCACCAGAGCCTCCGGGCTCCCTGCCTTCAGCACCAGAGCCTCCGGGCTCCCTGCCTTCAGCACCAGAGCCTCCGGGCTCCCTGCCTTCAGCACTTGAGCCTCTATTTTGCCAACTTTTTGACCCTGTGCTTCCAGTTTGCCAACCTTCAGAGGTCTCAATACATAGACATTCAGAAACTGAATCTCCAGCATCAGAGACAAAACCCTCCAGAACGTCACAATTATCCTGCAGTCCTCTGGCATCTTGCACCACATCTATGATGGAGATGGACTTACTTCTTAGGAGCCACGGCCTTGAATCCAGTTCCAGATTCCGGGAGAGGGTCTTTGGAGGGGGTGTACTGTCACGACTTGCTCCCTGCATTCCCGTGTCCACCACCAGGGGCTGAACTGGGGGACTTTTCAGTCTTCTAATAAGCTTCCAGACCCTCCCCTGCATGCATATCCTGACTTCCAGCCATTTGGACACTTATTGGGAATTGACATCCATTCCCAATCCATGCCGGGTTTTGTGAAAGCCAGCCTGCTTATATTTGAAGCCAGCCTACTCATGCCTGAAACTCCACTACCTAGAATTCCCTGCTCACTGCTTTGTCTCCACCCCTGCAGGCCAAGGATGGGTGGAGGAATTCAGCTCACCTGTGGCTGGCTGCTACTAGCCTGCTCACACCTGCTGCATATGATTACTGTGAGCTCTTTTAAGCCCCAGCTCCCTTCAGCCCAGTGTTGGTCATTGTAAGCTGTTATCCGGTGAGACCAGTCCTTGTTCCTGAGCTTTTGCTATTCCTTGTTTCCTGAACCAGCACTGCCTGCAGTGCTACTTAGTATCCTGAGCTATAGTTAGTCCTTGTTCCTGTTCCAGGGCTTCAGCTATTTCTTGAGCCTGATTTGCACTGCTTGCAGTGCTCTCTTGACTCCTTGTTTCCTGAGCTGTAGCTATTTTCCTGTTTCCTAATCCAGCACTACCTGCAGTGCTACCTTGATTCCTGAGCCTTAACATTTCCTTGTTCCTGACCTGCAGGGCTACCTTGAATCCTGAGCCTTTGCTCAATTCTTGCCCCAGCACTGCATCCTATGCTACCTTGTTTTCTTGATTCTTGACCCTGCACTATTCTAGTACACCCTTGTAGCCTCCCTTCTGCATACCCTTTTCCAGTCCCTGCCTTTCTTCCCATTTCCTTGGTTCCAGTTCCTAGTTTGCTGTCTTTCTATTCAGCTGTCTCGCTTCTGTTACCTTGTATGTTGTTACCTGCTTTCTGCCAAGTGTGCCCTGTGATTTCCTTCCTTTCCTGTTAAGCACTCCTCCTTGCTAGCTCCTTGTCTATTGTGTTTAGTTCTACCCCTTTGCTGTTACTGCCTTGCGTGTTCCTTTTTGATCGCCAGGATCCGTGGGCACAGCTGACTACCTAGGTGGTGTTTCTTGTTCACTGTGAGTATTGTCTTTGAGTTACTGTTATAACATCACCATAGGTATAAGCTCCACAGACCCTGCCTTTGCATACATATCCTATATGTGGGTATTTTCAGTCAGTATCTGTAACAGCAATTGTGGGTGAGGAACTTACTGAGCTTCAGTCTTACCGTGTGGAGCTCCCGAGTGCTTTACCCCACATTCCCTTTATTGTTAATGTTGTTTTATATTTAAGTGTATTGCACATCCGTCCTGGGTTTATTGATTCTGAATGCTGAGCCGCCTCATGAGTGCCTGTCCTTTCTGAGTCTCACCCTTCTTGTTCACTTGTACAGGCTTTCCCCTTGGATCCCTTTGTCTCCTCTTTCTGTGTACGTTTCCTACCCAGTTCCCAGTCCTTGCCCAAGTCCCTGACTGCGTTCCCCACATAGTCCCGGACAGACCCTGACAGAATGACCAACCAACATTTCCAGGGTCACTTGTGAGGTTTCTTTGCGTTCAGTTAGCTACCTTTTTATTAAAACCCACCCTGTCAGTTCTTGCCAAGATGTTCAGCAACAGATCCAGAAAGTCCTTAAACTCTAGAGATCAATTAATGGAACAAAACAGACTTTTACGTGCTGAATATTATTCCCTGTGGTTGGCTGATCCTTCTATGTTAGATTTTCATTCCATCTGTGACCCTGATCTTCACCTGATGTCAGCCAGTGATCTACAGGATGAAAATGAATATCTACAAACCTTGTTAGCAGCAGAAAGACACACCAGTGCATCAAGTAAGTTTGTGCAGGGCAGTTCACCAGTGCCCACCAATGAGAGACATTTAGTATCTACTTTACAGTTTGAGAATGTTCACCCTAGTCCTGAAACAATAAATCCTCTTATGAGAAATGGACATTTACGTTCAGAATATTTTACTCATTGGCTTTCAAACACCTCTTTGCCAGATCCTGACTTGCTTTTCTGTTCTGATCCAGATTCAATGTCTGTGTCAGCATTGCAAAAGGAGAATGATACCATACTCAGCTTGCTGAATAAGAATTCTGGTTCTAGCACGTCTGCTCTCCATTCACACCAGGTTACCCAGTCCTGTAGTCTAGTAGATATCACAGTCCCGGATACTACAAGGACCTGTGAAGATGTCACTACTGATAACAGCAAATCTACTTTTCACAGTCTACTACCATTCCCAGAGCTTAAAGTCTATGAACCATGTGTCACTCTGCCTTCAGCTTGTCTTCTTGCAGAGTCTTCAGAGACCTCAGCCGGCCCACTGCCTTCAGAGCCCGAGTCCTCAGCCGGCCCGCTGCCTTCAGAGCCCCAGTCCTCAGCCGGCCCGCTGCCTTCAGAGCCCCAGTCCTCAGCCGGCCCGCTGCCTTCAGAGCCTGGGTCCTCAGCCGGCCTGCCTACGCAACTTCAGCCTGCAGTCTGCCTGCCTCCTGAGCTCAAGCCTGCAGCCTTCCTGCCATCTAAGCCCGAGCCTGCAGCCTTCCTGCCTTCAGCACCAGAGCTTCCAGGCCGCATGCCTTCAGCACCAGAGCTTCCAGGCTGCCTGCCTTCAGCACCAGAGCTTCCAGGCCGCCTGCCTTCAGCACCAGAGCTTCCAGGCCGCCTGCCTTCAGCACCAGAGCTTCCAGGCCCCTGCCTTCAGCACCAGAGCTTCCAGGCTCCCTGCCTTCCGCACCAGAGCTTACAGGCTCCCTGCCTCCAGCACCAGAGCTTCCAGGCTCCCTGCCTCCAGGACCAGAGCTTCCGGGCTCCCTGCCTCCAGCACCAGAGCTTCCGGGCTCCCTGGCTCCAGGACCAGAGCTTCCGGGCTCCCTGCCTCCAGGACCAGAGCTTCCGGGCTCCCTGCCTCCAGGACCAGAGCTTCTGGGCTCCCTGCCTCCAGCATCAGAGCCTCCGGGCCCCCTGCTTCCAGCACCAGAGCCTCCGGGCCCCCTGCTTCCAGCACCAGAGCCTCCGGGCCCCCTGCTTCCAGCACCAGAGCCTCCGGGCCCCCTGCTTCCAGCACCAGAGCCTCCGGGCCCCCTGCTTCCAGCACCAGAGCCTCCGGGCCCCCTGCCTCCAGCACCACAGCCTCCGGGCCCCCTGCCTCCAGCACCAGAGCCTCCGGGCCCCCTGCCTGCAGCACCAGAGCCTCCGGGCCCCTGCCTGCAGCACCAGAGCCTCCGGGCTCCCTGCCTTCAGCACCAGAGCCTCCGGGCTCCCTGCCTTCAGCACCAGAGCCTCCGGGCTCCGTGCCTTCAGCACCAGAGCTTCCGGGCTCCGTGCCTTCAGCACCAGAGCCTCCGGGCTCCCTGCCTTCAGCACCAGAGCCTCCGGGCTCCTGCCTTCAGCACCAGAGCCTCCGGGCTCCCTGCCTTCAGCACCAGAGCCTCCGGGCTCCCTGCCTTCAGCACCAGAGCCTCCGGGCTCCCTGCCTTCAGCACCAGAGCCTCCGGGCTCCCTGCCTTCAGCACCAGAGCCTCCGGGCTCCGTGCCTTCAGCACCAGAGCTTCCGGGCTCCGTGCCTTCAGCACCAGAGCCTCCGGGCTCCCTGCCTTCAGCACCAGAGCCTCCGGGCTCCCTGCCTTCAGCACCAGAGCCTCCGGGCTCCCTGCCTTCAGCACCAGAGCCTCCGGGCTCCTGCCTTCAGCACCAGAGCCTCCGGGCTCCCTGCCTTCAGCACCAGAGCCTCCGGGCTCCCTGCCTTCAGCACCAGAGCCTCCGGGCTCCCTGCCTTCAGCACCAGAGCCTCCGGGCTCCCTGCCTTCAGCACTTGAGCCTCTATTTTGCCAACTTTTTGACCCTGTGCTTCCAGTTTGCCAACCTTCAGAGGTCTCAATACATAGACATTCAGAAACTGAATCTCCAGCATCAGAGACAAAACCCTCCAGAACGTCACAATTATCCTGCAGTCCTCTGGCATCTTGCACCACATCTATGATGGAGATGGACTTACTTCTTAGGAGCCACGGCCTTGAATCCAGTTCCAGATTCCGGGAGAGGGTCTTTGGAGGGGGTGTACTGTCACGACTTGCTCCCTGCATTCCCGTGTCCACCACCAGGGGGCTGAACTGGGGGACTTTTCAGTCTTCTAATAAGCTTCCAGACCCTCCCCTGCATGCATATCCTGACTTCCAGCCATTTGGACACTTATTGGGAATTGACATCCATTCCCAATCCATGCCGGGTTTTGTGAAAGCCAGCCTGCTTATATTTGAAGCCAGCCTACTCATGCCTGAAACTCCACTACCTAGAATTCCCTGCTCACTGCTTTGTCTCCACCCCTGCAGGCCAAGGATGGGTGGAGGAATTCAGCTCACCTGTGGCTGGCTGCTACTAGCCTGCTCACACCTGCTGCATATGATTACTGTGAGCTCTTTTAAGCCCCAGCTCCCTTCAGCCCAGTGTTGGTCATTGTAAGCTGTTATCCGGTGAGACCAGTCCTTGTTCCTGAGCTTTTGCTATTCCTTGTTTCCTGAACCAGCACTGCCTGCAGTGCTACTTAGTATCCTGAGCTATAGTTAGTCCTTGTTCCTGTTCCAGGGCTTCAGCTATTTCTTGAGCCTGATTTGCACTGCTTGCAGTGCTCTCTTGACTCCTTGTTTCCTGAGCTGTAGCTATTTTCCTGTTTCCTAATCCAGCACTACCTGCAGTGCTACCTTGATTCCTGAGCCTTAACATTTCCTTGTTCCTGACCTGCAGGGCTACCTTGAATCCTGAGCCTTTGCTCAATTCTTGCCCCAGCACTGCATCCTATGCTACCTTGTTTTCTTGATTCTTGACCCTGCACTATTCTAGTACACCCTTGTAGCCTCCCCTTCTGCATACCCTTTTCCAGTCCCTGCCTTTCTTCCCATTTCCTTGGTTCCAGTTCCTAGTTTGCTGTCTTTCTATTCAGCTGTCTCGCTTCTGTTACCTTGTATGTTGTTACCTGCTTTCTGCCAAGTGTGCCCTGTGATTTCCTTCCTTTCCTGTTAAGCACTCCTCCTTGCTAGTTCCTTGTCTATTGTGCTTGTGTTTAGTTCTACCCCTTTGCTGTTACTGCCTTGCGTGTTCCTGTTTGATCGCCAGGATCCGTGGGCACAGCTGACTACCTAGGTGGTGTTTCTTGTTCACTGTGAGTATTGTCTTTGAGTTACTGTTATAACATCACCATAGGTATAAGCTCCACAGACCCTGCCTTTGCATACATATCCTATATGTGGGTATTTTCAGTCAGTATCTGTAACAGCAATTGTGGGTGAGGAACTTACTGAGCTTCAGTCTTACCGTGTGGAGCTCCCGAGTGCTTTACCCCACATTCCCTTTATTGTTAATGTTGTTTTATATTTAAGTGTATTGCACATCCGTCCTGGGTTTATTGATTCTGAATGCTGAGCCGCCTCATGAGTGCCTGTCCTTTCTGAGTCTCACCCTTCTTGTTCACTTGTACAGGCTTTCCCCTTGGATCCCTTTGTCTCCTCTTTCTGTGTACGTTTCCTACCCAGTTCCCAGTCCTTGCCCAAGTCCCTGACTGCGTTCCCCACATAGTCCCGGACAGACCCTGACACTTTGTGGACAAAGGTTTTCTCCAGGAGAAAGACAAAGTCACAAGGTAAACCTTCCACCGGGCTGAACCTGGTCCCTCTATCCAACTAGTGCTCCATCGTTAGGTTCTACCTTCACTATTGACTTTGACTTGGCCTAGTGCAACCAGATACCTGTAGTTGCCACTTTGAGCTTTTTGCCACTAGAAACATCTAAAACTTTGAAAACTCACTTCTCTGCTTTCCTATATCCTATTTTTGTCATTTTGGTCTGTATTTACTGATTAACATTTTTTTCTATTTTTATCAGAATTGTTTTTGAGTTGTGTTTTCTACTCTTTAACTGTTTTGGTATGGGTAAATGCTTTACACATTTCTCCTAAGTTAATCCTATCTGTTCTGTGCTACAGCTACCAAGGGTTGAGCTCAGGTTTAAATTGTTAGGACCAAAATAGACCCAGTAAGGAATAGTGTCATTATTACGTGAAGAGGACTACCATTCACTTCAACTAATAATCCACTTCCTCACAGCTGGTCTCAAGGATTCATGTTTGGGCACAGGTTTTATTCACTGCTATGCAAAGCCTTGATTAAGCAATTAGGTAGCACTGTTTGATTGGTTGGAGGGAAAGGTCCTTGATTTCTGGAACTACTTTGCATGCCACATAGCAAAATAACTTGCTGTAAAAATACATTTCTAGAACTACTCCTTTATTGGGAAAGACACACACTGCGCTTACTGCGCTTTTCAATTATCCTTCTTGAACGTTTAATCATAAAGGTTCAGCATCAGAGTATGAACTCTTGCTCCTTTTGAAGGCAGGGCTAATAAGATACAAGTTATTTTTACATTGCAAGAAATTGAGTTATTGGTTGACGGGGGTGGAAGCCACACTCTGCAACACCCACAATCCTTGTCAGGGTGAGCCACAAAAGTCACTAAATTAACCTGTACTTAACCCTCTGGTAGCTTGGCACTAAGCAGTCATGCTTAACTTAGAGGCAATGCGTAAAGTATTTATGGAAAAGACACGCAATTGATGGACGGAATGCAGAACAAATCAAAACATTCACCCCCAGTCAAGAGATCGGGGTTAAATCCATCATTCTTTTGCTCATCATGCCACCCCAGTTTAGACCTGGCCATATGCAAATCAGTCTTGACCCTGTGCCTCATGGGAACAGTCCAGCCCGAACTGCCAAGCCAGGTCCTCCCTGGACCGGAAACAAGCATCCTAGGACCAGTTTCGGGGTTTCACCCCTCATCAGCCAGGATAGCTTGAATCCAGTGGCACAGTGAGCCCGGGACCCACGTCTGGGCATATCCGGCACACTTATGGCGAGAAAGCAAAAGACACACAATTGATGGACGGAATGCAGAACAAATCAAAACATTCACCCCCAGTCAAGAGATCTGGGTTAAATCCATCATTCTTTTGCTCACCATGCCACCCCAGTTTAGACCTGGCCATATGCAAATCAGTCTTGACCCTGTGCCTCATGGGAACAGTCCAGCCCGAACTGCCAAGCCAGGTCCTCCCTGGACCGGAAACAAGCATCCTAGGACCGGTTTCGGGGTTTCACCCCTCATCAGCCAGGAAAGCTTGAATCCAGTGGCACAGTGAGCCCGGGACCCACGTCTGGGCATACCCGGCACACTTATGGCGGGAAAGCAAAAGACACACAATTGATGGACGGAATGCAGAACAAATCAAAACATTCACCCCCAGTCAAGAGATCTGGGTTAAATCCATCATTCTTTTGCTCACCATGCCACCCCAGTTTAGACCTGGCCATATGCAAATCAGTCTTGACCCTGTGCCTAATGGGAACAGTCCAGCCCGAACTGCCAAGCCAGGTCCTCCCTGGACCGGAAACAAGCAACCTAGGACCGGTTTCGGGATTTCACCCCTCATCAGCCAGGATAGCTTGAATCCAGTGGCACAGTGAGCCCGGGACCCACGTCTGGGCATACCCGGCGCACTTATGGCGAGAAAGCAAAAGACACACAATTGATGGACGGAATGCAGAACAAATCAAAACATTCACCCCCAGTCAAGAGATCTGGGTTAAATCCATCATTCTTTTGCTCACCATGCCACCCCAGTTTATACCTGGCCATATGCAAATTAGTCTTGACCCTGTGCCTCATGGGAACAGTCCAGCCCGAACTGCCAAGCCAGGTCTTCCCTGGACCGGAAACAAGCATCCTAGGACCGGTTTCGGGGTTTCACCCCTCATCAGCCAGGATAGCTTGAATCCAGTGGCACAGTGAGCCCGGCACCCACGTCTGGGCATACCCGGCGCACTTATGGCGAGAAAGCAAAAGACATACAATTGATGGACGGAATGCAGAACAAATCAAAACATTCACCCCCAGTCAAGAGATCTGGGTTAAATCCATCATTCTTTTGCTCACCATGCCACCCCAGTTTAGACCTGGCCATATGCAAATCAGTCTTGACCCTGTGCCTCATGGGAACAGTCCAGCCCGAACTGCCAAGCCAGGTCCTCCCTGGACCGGAAACAAGCATCCTAGGACCGGTTTTGGGGTTTCACCCCTCATCAGCCAGGATAGCTTGAATCCAGTGGCACAGTGAGCCCGGGACCCACGTCTGGGCATACCTGGCACACTTATGGCGAGAAAGCAAAAGACACACAATTGATGGACGGAATGCAGAACAAATCAAAACATTCACCCCCAGTCAAGAGATCTGGGTTAAATCCATCATTCTTTTGCTCACCATGCCACCCCATGCCAAACTGGAATGGCATGGTGAGCAAAAAAAGATGGATTTAGGCCCAGATCTCTGTACTGGGGTGAATGTATGACATTGTTCTGCATTCTGTCCATCAATTGTTCTTTTTGCATTTGTCACCCCGTGTGGGACGGGTATGCCCAGACGTGGGTCCCGTGCTCTCCATGCCACTGGAGTCAAGCTATCCTGGCTGATGAGGGCTGAAAGCCCGAAACCAGTCCTAGGATGCTTGTTTCCAGTCCAGGGAGGACCTGGCCTGGCAGTTCGGGCTGGACTGTTCCCATTGGACGCAGGGTCAAGACTGATTTGCATATGGCTGGGTCCAAACTGGAATGGCATGGTGAGCAAAAAAACGATGGATTTAGGCCCAGATCTCTGTACTGGGGTGAATGTATGACATTGTTCTGCATTCTGTCCATCAATTGTTCTTTTTGCTAAAGTATTTATGGAGCCATAAAGAGTAATAAAGTGAAAACACAAGACAAATCCCAAACCAATTTAGGAAAATAGAGTACATTTGCATTAGAATTAATAAAATTATACCAGAGCAACGGAACTTCAATCAGTAGAATCAGAGATATTCAATTTCATAGTTTTAGGTGGATTTAGCATCTAAAAACATGTAGGGCCTCATTACGATGTCGGAATGATTTCTGACCGAATCGGATTTGGGGAGTCCAACCGACCGATTACGATGGTTCCGAACACCGTTCGGTCCGACTCCTACGGACAAACCGAATGCCGTTCGGAACCTTTCCGACCGACATTGTAACGAGGCCCAAAGTGTCCCTCGTGGTCATCTGGTCGTGCTAGAAAGGGTGAAAGTTACAAGTTCAGGCTGACCGTGATGGAGCGTGGGCCGGATACTGGTACCAGTTTATTCCCTCTGAAAAAGTTACCTTTTCAAAGTCTGGCGCAAAGAGTTCCGTTTGTGATGAAGAAGGCTGTGAAAAGCAGGGAGAGTGTTGCGGATTGTTGTTGCTGTTGCTCTAAAAGCAGTCTTGGCATTGTGGATGGTCATCTTTGTAGCACAAAGATCCAGTCAGTCAACGTAGACAGTCATTGCTGGAGTGTAACATTGCAGTCACCGTGGGTTGTCGTTGCTGTAGTATGAAGTGTAGATCTTGCATTTCCGGTCACCACTGGAGATCTCTGTAGCATGACGATTCAGGTTCACCGGATGCCAGCCAAGGGTCCAGGACCTGAAGACTCACTCTAGCAGAGGGCAGCAGAGCACGGGCAGGATCAGTTGCAGGTCCAGCTAGGAACAGTTCCTGCAGGTCAGCTGGGCAGTTACAGGGAGACCTCTGGAGCTTGTTGTGTCCTTGAGTCACAACAGGTCAGCCAACTGACCTTTGGAGTCACTTGGTTAGCCTGGGATGAAGGGAGCAGGTGCAGTCTTCTTTCTCAGGGAGCAGAACAGGCTTCAAGCAGCAGGGCAGACCTCTGGGGAACAAGGCAGGCCTCAAGTAGCAGCAGGACAGTCCTCTGGTAGCAGAAAGGCAATCCTCTGGTGAACAAGGCAGGTCTCAAGCAGCAGGACAGTCCTCTAGAGAACAAGGCAGTTCTTCTTCTGTAGTGTCCACAGATCCATGAGTGTACTGATGAGTAGTTCTGGAGGTCCAATATTTAAACCTGATGCCAGCCTTTGTGCTAGTTAAGTGCAGCAGGCCCACTAGTAGCATTTAATTTACAAGCCCTGGGCACATGTAATGCCATTTACTAGGGACTTGCAGGTAAACTAAATATGCCAACTAGGTGTAAACCAGTTTTATCATGTTTGAAGGAGAGAGTGCAACCTAATGCCAACAAAAATGGGTTCAGCAACAGAGGGCAACAATCTGGGGGAGACCCTGCAAAAAGGACCAGGTTTAACATAAATGATTGTTTGTGGATATGAAGGTACGTTACACACTAGTGTACATGCAACTCGCACATTAAAAAACACAACTATTAAGTCATCTTTAATCTGCAATATTTAACAAGCATTGACAAAGCCAATAGGCTTGTTCTTGGTAAGCTCGTGCAATGATTAATTTGTATTTTTTCAATTGCAAGGAAGCCCCACAAAATTTACAAAGGGAAAAAAATGCCACTACCTACACGTGACAGTCACATGCTTCCAATGAAAATTTCAAATGTAAAAAATAATACAAATACTTTTAACATAACAGCACAGATTCTTTCTTGCAGGTATGTGCCTAGGATTGGCAAAGAAGCGCTTTTAAGTTTTAATGCACAACTCTGAAAATTGTGATTGTTAATGGCACAAAGAAATTATACTATTGGCTTTCAATGACCTTAACTTGTAAACATAGTTTAATGACTAACAGAAAATGTATACAAGCATTAGTAAATGCAATAGGTTTCGCCTATGTGATTATTAATATGTTTTGTTGTTGTAAGTTTTAGCTTGTAAAAGAAAACACAATCATTCTTTAAATGCGTGCAGCCAAGGAAAGTTAAGTAAAGGCACGATTTAGTAGTGAAAGTGTATGAGAATGAAATAAATGAAGCCATGCCTGTTAGCAGGAAAATTATTCTTCAAATGCCTCAGTGAAAGCACGCTTTAAATGCGTGCAGCCAGGGAAAATAAGGTAAATATGCGATTAAATAATACAAGTGAAGTCGCCCTGTGTGCTACAAGTAAAAGTTTTCTTCCTTCAAATTCTTGGCTACATGTGATTCAAAATGTAAAGTTCCTGCAATATTGACAAACACATTATGGAAGGAAGTTTATGCCAACATTCGCATTTAAGAAAGTGATGCATACACTCTGATCACTTAGTGTTTCGGGTAAAGATTTTTTTGCTTATCTTCACATTTTAGGGGAAACTGAGGAAAATTGTACTTCTGTCTGGAAACGTTTTGCAGATATGAAACTATTTTGTAGAAGTAGTAATATGTAACTGCCTTGAATATTCTAAAGTTCAAAAGAGAAAAATAAACATATTTCAAAGGCAGTCTTGAGCTCTTCCAACATGCAGGAGTGTGACTGATTTTGACTATTACACAGAGTGTTCGACTCGAGTTTTCAGGATCAACAGATGCACCACTGTTTGTAAAATCAGAGCGTCTGAAGCCAATGAACCACATGAGGCGCAATAAAGGCAGAATTGTGGCTGACAATAATTAATTTCACTTTAGGTTCCTTACCCTAGGGAGTAAAGGACATTTGCTCTTTCTGTGAACCCGGATATCGGAACTAGAGCATCTATGCCACTGGTGCTGTGCTCTTGGAGTTTGCAGTGAGAATATGCGATAGAAGTACACTTTCAAATGCAAACTGGAAGCATCTTGCAAACTAATGACAGAGTGGTGGGAGCCGGAAGTGCACCGTGAAGTGCAGCTTGAAGTGTGATTCAGAATTGCGGCCTGACCTGAGGGCAATAAATGACGGCGACCTGCAGTTTAACTTTTATTAAACACCTGAATTGCAGCCCCCAAATTATGCATGAAGTAAGCGTAAAAGTAAATAAATACATATTTACAGCCATTGAAACAGCTTGTTGGGATACCTATATCATGTAAATACCAACTGGTTTACAAATCAGCGCACATCAGAATTGCATATCGCCACATTACTGTTCCAAGACGGCCTCCAAATTGGACACCAGTCTTACTTAGGCTAAGTAATAAAAGAGAAATACCGAGCGCTGGTACTGCTTAATGAGCACTCCGGCAGCACTGACAGGACAAGCTTTGGGGTGATCCGATGATAAAAGAAGCAGCCTTGCGGCAGGACACTTTGCAGCACACAAGCAGCGATAGAGGGCTCCTGGGCACCTCGAATGTTTAGTCATAGGCTTAGCGGTGGTATAGGAGGAAGTTTGGATGATCCAGTGGTAAAATATGCAGTCGGGCCAGGGGACTCTCACAGTCCTGCCAAGTATCACGCTTCAGGTGTGACACTCATGCATTTCAGTGCGGTGTTCCGCATCACCGCACTGAAATGCATTGTCACGCATTTTGCCGACTCGCCAGCTCGCGCCACCGGCGGCGCCTGTGCACGGCTCCTGCTGCTCCGAGAGACGTGCTGCCAGTGCCAGCAGCTGCTCTAGTTCCTAAATAGTTAATCACATGTCATGACTGCTCTCAGCTCGTGGCTGAGTGAGAGCGCGGCAGCGCTAGGCGGCTACAATGTAACAATCCTCGTGCTGGCTCCAGGCTGGCGCTCACCAGGGGCGCCCAGGTGGCTATAATCTGGATGTGACGCCATACTTGCCGTCACGTCCGGAGGAAGAGGAAGTAGTGAGCACACTGAGGCAGAAGCGGCCGCGGCGGGGGACTCAAATAGAGTCAGGGAGTCCTTGCCGTGGCGTGCTGCACTGCTGTCTCTTCGTGCGCAGCTGAGCGCCGCAAATTACCGCGTTGGCCAGCCCAGAGACGGACGGCGGGGACAGTGACCATGATGACCTCGAGTGAAATTCACTGTCACCGGCGGCGGCGCGGCGACAACAGTGCCAGGAGGACACACAGACACTGAAGTGTCGACTCGCCGCCCGCCGCGCAAGAAGAGGCATTGGTGATCGCGGGCGGCGGCGCAAACTAAACTGCGGCCAAGCGGGGGGATGAGGAATGTTTCAGCAGCCAGTGTCTGGGGGTCGGACTCGAAGAACAAGACTGATGTAGTCCCGCAGAGTGCATCATGCAGTGCTGTGCACTGCAGATCAGTCAGTGCTGCAGCTGAGCTGTGCGGGGGGGGTCCCTGTGGGGCCCGCGGCCTCCGGACGGACCGTGAAAAGTCTCTGAACTCTTCTAGTTCAAGTAAGTGTTTTTACTACTACTTTCATAATGTTGTTGGGACTCCAAACTCTCACGGTGCTGTTGGGCCGGCCGGGTCACGCCAGTCACTCGCATCACAGAGAGGGGCCGGCCTGAGTCCTGAGATTGATTTTGCCTGCAGCGGGAGGGGGCGTGGGGGGACATTGGCTGGCTCGCAAACTGTATTTTGTTTTTCTGTTGCCGCTCGGCAACACTAGGCACCAGTGTGTTGTTGCAGTTGTTGGGGCCTCACACATCCTGTTGCCGGGGCTGGGTCCCAGACGCGGGAGAGAGGCCTAGCCTGGAGTGATGCTAAGCTGACCCATTTATGTGTCCCTACATTTTGGTGCGAGTTCCCTCTGCCTCTCTACCCAGTTTCTGCATTAAGTTGTAGTGGCAGTCTGCCCATGTCTTTATGCCCCCGTGTCATCTCTCTGTATCTGTGTCCCAGTGTCAGTTAATCCATCTCTTTCTGCCTCCTTGTCTCTCAGTTGAAGTGTGCACAGTACCACTGCATAGGGGCCTTTCACAGCCTTCAGATGCTCCCATTGAAGCTTCACTGATGTCCATTTCACACAGTGCAGTAATGCCTGCCAGACATTTCACTCCTGCAACAAAGGAAGCAGGGGTGCACTGAGGAACTAGTACATGGTTTCTCATTGAGTAAATGGTTGTAATTTGCAATATTTATATGTTTTTCTCGTTCTCGTCTTCATTGCTTTGTTTTGCTCGCGAGAAAGTGTCACTCATACTCGTTGAAATGTCACTCATAATAACACTGAAATTATAAAAATGTCACACATGGCAATCTGAAACCTTGGCAACTATGCTCTCAGAATACTAAAGAAGCGGCTACCGCTGGGGCACTAAATCTCAGTGCTTCAGCCTTGAGTGAAAAGCCTTCACAGACTATTTTACCATCTACTCTCAGCAAATGCACAACTAACACATACAAATTAGACACTTACCACTAATGGCTTAAGGTTCACAGCCGCACAGGCTGATGTTTTCATCTTAAAACAAGCGCCGGCCTCTGATGCAGCTTTAGCACTAGAGTGGGTCCCTGCTTCGGCCCCGGGGGGACTGATGAGTGTGCGTTGCCCCAAGGAGACTGGTGAGTGTTGTTGCGATCAGAGTGTGCAGCTCCTGGTTTCACAGAGGCTTTTACTCTAGTGCAGCCATGGGGAGATTACAAGGGCTGAACAAACAGGAAGTGCAGTGCAGCCGAGGTGCACACTGAAAAGCAAGAACACTGATCTTTGTCGGCATCAAGAGAGCTGCCTCAAAAAGAAATTCAGCGGATAAAAATGAGTACTTAGTCCTTCGGTCACTGATAAGAGCAAACACCCATGGAACAACAGAAAATAGTGTGTGTCAGCCAATAGAAACGGAGGAAAGGTAAGTGGCAAACACACAAACCAAGAAAAAGTAAAGGCGGGATGTAAGCCCCATTTAAGATCTATATTAAACACAATAGATTTCACAAGCACAGCGCAAGCACTGTGCAGGCAAAACCTAAAAAACTTTGAATGGGAAGAAAAATCATTAACTGTAAAGTGAAGTATTTTGCCCCCAGCACTAAACTTAAGTACAATTTATTTTAGGCAAAATGTGCACATATGAGCAGGAAAAATACTTTTGCTTACAATGCAAGTCAGCCAAATGCTGAAATTTGCTGACCCTTTGGCCCATTCTTTATATGCTGCGGTGGACCGATGCAAAATGTGAATGACAGCTGAACAGACAAATGAAAGAGGAGAGCTTACCCAAAGTCTCATTGTGTATGATTATTTTATTTTTTATTAATGAATTTGTATTACATTAAACTGGTTAGACCTGAAAAGGAGTCTCAATTACCAATTGTGGAAGTAGCCTGCTAGATATCCTACTTCTAATTTCGCAGTTTGTGGTTTCCCTTTTATCCTGCCAGCAATCATTTTTGACTTTCCCCAATCCTGCATTTTTTGTATGTTTGATCTTGAGTTTTACCATCCCCTGTAAACTTACTGGTTTGCGGGTAAGGCAAAGTTTTGAGACTGCCATGTCACCATTTGAAACTTTGAGATGCATGCATCAATTAAACATGCATGTGCAGTTGGAAGAGGATAGTCTAGGTCGTTCAAGAGTACAGTCTTAAAACCCTGTGTATGTTCTGGGTATTGCTAGCCTGTCACATGCATCCTAATACTCTACTTTGTGGGCCCTGAAAATATGTCTTTCCTAAAGATGTTTATGATTATGAATGCTATTGTGTGATTATACGGAGGAGACTCAATTTGTCGATGTGCCACTTTGAGGATAGGTTCACAAGACCATGGGACAGGGACTGCCGTCTTGGTCTTAATCTTTCACTAAGTGGCTTTCAAAATTGTCATGTAATGGGAGATTTTTGCCTTCGTTTGGAAAAGGCACCGGCTACTCCAAGACTGTGCAGCCCTTATTTCCCAGGAGTCGAGGCTTGGAGGCTGAAATGTGAAGAATATGAAGAACTTAAGGGTTCCTTTTTCAATGTTTGTGCAGCTTTCCCTACCCTGGTCCTTCTCGCAGACTTGAGATAGGAGAGTGGTTACATTCAGGATGTGGTTACATTTAGGATGTGGTTACATTCAGAATGTGGTTACATTTAGGATGTGGTTACATTCAGGATATGGTTACATTCAGGATGTTGGCATAAGAACTTTTGATGATTGGAAGAAAGAGTACGTATCCATCCCTCACAATAAAACCTGAGTCTTTTCTACACTAATGCTAGGTACAGAGAGTCGGAAGGGAGTATCTTTCGTCACAGGACATCAACACAGGCTGTCTGGACCACAGCACAGGAAGTCCAGAGACCGCTTGCTAGGCCAGTGCCTCGGAAATGTCAGTAGGACACAGTAACACCGGAGCTGACCACTTCTCATGGGATCAGTCAGAAATCTAAGCTGGGTCCACCCTAGTGTCACTCTCTCTTCCTATCTAGCACAGAGTTGGACTGGGACAGAAGGAAGGCCCAACCACCAAAATAAAAGTGATTCCCATTAGTGGGCCAGATAGCTCGAAAAGTGGTCTACATTCTGCCAATCAGGGCAGTTTTGAACTTGTAAAGGCATGCCATACAAGTGTTTTGAAAGGTATAGGAGACTGCAGGGAACAAAATTAGCAAAACAGGCCCACCAAACCACAAAACAGGCCCACAAATAGACAAAAACACAGCCCACAAGCTGACCGCCGACCAGCCCTTCTGGCACTTTCAGGTTGCCCTGTAGGTTAGTCCGGCCACCCTCTGACAGCATGAATGGCTTCTGTGATTGCGTCATTGTGAAAAACTGTTGTTGCATTGACGTTTCTTAGCTCTTCTGTTAAAGTCCCTCAAGTGCATACTCTGTCCCGTCATAGTTTTATTTTTAAGTGCCTGTCGTGTCTTGCTCCAGCCTGCAGAAACTGAAAGCTTTCATGCCACTACTCTGTATTTCCAGAGCTGCATTAGATTGCTCTGTTGGGCAATTTGCTTCGACACATCACCAAAGCGACACACAGCAGGAATCATAACCGAATGTAGCTATTGCTAACAAGGTAAAGAGACAGGAGAAGTGAAGGCTGAATACTCTGTCTCTTGATTAGAGAACTATTTGTCTCGGTACCAGACTGAGAGGGGCTTAATATTGTATTGGATTATCTAGGCCATCTCCCTGTAGTACCTAAAACACCCCACCTAATGCATAGCCACAAATAGACCCCATGCCACAAGGGTAGTTTTCAGTGAGTTCTGGTTTTGGAGACTTAAAATATGAAAACTACGAGTCCCGGCATGCATAGTGCTATATCTATCTGAAACTCGTAACTTGGACAAATGGGCCAGTTGACAGCTTTGCAGCTCTTACAGGACATCCTGTTGATAGAAGTCAAAGACTTGTGCCTGAAAAGTACATATCTTCCTCCTGTATAAAAACAATAATAATAATTCCCATTTGTAAAGCGCAAACATATCTCCCCCTTAAGGGTTTCAAGGTGCTGGGGGCCGTCGAGGAGAACAAGTGAGCTATTGCCCAGAGTCACACAATGCTGAGCTGAGCTGCCGCCGGCAATAGAACCGCGAGCCCCGCGCTCCGAAATCAGCCGCTCTGGCGATTGCACCACACCTCTCCCCTTGGCCACACCTCTCCCCCTGTATACAGACAAGCGGATTCTAAAAAGAAGGCAGATATTGAGCATGCCATGGATATTAGTCTTACATCGAGCACCAAGTATTTGCTAAGCAATCTCTCTATGCAGTATACAAGCACTGACATGACTATTTAAGAAACGCTGGGCCCGATTCACAGAACTAACTTAAGGCAAAATCCTAAACTTACTACCATTTTGGTGTACACAGAAGGCACTTACTCATTTTGGTATTCACAGAAGGCACTTACTTACTCATTTTGAGTAACTTACTCATTTTGAGTAACTTACTCATTTTGGTATTCACAGAAGGCACTTACTCATTCGAGCCTGCTCAGTCTCCCAGACACCTGGTGTAGGAAGGTGGAATCTGACTATATGGTTGCCCCCACTTTTTTTATGGTGTTTTGCTGGTTTATGACTTAGTTGGACTGGGATCCTGCTATTCAGGGCCCCAGTCTATCTGCTTTCTCTGTAAAAGGGTTCCATGTGCCTTAGGCACATCTCTGATTGGAATCTGGAGTGCCCTTATAAGTCCCTAGTATATGGTATACTATGTACCAAGGGCATAGGTACCTCAGAGGCCTGCCAGGGGCTGCAGCATGTATTATGCCACCCCTGGAAGGCCATCCAAACTGACACCACAGGTCTGCTACTGCAGCCTGGGTAAGGTGGTGCATGCACCCCTTACTGTGATATAGGTTACCTATATCACTAAATACATACACACATATAAACCTATAAGTCACTCCTAAGGCAGGCCTTATCAATCCTAAAGGCAGAGTGCATGGTTCCTATGTGAGAGGGTGCCCCTGCATGAGCAGGGCCCCTCTGCAGCGTTCGGAGACCATCTCTGATGCTGTTTGTAGTGCAGCCTGACCATATACTCTTAAGCGCATTATATCCTCGCGGTAAAATGCTAACTTTGGAATGGCTGCACCTAAACATGTCGTGTTTGGTGTCAAACATCTTGGAATACTACCCCCCGCCAATCCTGGTGGCGGGGGTAGCATTCCACCCTTCTAGAGGGAAAGACATGTTAACTCTGGCTTACCCGGTAACTTCTTTCTGAAGCCCTGGCATCACAAAATGGATGCTGCTGCCACAGACACAAGTCTGGCCTCCTGCTGCTGGACGAAACTCCGGCAGGGGAGGCCTGGACAATAGGTTTCCTGTTGCAGGGAGGTGTGACCACCTCCCCAGACAGGATAATGTGTATTGGGGCTGGGTGGGTGCACTCTTAGAGTGCTTTGAAGTCCTGCACTGGGGAGCAAAGGCTCCTCTGTGCATATGCCAGTTCAAACCAGCTCAGGGGCTACCTGCCCCTGCTCTGGCGCGAAACTGGACAAAGGGAAGTGGGTGTAGCCACCCCTCCCTTGACCCTCCCATAGGTGGGGTCATAGAGTTAGTCCCTCCCTGTTTTACTGGTTAAAATGGGGAACCCTTGCCACAGCAAGATTAGATTATCCCTGGACGAAACTCTGTAACTGAATCCTGGACCTTCGACGCTCTACTCACGATTAGAGGACAGAAGAATCTCCCTTGGGGTCAAGGAGTGACTCCCCTGCTTGGCAGGCACCAAAGAAGCATCTGTCCGGTTCGCATTTCTGAAGCTCCCGTCGGACGCCGAAGTCATCGCATCACCAGAGGTGGATTCTCGGACTTCCCCGAGGCTACTCTGAGTCCCCAGCAAAGCTGAGGCCCGTGGCTATCGTGGGTGACTTGAGACCGTGACCCCTGGACACCGAGCATATTTGCAAGTGCATCATCTTCTGGGTCTCCCAAGAAGTCGTGCTTTGGGCTCTGAGTAGCCCTAGCCTCCAGCACCACCTGCACCGAAGATCACTGGCCCCCACTCCACGAGTGTCCTGTAAGCCAGCTCCACGTGCGGCGTCACGAGGCTCCTTCGCGGTCGCTAGCCCGTTGGCTAGTAGCCCTTAACGAAGGCCAATCCTTTTCTTACTTGGCATCCTGGTTGCTCCAGGCCTGGCCTCACTTACCCTTGCTGGGTGAGTTCCACAGACCTTGCTGGTCTGCACCATCGACGATCTACATCTTCACCAAGACTTGCCATTGCCAAGGCTTGTTGGGTCCAATCTGGTCGCCGACACCTCAGCACTCGACAGACATCGTGTACCAGCCTGAATCCTGCTCCTGGTTGCCGACAACGCCTCCTGGACCTCGTGGCTGAAGAGTCAAGATGACCGTCAACGCACCTGAAGCACTCGACATCGGTGGGCATCTGTCCATCACCTTCCTGGTCACTGGCTAGTGACCCAGACTCTGTCCCCTCTGCTTTCAGGTTCTTCAGAACTCCGATCCACTCTTGGATCCACCCGGACACTTTTCTCTTGGCCGCCAGCAGCACTTTGCAGCAGATCGCCATTCGAATCGACGACGAAACCCGACCCCGAAAGGCACCTATGCACCCGGCTTCCCTGGGTGAGGTAACACGAGTACTCCGGTGCTCCCGTGGGTAGAGACTCTTCAAAGTCCTAGATCTCAAAGGGTTTTGTCCTAGTCCTCTCTTAAGTGTCCCTTTCCTCTATTTTCCCGATCCCGACTTTCTCCATAGAAGTTAACGGCGTATCGCGGTTGTGTATTTACACTGCACGCGTCTCCCGTGGGTCCCCTGTGTCACTACCTTGGGTGGTTCCTTGTGGTCCAAGCACTTCTAGAGGCTCTAGGCCTAGTGTCTAGTTCAGTCGTGGTTCGCATACCACTTTATTGGTATATGGTTTGGTACGCCCCTAGGGCCCAAACGTGTATTTGTGCTATTACTGTGAATTAATAACTTATAACTTATGTACTTCGAACTCTAGCCTCATAAAGAGACTAGAGGGGTGTGTTTAGCAATAAATACATATATTTTGAATATATACCTGGTGTGGTGCTCTTTCATTTGGTCACTCAAGAGATTATAGACTGGTAAAACAAGCTGCTTTACATTCCTTCAAGACTTAGCCTGAAGGCTGCTCTCCATAGCTACCACTAGGATAGCTTTCAATAAAGGTTGTCTTTAACCTATCTCCAATAAGGGGTTGTTTGGACTGGTGCAAGGTGCCCACTATAATTAGTGGACAGCATATACCAGGCCAACTTCTCACATTGGTGTGCAGCGTGTGGGATTCCAGCTTGCTATTGTTTTACCAGATAATCTCAATTGAATTGATCAACTGAAAACCACTAAAGGTACCTAAGGTACATATAATTTAAGCTTAGAATACAGTAAGTTCTACTGAACTTAGAGTTGTGTGTTAAGGGATAGCACAACCCTTTCTACAACTCAAGAGAGTTTAGTAGGCCACACTAGAGTAGGTAGTGCATACACCACACCACACTAGTAATGTCTTTAAGGGCAGGATCCAAAGAATCCTTGCAGGAAGCCATTGAGCTTCCACCCTCCAAGTATGATACACTCCCATTCTTGGAATTGAGAGCTTTATGTAACTTGAGAAAAATAAGGACAGGCCAAAGCCCCACCACCCAACACCTCAAGGAGTTGTTGGTGGCTTATGACCTTAGTAAGCCTGTAGGGACTGAAGGGGTAGGAGCTGAGGGTGGGGCAGACAGAAGAGGACGAGGCCAGGGGTACCAGTACCCCCAGCCCCCCTCTGAAACTGGCCAGGAGGGTGACAATGACCCTGACCTGGAAAACCCAATCCCTCCTGTGGATGATGATGAGGATGATCAAGATGATGCCCTCTTTGTCCCCCCAGGAAGGATTAAGAGTGTGCCCAGGAAGTCTAGATCTCCTTCTCAGGAGTCTAACCACTCTGGCACCTCTATAGGGAGCTCTGTCTCATCTCACAGGAGGGAATCCTCTCATGAGAGGAGAACCAGACTGGTCCAGTATGAGGAAACTCAGCTGGAAATCAGAAAAAAGCAATTGGCTTTAGATAGGGAATCCCTAGATCTCCTTAGAGAGAGAAGAAAGTTGGGACTAGAGTCCCATGGTGGCAACAATATCCCTAGAGATAGGGAAAGGTCTTATGACCATAGAAACCTAAACAAGATTGTCCCTCCCTACCAGAGTGGGGATGACATCCACAAATGGATAACTGCACTGGAGAGGGCCTGTAAAGTTCAGAAGGTCCCCCAGAGGCAGTGGGCAGCAATCTTGTGGCTCTCCTTTGCAGACAAAGGTAGAGACAAGCTCCTCACTGTAAGAGAAGAGGATGCTGACAATTACACAGTCTTGAAGAGTGCTCTGATAGATGGGTTTGGCCTAACCACTGAACAGTATAGGTTGAAGTTCAGAGACACCCAAAAAGCTCAGACTCAAGACTGGGTTGATTTTGTAGATTGTGCTACAAAGGCTCTGGAAGGTTGGATACATGGCAACAAAGTGCATGACTTTTTAGGATTGTACAATTTGATTATGAGGGAGCAGATCCTTAATAATTGTCAAAACCAGCTTTTGCACCAGTATCTGGTGGACTCTGATCTGACCTCTCCCAAGAATTGGGAAAGAAGGCAGACAAATGGGTCAGAACCAGAGTAAAAACTAGAAATCAGGGTGGTGACCAGAAGAAAGATTCTACTAAGTCCCAAGAGAAAGGTGGGGATAAATCTAAGGATAAGTCCCCTACAGGGCCCCAAAATTCCTCTTCTGGGGGTGGGT
This sequence comes from Calotriton arnoldi, assembly GCA_963921515.1. NCBI lineage: Eukaryota > Metazoa > Chordata > Amphibia > Caudata > Salamandridae > Calotriton > Calotriton arnoldi. Next base: position 1,531,598 of record CAWUFW010002048.1, read on the forward strand.
CCCAAACTCCTTCCTCTCCTGAAAAGAAACCCTATTGCCATGTCTGTAAAAGCCTGGGCACTGGAAAACTGATCCCAGTTGCCCCAGGATTGGCAATAAAGAAAATGTTCCTCCCACAACTACTACCACCCCTCCTGGTACTACCAGTAGTAATCCTCCAGTTAGGAGTAGTGCACCCAAAAGTTGGGTGCTTTTGCAAGAGGAACAGAGGTGAGCCCTAGTTTAGACAGGGACCCCTCAACAGACTCCTCTGACTCTGATGGTGGTATAGGATTTGCCACCTTTACCATGGGTCCCACAGCGTTGGGCAGGTACAGATTGGAGCCAATAATTAATGGTCAGAAAGCTGTGGCATTTAGGGACACAGGGGCTAGTGTCACCATGGTGGCAGGGAAACTAGTCCCCCTCACCAGTTTTTACCTGAGTTTAAGTACCAGGTGACCAACATTGATGGTGTCAGAACAGATCACCCCATGGCCATAGTCAATCTCAGCTGGGAGGGGGTCACAGGCCCAAAGAGAGTGGCAGTGTCCCCCACCTTACCTGTAGATTGCCTGATGGGCAATGATTTGGAAATTTCAGCCTGGGCTGAAGTTGAACACCAAACCCATCTTAGGATGTTGGGCGTCCCTGTAAAGGTTAGTGGGGCTGTGATGGCCACAGCCCCAGCCCAAGAATTTGGAGAGATGGAGCCTGAAAGAATGGCCCACTCTCCCCAAAAGAGAGCACAAGGGTTGAAGAAAAGTCTTCTTCCCCCAGACAGTAGGTAAGGGTCAGCCTCCTCAGGGAACTGACCCTACCCCTAGTGAAGGAACTGCCACAGAGGTAGTCAGGCCTGGCCTGGCCACACCCCTGATGGCAGAGGACCCTTCCAAGGTGGTACCCAGTCTGGAGCAGGTAACCTGCCCCTCTCTACCCTGCCTCAGTCAGCCCAGGGCTGCAGAGGTCAGGGAGGTCAGTGGACCCCCAGGGCCCCCTGTCCAGAGGAAGCCCCCATCAGCAGATTAGGGGCACCCAGTCTAGTAGCCCTAGCCAGGTGAAAATTCCTCTACACACTGAGGGATCCCCCATACCTTTATGTAGGGACCTCCCCCAGAAGGACTCTGGTAGGCAAGGGCAAACCTGGGACCAGAAGGTTCCAAACCTGCCATGTCCCTCCAGTGTTCCATCCAAAGGGACCCAACCCCCAGCTGTAGGCAGCCAAAGGTTGACCCTTAGAGCAAAGTGCAACTCAGTCATGGAAAGACAGGCATACATGGTGACCAGTGATCTGAGGAAGCTGAGGCCAACATTCCTAGGGCCTCACTTCCCTACTCAGACACCTCACCAGCCTTGTACTTTACCTAAGCACACCAGAGGTAGTGATTCCCCATGGTGGAGACCCTCTCATACCCTTAGGGTGAGGGATTGCTTAGTGGACCATAACATAGGGGGCAACCATGCTAGTGCAGGTGCTTCCTTATATGGCCACTTAGTCAATATAGGCTCAACTGGCCAAGGTTAGCCTTATCTCCTTTCGTTTGGGGGGTTATGTAGGAAGGTGGAATCTGACTATATGGTTGCCCCCACTTTTTTATGGTGTTTTGCTGGTTTATGACTTAGTTGGACTGGGATCCTGCTATTCAGGGCCCCAGTCTATCTGCTTTCTCTGTAAAAGGTTTCCATGTGCCTTAGGCACATCTCTGATTGGAATCTGGAGTGCCCTTATAAGTCCCTAGTATATGGTATACTATGTACCAAGGGCATAGGTACCTCAGAGGCCTGCCAGGGGCTGCAGCATGTATTATGCCACCCCTGGAAGGCCATCCAAACTGACACCACAGGTCTGCTACTGCAGCCTGGGTAAGGTGGTGCATGCACCCCTTACTGTGATATAGGTTACCTATATCACTAAATACATACACACATATAAACCTATAAGTCACTCCTAAGGCAGGCCTTATCAATCCTAAAGGCAGAGTGCATGGTTCCTATGTGAGAGGGTGCCCCTGCATGAGCAGGGCCCCTCTGCAGCGTTCGGAGACCATCTCTGATGCTGTTTGTAGTGCAGCCTGACCATATACTCTTAAGCGCATTATATCCTCGCGGTAAAATGCTAACTTTGGAATGGCTGCACCTAAACATGTCGTGTTTGGTGTCAAACATCTTGGAATACTACCCCCCACCAATCCTGGCGGCGGGGGTAGCATTCCACCCTTCTAGAGGGAAAGACATGTTAACTCTGGCTTACCCGGTAACTTCTTTCTGAAGCCCTGGCATCACAAAATGGATGCTGCTGCCACAGACACAAGTCTGGCCTCCTGCTGCTGGACGAAACTCCGGCAGGGGAGGCCTGGACAATAGGCTTCCTGTTGCAGGGAGGTGTGACCACCTCCCCAGACAGGATAATGTGTATTGGGGCTGGGTGGGTGCACTCTTAGAGTGCTTTGAAGTCCTGCACTGGGGAGCAAAGGCTCCTCTGTGCATATGCCAGTTCAAACCAGCTCAGGGGCTACCTGCCCCTGCTCTGGCGCGAAACTGGACAAAGGGAAGTGGGTGTAGCCACCCCCTCCCTTGACCCTCCCATAGGTGGGGTCATAGAGTTAGTCCCTCCCTGTTTTACTGGTTAAAATGGGGAACCCTTGCCACAGCAAGATTAGATTATCCCTGGACGAAACTCTGTAACTGAATCCTGGACCTTCGACGCTCTACTACACGATTAGAGGACTGAAGAATCTCCCTTGGGGTCAAGGAGTGACTCCCCTGCTTGGCAGGCACCAAAGAAGCATCTGTCCGGTTCGCATTTCTGAAGCTCCCGTCGGACGCCGAAGTCATCGCATCACCAGAGGTAGATTCTCGGACTTCCCCGAGGCTCCTCTGAGTCCCCAGCAAAGCTGAGGCCCGTGGCTATCGTGGGTGACTTGAGACCGTGACCCCTGGACACCGAGCACATTTGCAAGTGCATCATCTTCTGGGTCTCCCAAGAAGTCGTGCTTTGGGCTCCGAGTAGCCCTAGCCTCCAGCACCACCTGCACCGAAGATCACTGGCCCCCACTCCACGAGTGTCCTGTAAGCCAGCTCCACGTGCGGCGTCACGAGGCTCCTTCGCGGTCGCTAGCCCGTTGGCTAGTAGCCCTTAACGAAGGCCAATCCTTTTCTTACTTGGTTGCTCCAGGCCTGCCCTCACTTACTCTCGCTGGGTGAGTTCCACAGACCTTGCTGGTTTGCACCATCGACGATCTACATCTTCACCGAGACTTGCCGTTGCCAAGGCTTGTTGGGTCCAATCCGGTCGCCGACACCTCAGCACTCGACAGACATTGTGTACCAGCCCGAATCCTGCTCCTGGTTGCCGACAACGCCTCCTGGACCTCGTGGCTGAAGAGTCAAGACGACCGTCAACGCACCTGAAGCACTCGACATCGGTGGGCATCTGTCCATCGCCTTCCTGGTCACTGGCTAGTAACCCAGACTCTGTCCCCTCTGCTTTCAGGTTCTTTAGAACTCCGATCCACTCTTGGATCCACCCGGACACTTTTCTCTTGGCCGCCAGCAGCACTTTGCAGCAGATCGCCATTCGAATCGACGACGAAACCCGACCCCGAAAGGCACCTATGCACCAGGCTTCCATGGGTGAGGTAACACGAGTACTCCGGTGCTCCCGTGGGTAGAGACTCTTCAAAGTCCTAGATCTCAAAGGGTTTTGTCCTAGTCCTCTCTTAAGTGTCCCTTTCCTCTATTTTCCCGATCCCGACTTTCTCCATAGAAGTTAACGGCGTATCGCGGTTGTGTATTTACACTGCACGCGTCTCCCGTGGGTCCCCTGTGTCACTACCTTGGGTGGTTCCTTGTGGTCCAAGCACTTCTAGAGGCTCTAGGCCTAGTGTCTAGTTCAGTCGTGGTTCGCATACCACTTTATTGGTATATGGTTTGAGTACGCCCCTAGGGCCCAAACGTGTATTTGTGCTATTACTGTGAATTAATAACTTATAACTTATGTACTTCGAACTCTAGCCTCATAAAGAGACTAGAGGGGTGTGTTTAGCAATAAATACATATATTTTGAATATATACCTGGTGTGGTGCTCTTTCATTTGGTCACTCAAGAGATTATAGACTGGTAAAACAAGCTGCTTTACATTCCTTCAAGACTTAGCCTGAAGGCTGCTCTCCATAGCTACCACTAGGATAGCTTTCAATAAAGGTTGTCTTTAACCTATCTCCAATAAGGGGTTGTTTGGACTGGTGCAAGGTGCCCACTATAATTAGTGGACAGCATATACCAGGCCAACTTCTCACACCTGGCACAGCTCTGTCTTCCTCAACAACCCTCTACTGCGGCTCGGAGGGAACCGCAGATAGAACATGCATTCTGTGGGCATCCGTGTGGCACCAAGGACTGGCATCAGTTTTCTCGCTCTACATTTTCTTTCCCTAGATAGAGTGGAGCAAGAAATTACTATATGTCATTGTTCATAGAGTTTATATCATACAAAATTATCGTGCTAAGGTATTGGGTGCTGACAGATCTCAGATGCCAGTCCAGGTCCTTAGGTTGCCCTCTTGCCTCCACCGAGGCTTTGAGCTACAGAGAGAGGCGCTGTCACTTCATAGTCCAACACCAGGATGGGGAACCTCGCACTCACTCACCTGAAGGCACTTATTAATGCCCCTGTTATTTCTTTGGGCCCAACTCCGGGCATCTGTCTCTCCCTGGGATAGTAACATCGGGCATGAATTGTGAACTGGATCTGCTGATGTAATCTGTTCTCCAGGAGGAAATCTCAGGGAACCAAGAGAATTATCAATTTTGAATTGATTTTATTTGTTATATTTTATTTTAGTCTCTTAAATCATTCAAACCCTTTGCTGCTTTGCCCCTTAGGACCTCTGGCACGGCCTTTATGACTCTGGCCTCAGAGGTGGCAAAATCAGTGCCAAGAACAAAGGGGTGTTTCTGCAAACCTTATTATCTGTTGTTTTCTTCATTACACTAATAGTGAACAATGTTCTATTAGTCACTATTAGTGTAATATAAAATAGAGCATACTTAGCTAGAACAAGAGCTTTGGTGATAGCTGTCATAAGTAAAAATGGTTTTCAATGTATTTTGTGTGCGTGCTTGCGGTCGGGAGTGAATTTATGTGAGAGAGTGCATGTATGTGTGAGCATGTGTCTATATGTATAAGCATATGTGTGTGAGTAAAACTGAGTGAGTGAGAGTCAGTGGCAGGTAAAGAGTGAGATTATGTGAGTTTGAGGCCCAGATTTATTATTCTTTGACTCAAGGCAACACTGCTCCAAAGTTGCTGCATTGCCTTGAGTCAACTAATATATAGTGCATTTTTTCTCTCCCTATGTGCTGGCACACTTTTGACAGCCATGCACCAATGCACACACCCTTGCACCGTGGTGCATAGGCATGTGCATTCCTGAAGCATAGGCTTTGTATTGGAAGGAGTCGCTTTCCAGTACAAAAAAAAGGCTTTTCCCACTTTGTATTTGTGTTGTGCAATACAGCACAAATGCAAAGTTGGAAAAATTAGGAGAAAAAAAACATTTCTCCTCATTATACCTGCCTCAAGTACCTTGTGCTACCAATGTTTGTAGAAAGGGATTTGCGTCAAAACCCATGGGTGGTTGCTTCGGAATGCCTATACACCACCCACTGAACACATCATTGATGCAAGTGAAGCCGCGCATATTGCAATTTAGCATTACAATGCAAACCCTGACATGGGTTAGATGGTAAATCCCACCCTAACACTTTGCGCCAGGTTTGCTTCATAAACGTGATGATTGAGTGTAAGTGAGAGAATGAGAATGAGTGTGAGTGATTGTGAGTTAAAATATGATGTAATGCTTGTAAGTTTGTTGTCGTCCCTGGCATACTGAAGGTTACTATTATCTTATAGAGACAACCAGGGTAAACAAGTGGCGCTAGCATACTTGCAGCAATTCTTGGCATGACAAACACCTGTGACAAGCCTCTGGGGTAATTCATGGCATAAGGGCACCAATGGTAAAATACTGGTACCAACTCAATTCAATCTTTATTCGATTTAAAAAACCATAAAAGATACAGATTCATGCTTTTTGTGCATATTGAACACAGGCCAAATCAAATATATAGTACAATGTAATAATCCAAACCCGCACGTATTGATTACAAGGTTATTACCTAACACCTATTTTAAAATTTGTTAAAATCAGTTTAAATATAGGTGGCATCGTTATAAGTAGCACTATAAGTTCCACTTAATATATAGAACGATGAAGTTTAAAATCAGCCATAAAATTAGTAAAGTGCAAATGCATTGATCACTTTCTCCGCTTTCTGGAAGGCATTACTTCTAGGCAATGTAAACCGAACGCCCGTTCTGTTTGTGAACAATAAAGTGCATGATCATTCATATAGATGATAAAGTGCGGATGCATCGATCACATTGTCAATATCAAATACATAAACAAGAGATTATATATAAAACGTACAGTACTAAAATCAATAGTTAAAATAATCATTGATGGTTTAAAATTTCAGTCCGTTTCTCTTGCGTATTAAATTTATGGCAAATAGATATCTACTAAGGCTAAAAACAATTTACTGAGATGTATATGTTTTTAAAATACGTAATGCTCCTAAGTGTGACCTGAGTCCCATGTTACCACAGATAGGTTTCATCCATTTTTTCAGGGGAATGATGTATGCTGGGCAAAAATATATGTGGGGATCGTTTTCTACAACATTTAGTGTGCATAAAGTGCAAATGGCCTCACTATCATCGATATTGTTGCACAGCCACTTGGATGTATTAGATTTGATCTGTAGAACATCAAAGCGAAACTTCATATACAGGGACTTTGCTAGTTGAGGTTGTATTTCGTCTATATAAACCTCAAACAAAGGGACCGGTTTTATAGTTAAAAACTGCATGGACAACCTTCCCACTTTTGAACTATGATGTATGCTGTCCTGGGTGTACATCCAGTAGATGTTTTTCTAGATTCTTTTTTAATGTTGTGTTAATAATTGAGGATTGTCCCTGTTAGACCTGGCATCCTTGGCGTGGGTCTCCCTTCCATTTTTTCACTATGCCTCCACTGTTGTTGATATGTTTTTGCTGGTCTAGATGCTTTGGGCACTTTGCCACTGCTATTCAGTGCCAAAGTGCAAGTGCTCCCTATGGTAAATTGATGTATGGATTAGTGACTCCATGTTTGGCCTATTTGATTCACTGTCAGACCCTAGTACAGTGCACTGTTTGTGCCCAGAGCCTGTGAATCAAATGCTGCAGGTGGGCTTGCAGCACAGGTTGTGCCACTCACAGGAGCAGCTTGTAAAGTGTGTCTCAGGCCTGCCATTGCAGAGCCTGTGTGCAGTCTGGTACTGCTATGTCGACTTGGTAAGTGCACCCACTTACCAGTCCCCAAACCTTCCCTTTTCCGCATGTTAGTCACCCCTAAGGTAGGCCTGCGGGCAGGGTGCATTGTATGTAAGAGGTAGGACATGCCCTGGTGTGTGTGGCATGTCCTGATAGTGAATTACAGCCAATTTCGTTTTTCACTATTGCAAGGCTACCTGTTCCCATATGCCAGAATGGGCAGTTTGATTATAACATCGTATAATCCTAACTGACCCAGGGAACATGGTAGAAAAACGAATTTAGTATGCCTGAACTCAGAATGATAAAATACATCTTTTAGTGAAGTTGGTTTTAACATTCTGTGTTTGAAAATACCACTTTTAGAAAGTAGGTATTTTCTTGCCTAACCATCCAGCCTGCCTCTGCTAGCTTGTGTATTGTATGTCTGGGTTTGTGAGTGACAGGGGCTGGGGGACTCCAGGAGACAGGGTGAGTCAGCACAGGGCTGAATAGACCTATCTGCATGTAGAGTGGTGGGAGGAGTAGCACCTGGGCCTGAATAGGGCTGTGCCTGCCTTCCATAATGCTGGCTCCACTTCCTGTGGTGCCTCTGATGTCCCTGGCCCACATTGACAAAGGAAGAAGGTGTGCACTGGCAGAATGCACCCAGAACTGGTTTGGACTAGGTACAGGACCCTCTGCCTTCAGAGGACAAAGGATTTGCTAGTATAAATATTGGGGCCCAGACCCCAAGACTTTAGATCACTTCTGAGAAAGAAGAAGAATCTTTGCTGAGGAGAGGAACCAGAGAAACTGAAGGAGGAGACTATCCCTATGCTATGTGCTGTTTGAGGGATTGGCCTGCGTGCCGCCGCTGTCGCCATCGCATCACCGAAGCGCCTCGCATCACCGGAGAAGAGTAATGCCATCGTAGCAGACGCTGTTGCATCATCGGAGAAGCATGTCGCAGGGCCTGTCGCGGCTCAGAAGATTCACTGAGTCACCGCACGGCCGTCGGGCGTGCACACATCGCCCCATCGTTGTCGCATCGAGAAGAAGAAGACGCCATTTTGTTTCATTGCATCGGGTCTTTATCGCATTGAGGTGCTGCTGGTCGCATCGCCACAGAAGCGCAGTAAGAAACCGACGCATCACCTCCCCACGCAGTGAAGAACCGACGCATCACCCTCCGGTAAGGAACCGACGCATCACTGTCCCCTATGCAGCAGTAGGGAACCGACGCATCACCTCCCCCGGAGCAAGGAACCGGCGCTTCACCGTTCTTGCGTGTAAGGAACCGGCTCATCACCTTCCCTGCAACTCTTTTGTTTGTATCGCGTTACGCATCCAAAGGTACATTGAACGTAGGGTGTCGCATTTATCATGTTTATTGAACTGAGCTATTTTCTACCATTTGACAGTCATTTTTCGTATTGTATTGTGGATTTTTGTCGTTTTGGGTCTTGTGTTAAGTCTATATAAAAATACTTATTTTTATACTACAACTTGTGTGGTGTCCATCTGTAGTGTTGTCACTGTATTACTGTATGTATTCACAAATGCTTTACACACTGCCTCTGAGATAAGCCTGCCTGCTCGTGCCAAGCTACCAAGGGGGTGAGCAGGGGTTATTTTAGTAGTGTATCCCCCTTACCCTGACTAGAAGCAAGGGTCCCTATTTGGACAAAGGTACCTACCTCTGCCAACTAGAGATCCCCAGTTCTAACATTGGTGGCAGCGGTGGGATTCTGGACTTGCATTTGTGACTCATATACAGTGATTGGTGTACACTACTAGTGAGTGCAGACCAAACGCAACCACTTACATTTTGGTAGATTGTTTTTCCTGGGATTTCTATTTTTGCCAAGAACTGCCAAGTTTAGTCACCATGAGCAAAACAGCATCCATCGCATCTGTGGATTTAGATTTTGAAGAAGAAAAGCTGGAAAGTTACACTGTAAAACAGCTGAAATACTTCTGCAGGAAATTGAAAGTTGCTATGACCGGTCTCTCCAAGAAGGATGAGTTCCAAAAGGCGCTGAGGGCCTGGGTGGAAGCAAGGAGTACCCCTGAGCATGTGAAAGAGCATGAGGAGGGGGCTGAGGATGCAGGAGGGCAGCTAGATGGACTATTGGGTCCAGGGGGGAGGAAAACACCTTCCCCAGCAGGTAGCAGTGTTTCTTCCAAGGGCCTGTCCCCAGGAGAGCTGGAGGACAGGGAGAGAAGTAGGGTGCATGAAATGGAGCTGACCAAGCTTAAGATGGGTGGGCAGTTAGATTTGGAAATTAAGAAATTGGCCCTGGAGGAAAAGAGGATGCAAATGGAGCATGAGAGAAGTTTGAGGGAGTTGGAGTTGAAGGCTAGGAGCTTAGAGATTAATCCCTCTGGTGGCAGCACACCGTCCATGCCTGTTGAAGCAAGGGTGTATATACCTAAAGATGTGGTGAAAGAGTTTTATAAAAATGATGACATTGGGCAATGGTTTAAAGCCTATGAGGTAGCTATGACCTCACACCGGGTCCCTGAGAAGGATTGGGGAGCGGGGTTGTGGGGGCGGTTCCTTAGTGAGGGGCGGGATACCTTATTAGACTTGCCCTCTGAAGTCCACAATTCTTATGGTCATATGAAAGAAGCATTGATGTCCAGGTATGGGCTGACTCCTGAACTGTACAGGCAGAGGTTCAGGAATTGCAAAAAGTTGGAGGGCAATACCTGGGTAGAATATGTGACTTTTTTTGCAGAGCATTGGATGGTTGGGTGAAGGGTAGCAAAGTGAATGATTTTGAAGCGCTCTTTGATTTGATTGCATGGGAGCACTTGTCAGGAAATTGTTTTCCAGAGCTACGCCAGCACCTTATTGATAGTAGGCTGACTAACCCTAGGAAGCTTGCAGAGGAGGCGGACCGCTGGGTGAGCAACCGGGTCCACAAGGGTCACGTGGGAGACTCCGCCAAAAGGGGGCAGGGTCCCCAGCAGAGGACTGGAGGGACAAGGGTAAACAGAGGGAGTTCCAGAAAGGGCCCCAAAGTAATCCCCAAGGGAACCAAGGGAAGGGTTCCCAGCCTCCCCATGAAAAGAAGCCAGGGGCCCGACAGATAAGCCTGTTCACAGGGGGCCCAAGACTTGCTTTAAGTGTGGTCAAGTGGGCCACTGCTCCTGGGAGACTAGATGTCCCTTGTATGGAAAATCAGCACCCACTGGTGCACCACCCCGGCAGGTAGCTAGTGTAGCCCTGGGGGAGGAGATGGGTGCCCAAGGTGGGTGGGGTCCCGTAGCAATGTCCTTGGTCTCTTTAGGAGACAGTGAGATGGTCCCCAGGGCCCAACTGCCTGATAACACTAAGAAATACAGGCAGTGGGTGACCATCAATGGCCAAAGGGTGGAGGCTCTGAGAGACACAGGAGCCAGTGTGACAGCTGTCAGTTGTCGGCTGGTGTCTGAAGAGCAGGTGATCCCCAATGCATTCTGCCCAGTAGTTGCCGCGGACAACTCGGAGAGCCACTGCAGAGTGGCTCAGGTTCCCTTTGAGTGGGGGGGGTCTCGGGTACCTTTCAAGTAGCTGTGAGGCCAGCCATGCCTGTGGAATGTCTGTTGGGCAACGATTTGGAGAGTTCACCTTGGGCAGAGGTGGAGAGAAGGTCTCATTTGGAGATGTTGGGTCTGCCTGAGTGGGTGTGCGCGACCACTCGGTCTATGGCAGCCAGTAAAGGTGTTCAAGAGGACCTGGAGCCTGAGAGGGGGGCCCAGGTGCCTGCCTTGAAGAGAAGAGGCAGGGGGCACGGGAAACCGGCCCCCTTAGTTCCCACGGTCCAGGAGGAAGCAGAACCTGAGGGGGATGCTCTGGAACCTACAGGGGAGCAAGTGGCCGAACTGGGGGACCTACCTGAGCTGACCCGTTGGCAGCAGGAGGGAGGCCCCTCCAGGGAGGAGTTCTGTGAGGAGCAGAACAAGTGCCTTTCTCTTGTGGGTTTGGGGCAACAGGCCACAAACCAGGCAGCAGGTGATCAGTCTGGATCACATTGGATCTACTGGGAGAATGGTCTCCTGTATAGCGAGCCTAAGGTTACTGAGCCTGGGTCAGCCCTTGTGCTGGTGGTACCCCAGCGCTTCAGAGCCTTCCTATTGGGTTTGGCTCATGATGTGCCTTTAGCAGGACATCTGGGGCAGGGCAAGACCTTTGAAAGGCTTGTCACCCACTTTTATTGGCCCCAGATGCGCAAGAGTTCAGACACTCATTGCAGGACATGTCAGACTTGCCAGGCAAGTGGAAAAAGTGGGAGGAAGCACAAGGCTCCCCTCCAGCCATTCCCTGTGGTCAGCACCCTCTTTGAGTGGGTGGGTATTGACATTGTGGGGCCACTGGACCCCAAGACAGCCATGGGCAACAGGTTCATCCTGGTCTTGGTGGACCATGCCACCCGGTACCCAGAAGCCATCCCTCTTCGGACAGTGACTGCCACCGTGGTGGGACGTGCACTGATGGGGTTTTTCTCCCGTGTGGGGTTCCCCAAGGTGGTGGGGAGTGACCGTGGTACAAACTTCATATCCAAGTATATAAAGTCCCTGTGGCAGGAGTGCAGTGTAACGTACAAGTTCACCACTCCTTACCACCCCCAAGGAAATGGGCTGGTTGAGAGATTCAACCGGACCAAGAAGGGCATGATTATGGGTCTGGAAGAACCCATGAGGCGTAAGTGGGACGTCCTTTTGCCATGCCTTCTCTTTGCTTACCGTGAGGTGCCACAGAAGTCCTTAGGGTTCAGTCCCTTTGAACTGCTCTATGGTCACCCGGTAAAAGGACCTCTGAGTCTGGTGAAAGAAGGCTGGGAGAAAGCTCCCAGTAAGCCTCCCCAGGATGTATTTAGCTACATGCTCGCCTTTAGAAACCAGACTAGGCGATTCATACAACTCGCTGAGGCGAATCTGGAAGCCAGCCAGCCAGGAGATGAAACAATGGAATGATCAGAATGCCACTCTGATCAAGTTTCAGCCTGAACAGAAAGTATGGGTCATGGCCCCCGTGGAGCCTTGCACGCTCCAGGATAAGTGGACCGGACCATTTGAGGTGGTGGAGCACAAGAGTGAGGTCACCTACCTGGTGGACTTGCGATCTCCCAGGAACCCTTTGTGGGTCCTACATGTCAACCGCCTAAAGCCCCATTTTGAGAGGTCCGAAGTGGGCATGCTCCTATCAACAGATGATGGAATGGAAGAGGAGACAGAACCTCTTCCTGACCTCCTGTCTGCAACAGAGCAAGATGGGTCAGTGGAGGGTGTGAACCTCTCTAACTCCCTGACACCTGAGCAGCAGGAAGACTGTCGCCAACTGTTGGGACAGTTTCCTGACCTGTTTTCCCTGGTTCCTAGTGTCACTGATTGGTGTGTCCATGATGTGGACACTGGGGACAGTCCTCCTGTCAAGCACAAGGCTTACAGAGTGACTGACAGGGTGAGAGCTTGCATCAAGGAGGAGGTCTCCAAGATGTTTGCATTGGGGGTGATTGAGCCCTCTCACAGCCCTTGGGCCAGCCCAGTGATCTTGGTCCCAAAGGCTGCCGCGCCTGGTGCCACACCCGAACTTCGGTTCTGTGTGGACTACCGAGGACTCAATTCAGTCACCAGGACTGACGCGCACCCCATCCCCAGAGCTGATGAGCTCATCGATCGGTTAGGGGCTGCCCGGTACCTCAGCGCGTTTGACTTAACGTCTGGGTACTGGCAGATCGCCTTGACTGATGGGGCCAAAGAGAGGTCAGCATTCTCCACACCAGATGGGCACTACCAATTCCGGGTTATGCCCTTTGGGATGAAGAATGCCCCTGCCACCTTTCAGAGGTTGGTCAACCAGGTGTTGGTTGGACTGGAAGACTTCAGTGCCGCCTACCTGGATGACATCGTAGTGTTCAGCGTCAGTTGGGAAGAACATCTGCGCCACCTCTGGCAAGTGTTGATGGCGCTGCGGAGGGCAGGCCTCACGATCAAGGCGAGTAAGTGCCAGATCGGGCAGGGTTCCGTGGTGTACTTGGGACACCAGGTTGGGAGCGGCCAGGTGGTGCCCCTACAGCCCAAGATTGATACCATTCTGGCTTGGGAACCCCCCAAGACCCAGACAGAGGTGAGAGCCTTTCTAGGACTCACCGGGTATTACAGGAGATTTGTCAAGGGGTATGGCAGCATCATTGCTCCCTTGACAGAGCTGACTTCCAGGAAGCAGCCCAAGAGAGTGATTTGGACTGACACCTGTCAGAGAGCTTTTGACGCCTTGAAGACTGCCATGTGCACGGCCCCCGTGCTTCAGGCGCCCAACTTCTCAAAAGAGTTTGTGGTCCAAACAGACTCTTCAGAGCATGGTGTAGGGGCTGTTCTGGCACAGTTAAATGAGGAGTGCCTAGACCAACCTGTAGCCTTCATCAGTAGGAAGTTACTTCCACGGGAACAGAGGTGGAGTGCTATTGAGCGTGAGGCATTTGCTGTGGTCTGGGCGCTGAAGAAGTTGATAAACAAAAAGGTACCCCCAAATACTGCTAGGTCCAAGAGGAGGGGGAATGCAACAATCAAAAAAGGGAACCTCTGATCTGACCTATATTACTTTTCAAAGCGACCTCAAGGGTTCGAACTTAGCAACCAGCTCAAGGAAAAAGACAAATAAGATAGTTTATACAAAAAATACATATATCTTTATTAATTTTTAAAGCATGAGTTAATCATAAAAATACATCTCATATACAATTGTCCTAATGGTCACATTAAACAATAATGAATTCATACACCTAAATATCTAACATAGTTATAATAAGATGACAACATTTGAACAATCAGTGTGCGTTAGAAAGCCACTAGCAGATATTTTATTTCACATAATAGTAAGATCTTCATCTATGGCTAGGGACAACTAGTAAAATCTTAAGAGCAACAATTATTTACAAAAAATATATACAATCAAAACACCCCACGCTTCATCATACTACTGCTTTCTCACCTCAGATAAACCCAAACATCCTAACATTCATACACAAACTCAATATACTCTCAATTGAGATCCTAAAAACTATGACAGGGACAGATATGAGCGGAAACAAAGCCACGCTCAGACTAGTAATTATATCCGTCTCTGCAGGAACTCTCCATATAAATGGTGATGGTCTACGCGCGTTTCGGTGGAATTCACAATGGCACCACCTTCCTCAGGACCAAAACATATTCATAAGCATCACAATTGAGATGAGCGAGGGGCATCTGTGAAACAACAATACCAAATATAGTTTATATATTACTTCAAAGGCTGGTTGCTATTACAATAAATCTTAAATTAATATACCACATTCCCAATAGGGAAAACAATTTTTCTCTACAATCACCATTAAGAAAAGTGTGCAAATGTTATATCAGACAAAAGAGGTGTGGTCACCCAAAAGAAATAACCCCAAACACTTACAAGAGACCAGATATGTGGTGAAGAGAAATGAGACTAGACAATGATAGAAAGCCAAGTATCATAAGGGTCCTTGTTAGTATCATTAATTCTCAAGTGTAGCTAATAAGGGGAGCCAAATTGGTGATTTAAAATCCCCTAGAGATATATCAAGGAATCGGTTTAGGTCTTACCTTCAAGAGCTAAACCAACGATAAAAGAAGAAAATTGGCATGATTGTGCCCAACATCCATATTATTGAGTATATATATATAATCCTTTCTAATGGGAGAAGGAAAAATTGCATATGTAGTTGCTACCCAGAAATCATGTTAAGAAATTTAATAAGAGTTTGTAAGGGGCACATAGTGAGTCTTACCCACAAGTCTGTCCAACTGGAATATATCCCAAATAGCAGCACATGCAATTGGTAGTTTAGAAAATAGTTCCTTTTCGAAAATCTTCTCATAAAAGTAGCAATTGGCCTAAAGAACAGAGAATACCACATAAGGATAGTGTAGAACAATACTTATCGTCCATCACACAAATGTCGACTCTAGCTACGAGTGATCGGTAGTAGCCATCAGTTAGCAATCAAGCCTTCCCTGATATGGCTATACAAATTACCCTAAATAATTTTTAAAGCACATGCTTTTAAATAGCAGCTTACAACCGCGAACCATGGTTCAGTACACTGTCCCATCAATATTTAGACAACCTAGGCCCCCAATGTGTACCAGTAATCTGTGTCGTAGAAGCGTCTAACTACTAACATAAAGGTCCGCGAAATATCAACACATATGTAGTTGATTACACATATATATTGTCAGTATTTCCTTCATAGGTCTTAGGGAACATGCCAAAAAATATCATCCTATTGACCTCACACTAACTGATTGTTGTACAGAACTCTACATTCGCATCAATTTAGTAAACGTCAGAAAATAGTAGCTAAACAAACTATGTGCCTGTATCTACGCTCAGCACAACTCAGATGCCACGGCGCTGAGCAGACTAAAACCTTTGTTTGTACACTCGCTCAGCAGAACTTCCACGGCACTCTGATACCTAGAAATGCTACAACATTATGTCACCACTCTATATAATAGCCCGTGGTGCATAGAGCGCTTGTCTCAGGTCTTAACCTAAGGTCCTCTGTTTTGAATGTTTACCCACAGAGGCTTGTACTACCGCTGGCTTATCTCGTAGAACTCTGTGATACTACTAAACATACTATGTGCCTATATCTGTACTCGGCGCAACTCAAATGCTATGGCGCTGAGCAGACTAAAACCTTTGTTTGTACACTCGCTCAGCAAAACTACCCCGGCATTCAGATACCTAAGAACGCTACTACATCATATCACCACTCTATGTAGTAGCCCGTAGTACACAGAGCGCTTGTCTCAGGTCCTTACCTTAGGTCCTCTGTTTTGATAGTTTACATACGGAAGCTTATCCTACCGCTGGCTTTTTCTCGTAAAACTCTGTGTTACTACTGTCCACCTCATTTATACCGGCAATTGCCGAAGGTCAATGACGAAGTGTCGCGATACCTCCGACCGCTCGGCCGAGGTACTCTATTTTTGGGCGCCATGTTTGAATGGTTTGAAAGCCCAGATATTGCATGAGTTTCATTTCATTTACGGATAAATGTTATATTAATTATCCCTCCAGGCGTGATTTTCCAAAGATTAATAAATTATGTAACACATCGGTCAATTTCATAATGAAACTTCCACTGTTACTAGAAATAGTACACACCAACCGAGTAGCTAGTACAATATACATAACTACGGTACTGGGCTATTTCAAATGGAATCACTTTTAAAAAAGCTCCCTATCCGACTGTATGTCGAAAGATATGCCGATACTATCTCATGTGGGAATAAAAATATTTTGTCATTATTTCGCCCAAAATGTCTAGTTACAGCTGTGATGCTGGGCTGTAAAAATACAAAGGTGACAAAATAAAAATAACCTATATTGCTAGAAAGATCTTTTTTAGGGTATATGGATCTAATTATAAAGATTTCACAATAATATTTTGTCATAATATCGCCCAAAATGTCTAATTACAGCTGTGATACTGGGCTATAAAAATACAAAGATGACAAAATAAAAATAACCCATATTGCCAGAAAGATCTTTTAAAGGTATGTGGATCTAATTATAAAGATTTCACAAAAATTAACGAATAGTTGTGAAATCATATATAAATACCTAGGCTGATATAGGGATAAAAGATTATTTGGACCCATCAGGTCACTATCCAGACAATATCTTCATTTAGCCCATGACGGACTGTGTCCAAGGTAAAAATCCAAAAGGTTTCTCTTTCCTTTCTGGTTTTATCTCTGTCACAACCCGGTTTGGTATAAACTCGTTCAAGGATCAGCCATTGCAACTCCATATCTTTATGGTTACTGTCCTGGCAATGTCTGACAATAGGTGCCTGTGTCTTCTGAGTTCTCACGGCTGATTTATGTTCGGAAAAACGTATCCGGAATTCCCTACCTGTCTCACCTACATATCCTAGGCCACAAGGGCATAGAATAAGGTAGATCACATTGCTAGTTCTACAGTTTGTAAAGTTTTTTAGTTTTCCAGCCTTATTCCCATATTTCCAAGATTGGGTAGTAATGGCCGAGTCACAGGCATGGCAATTGCCACATCTGTGGTTGCCAAGAATTGGAGGTAAGCCTGTCAGTGTATTCTGTCCACCAGTATCTTTAGCTCTAGGTCTACTATGGACAAGTTTATCCTTTAGATTAGGGTTCCGTCTATACGCAACCAATGGTTTTTCTAGCTGGATCTCATTCTCATTGATATTAAGAATCCTCCAATTCTTTTCCAAGATGCGTTTAATCTTGTAGTTCAGACTGGAATGATTAACTACACATACCAGTTTCTCTATTGGCTGTTTGTATGTACCAGAGATTAAGGCATCCCTGTTGTAATACTTAGCACGTTTCATAGATTGGCGCACTAGGCGTCTTGGATAACCCCGAAGGATAAGACGCGCCTGGAGTTGCTCAGCATGTATTCCATATTCTTTCATATTAGTACAATTGCGTCTGATCCTGAGAAATTCCCCAAAGGGGATCGAATCTTTTGACATACTGGATGATAGCTGTTATGATCCAAAATAGTATTTTTAGCTGTTGGTTTCCTATATAGGCTAACTTCAATACCACTATTACTCCCTATGATCCATATATCCAGGAATTCTACTCTGTCAGTTGAATATTTTGCCATAAAATTCAGATTGTTGTCACTATGGTTAAGCCATTCAATAAAACTCACAAGCCCTGACTCTTCTCCTGACCAGATGAAAAAAATGTCATCTATAAACCTCTGCCAATTTACAACATTCTCATAGAACGGGGCTACCTCATTGAAAATATGTTTTTGTTCCCATTCACCCATATAGATATTCGCCACACTAGGGGCACAAGAAGCCCCCATACTGGTCCCTTTGATTTGATGATACAAATGTCCTTGAAATTCAAAATAGTTATGGTGTAATACTATATCCAGACATTCTAAGATGAATCTATCCGGTCTCTCCCCAGGTACTCTAGCCAAAAGAGCTGCCACAGACTCTATGGCCAGGTCCTGGGGAATATTAGTATATAAGGATTCAATGTCCAGAGTGACCAATATCTGTGTTTCATAGTCAAAGGGTTTATGTTCTATGGTGGCTATCATATGACCCGTATCTTTGATATAAGATGGGTATAGTGTGGTAAGGGGGCACAAAAAGGCATCCACGTATTTAGAGAGAGGTTCTGTTTGCAAATTGATAGAGGAAACTATGGGTCTCAAAGGTGGATCTACCGCATTTTTATGCGTTTTGGGTACTCCGTATATAGCTGGAGTTACCGCATTCAGATTGTTAAGATAGTCAAATTCTTTGGAACAGATATACCCATCTACAAGTGCTTTGGATGTAACAACTTCTATCCGTGAGCTAAGTTGTGTGAGAACCGATCTATTGATTCTCTGATAATGTTCTGGGACTAATAACATAGAGTCTATCTTATTAGTATACTGTTCTGTATCCATTATCACTATCCCTCCTGCTTTGTCACAAGGTTTTATGGTGACATGTGGGTTATCTGGTAGTTTTTTCAGAGCTTTTATTTCGTCTTTAGTGAGATTTGGTGTCGCCTTGGGAACAAACTTGGTTACCTTTTGAAGTTCTTGTATAACTGATTTTTCAAAGATGGCAACCTCAGGGCCAACCATTTCCAATGATGGGGTAAATTTGGAAGGTGGTTTGCACCCGAGTAGTTTGTCTCCTGCTCTACTGAGTCCATTTGCGCCATAAATTTCTTTAGTCTAATTTTTCGAAAGAATGAAAAAATGTCTCTGTTCAATTTGAAACGATCACATTGTATACTAGGAACAAATGATAACCCCTTACTAAGGAGACTCTTTTCTCCTGATGTAAGTATGTGACTTGACAGATTAAAGATTGGTATAGTATCTGCAGTGTTGGTACTCCTATCTAAGTTCTCCAATACTGCTGATTTCTTGTTCGCATGTATGGCTGAGGACGTGGTGGCTCCATCTGTTGGTGATAGTTCCTTTCCTGTCCCTGGAATCTTATCCGACCTCTGCCCCTGCCTCTCTGTAAAAAAGGGGACTGCGTATGTTCTTGATATTGATTAGTGTATCGACCTCTCTGATTCCTATAGTTGTCCTGTGGTCCATCATTTATGCCTGGTCCTTCATAGTCAGAGTCAGACGAGTTAGTGTCAGAGAAGGTAAGAGTTTTATGCTTTTTGTACGGACGTTGGTTATACTGACCCCCTTCTTGTTGATCTTCTTGGAAGTAGTTATTGCGCAGGTATGGATATGCCTTCTCCTGCGTGAACCATCGTACATCTTTCTTTAATTTATCTGTTTTCTTTTTTATGAGGTACTCCTCAAAATCTTGTAATTCTTGATTGATATTAAGCAGTTTGTTTTTGCTTCATCTAATGCTGAACTCGCCTTCAATTTATCTTCCAAGTCTACAATTTCTTGATTCAAAATCAATATCATTTCTCTGACAGTTTCTACTATCAGGATCATCCAATCTCTGGAGCAGCGGTTTGCTATGAGGGACCACCGCTCCAGGAATTTACGTACTTCTACAAATAAAGCCGGGACATTCCTGACCCTCAGACCTGATGGTATCACGCCCACCTTGAGATATTCCAACATAAAATGGGCGTGGGATTCCATCCTTTTCGCCTTTTCTTTAGATTCAGTAGCTTGGACCATTCACTGTTGTCATTCGTGTCTAACCTGGTCTGTATGTTGGCACCAGATATTTGGCCTATTAATGCAGAGAATTCATCATCTGAAAATCCAAAGGTTTTGAGGCCTTCCATTATTAACAAATACTATACTTAGTATATTGGGATACTAAAAGAGACCTCCACCAAACATACAATTTAGCACCAAAGAGAAAAAGCTCAATAGTTGAGCGAAAATAAGTTCTAGAGAATGTGGTAGGAATAAATCTATTCAATAAAGAAAACCTACGGTAAAAACCGAGTAAAGATCCATAAACAAAAAGGTACCCCCAAATACTGCTAGGTCCAAGAGGAGGGGAATGCAACAATCAAAAAAGGGAACCTCTGATCTGACCTATATTACTTTTCAAAGCGACCTCAAGGGTTCGAACTTAGCAACCAGCTCAAGGAAAAAGACAAATAAGATAGTTTATACAAAAAATACATATATCTTTATTAATTTTTAAAGCATGAGTTAATCATAAAAATACATCTCATATACAATTGTCCTAATGGTCACATTAAACAATAATGAATTCATACACCTAAATATCTAACATAGTTATAATAAGATGACAACATTTGAACAATCAGTGTGCGTTAGAAAGCCACTAGCAGATATTTTATTTCACATAATAGTAAGATCTTCATCTATGGCTAGGGACAACTAGTAAAATCTTAAGAGCAACAATTATTTACAAAAAATATATACAATCAAAACACCCCACGCTTCATCATACTACTGCTTTCTCACCTCAGATAAACCCAAACATCCTAACATTCATACACAAACTCAATATACTCTCAATTGAGATCCTAAAAACTATGACAGGGACAGATATGAGCGGAAACAAAGCCACGCTCAGACTAGTAATTATATCCGTCTCTGCAGGAACTCTCCATATAAATGGTGATGGTCTACGCGCGTTTCGGTGGAATTCACAATGGCACCACCTTCCTCAGGACCAAAACATATTCATAAGCATCACAATTGAGATGAGCGAGGGCATCTGTGAAACAACAATCCCAAATATAGTTTATATATTACTTCAAAGGCTGGTTGCTATTACAATAAATCTTAAATTAATATACCACATTCCCAATAGGGAAAACAATTTTTCTCTACAATCACCATTAAGAAAAGTGTGCAAATGTTATATCAGACAAAAGAGGTGTGGTCACCCAAAAGAAATAACCCCAAACACTTACAAGAGACCAGATATGTGGTGAAGAGAAATGAGACTAGACAATGATAGAAAGCCAAGTATCATAAGGGTCCTTGTTAGTATCATTAATTCTCAAGTGTAGCTAATAAGGGGAGCCAAATTGGTGATTTAAAATCCCCTAGAGATATATCAAGGAATCGGTTTAGGTCTTACCTTCAAGAGCTAAACCAACGATAAAAGAAGAAAATTGGCATGATTGTGCCCAACATCCATATTATTGAGTATATATATATAATCCTTTCTAATGGGAGAAGGAAAAATTGCATATGTAGTTGCTACCCAGAAATCATGTTAAGAAATTTAATAAGAGTTTGTAAGGGGCACATAGTGAGTCTTACCCACAAGTCTGTCCAACTGGAATATATCCCAAATAGCAGCACATGCAATTGGTAGTTTAGAAAATAGTTCCTTTTCGAAAATCTTCTCATAAAAGTAGCAATTGGCCTAAAGAACAGAGAATACCACATAAGGATAGTGTAGAACAATACTTATCGTCCATCACACAAATGTCGACTCTAGCTACGAGTGATCGGTAGTAGCCTTCAGTTAGCAATCAAGCCTTCCCTGATATGGCTATACAAATTACCCTAAATAATTTTTAAAGCACATGCTTTTAAATAGCAGCTTACAACCGCGAACCATGGTTCAGTACACTGTCCCATCAATATTTAGACAACCTAGGCCCCCAATGTGTACCAGTAATCTGTGTCGTAGAAGCGTCTAACTACTAACATAAAGGTCCGCGAAATATCGACACATATGTAGTTGATTACACATATATATTGTCAGTATTTCCTTCATAGGTCTTAGGGAACATGCCAAAAAATATCATCCTATTGACCTCACACTAACTGATTGTTGTACAAAACTCTACATTCGCATCAATTTAGTAAACGTCAGAAAATAGTAGCTAAACAAACTATGTGCCTGTATCTACGCTCAGCACAACTCAGATGCCACGGCGCTTAGCAGACTAAAACCTTTGTTTGTACACTCGCTCAGCAGAACTTCCACGGCACTCTGATACCTAGAAATGCTACAACATTATGTCACCACTCTATATAATAGCCCGTGGTGCATAGAGCGCTTGTCTCAGGTCTTAACCTAAGGTCCTCTGTTTTGAATGTTTACCCACAGAGGCTTGTACTGGCTTATCTCGTAGAACTCTGTGATACTACTAAACATACTATGTGCCTATATCTGTACTCGGCGCAACTCAAATGCTATGGCGCTGAGCAGACTAAAACCTTTGTTTGTACACTCGCTCAGCAAAACTACCCCGGCATTCAGATACCTAAGAACGCTACTACATCATATCACCACTCTATGTAGTAGCCCGTAGTACACAGAGCGCTTGTCTCAGGTCCTTACCTTAGGTCCTCTGTTTTGATAGTTTACATACGGAAGCTTATCCTACCGCTGGCTTTTTCTCGTAAAACTCTGTGTTACTACTGTCCACCTCATTTATACCGGCAATTGCCGAAGGTCAATGACGAAGTGTCGCGATACCTCCGACCGCTCGGCCGAGGTACTCTAATTTTGGGCGCCATGTTTGAATGGTTTGAAAGCCCAGATATTGCATGAGTTTCATTTCATTTACGGATAAATGTTATATTAATTATCCCTCCAGGCGTGATTTTCCAAAGATTAATAAATTATGTAACACATCGGTCAATTTCATAATGAAACTTCCACTGTTACTAGAAATAGTACACACCAACCGAGTAGCTAGTACAATATACATAACTACGGTACTGGGCTATTTCAAATGGAATCACTTTTAAAAAAAGCTCCCCTATCCGACTGTATGTCGAAAGATATGCCGATACTATCTCATGTGGGAATAAAAATATTTTGTCATTATTTCGCCCAAAATGTCTAGTTACAGCTGTGATGCTGGGCTGTAAAAATACAAAGGTGACAAAATAAAAATAACCTATATTGCTAGAAAGATCTTTTTTAGGGTATATGGATCTAATTATAAAGATTTCACAATAATATTTTGTCATAATATCGCCCAAAATGTCTAATTACAGCTGTGATACTGGGCTATAAAAATACAAAGATGACAAAATAAAAATAACCCATATTGCCAGAAAGATCTTTTTAAAGGTATGTGGATCTAATTATAAAGATTTCACAAAAATTAACGAATAGTTGTGAAATCATATATAAATACCTAGGCTGATATAGGGATAAAAGATTATTTGGACCCATCAGGTCACTATCCAGACAATATCTTCATTTAGCCCATGACGGACTGTGTCCAAGGTAAAAATCCAAAGGTTTCTCTTTCCTTTCTGGTTTTATCTCTGTCACAACCCGGTTTGGTATAAACTCGTTCAAGGATCAGCCATTGCAACTCCATATCTTTATGGTTACTGTCCTGGCAATGTCTGACAATAGGTGCCTGTGTCTTCTGAGTTCTCACGGCTGATTTATGTTCGGAAAAACGTATCCGGAATTCCCTACCTGTCTCACCTACATATCCTAGGCCACAAGGGCATAGAATAAGGTAGATCACATTGCTAGTTCTACAGTTTGTAAAGTTTTTAGTTTTCCAGCCTTATTCCCATATTTCCAAGATTGGGTAGTAATGGCCGAGTCACAGGCATGGCAATTGCCACATCTGTGGTTGCCAAGAATTGGAGGTAAGCCTGTCAGTGTATTCTGTCCACCAGTATCTTTAGCTCTAGGTCTACTATGGACAAGTTTATCCTTTAGATTAGGGTTCCGTCTATACGCAACCAATGGTTTTTCTAGCTGGATCTCATTCTCATTGATATTAAGAATCCTCCAATTCTTTTCCAAGATGCGTTTAATCTTGTAGTTCAGACTGGAATGATTAACTACACATACCAGTTTCTCTATTGGCTGTTTGTATGTACCAGAGATTAAGGCATCCCTGTTGTAATACTTAGCACGTTTCATAGATTGGCGCACTAGGCGTCTTGGATAACCCCGAAGGATAAGACGCGCCTGGAGTTGCTCAGCATGTATTCCATATTCTTTCATATTAGTACAATTGCGTCTGATCCTGAGAAATTCCCCAAAGGGGATCGAATCTTTTGACATACTGGATGATAGCTGTTATGATCCAAAATAGTATTTTTAGCTGTTGGTTTCCTATATAGGCTAACTTCAATACCACTATTACTCCCTATGATCCATATATCCAGGAATTCTACTCTGTCAGTTGAATATTTTGCCATAAAATTCAGATTGTTGTCACTATGGTTAAGCCATTCAATAAAACTCACAAGCCCTGACTCTTCTCCTGACCAGATGAAAAAAATGTCATCTATAAACCTCTGCCAATTTACAACATTCTCATAGAACAGGGCTACCTCATTGAAAATATGTTTTTGTTCCCATTCACCCATATAGATATTCGCCACACTAGGGGTACAAGAAGCCCCCATACTGGTCCCTTTGATTTGATGATACAAATGTCCTTGAAATTCAAAATAGTTATGGTGTAATACTATATCCAGACATTCTAAGATGAATCTATCCGGTCTCTCCCCAGGTACTCTAGCCAAAAGAGCTGCCACAGACTCTATGGCCAGGTCCTGGGGAATATTAGTATATAAGGATTCAATGTCCAGAGTGACCAATATCTGTGTTTCATAGTCAAAGGGTTTATGTTCTATGGTGGCTATCATATGACCCGTATCTTTGATATAAGATGGGTATAGTGTGGTAAGGGGGCACAAAAAGGCATCCACGTATTTAGAGAGAGGTTCTGTTTGCGAATTGATAGAGGAAACTATGGGTCTCAAAGGTGGATCTACCGCATTTTTATGCGTTTTGGGTACCCGTTTTGATTGTATATATTTTTTGTAAATAATTGTTGCTCTTAAGATTTTACTAGTTGTCCCTAGCCATAGATGAAGATCTTACTATTATGTGAAATAAAATATCTGCTAGTGGCTTTCTAACGCACACTGATTGTTCAAATGTTGTCATCTTATTATAACTATGTTAGATATTTAGGTGTATGAATTCATTATTGTTTAATGTGACCATTAGGACAATTGTATATGAGATGTATTTTTATGATTAACTCATGCTTTAAAAATTAATAAAGATATATGTATTTTTTGTATAAACTATCTTATTTGTCTTTTTCCTTGAGCTGGTTGCTAAGTTCGAACCCTTGAGGTCGCTTTGAAAAGTAATATAGGTCAGATCAGAGGTTCCCTTTTTTGATCGCTGAAGAAGTTGAGACCATACCTGTTTGGGACTCACTTCCGGGTTCAGACAGACCACAGGCCCCTCAGATGGTTGATGCAGATGAGGGGTGAGAATCCAAAGCTGTTGAGGTGGTCCATTTCTCTACAGAGGATGGACTTCACGGTGGAACACCGCCCTGGTACAGAACACGCCAATGCTGATGGTCTGTCCAGATTCTTCCGCCTTAGTGATGAGAACTCCCTAGAGGTAGGATAGTTCTCCCCACATTTCAGCTGGAGGGGACACATGTTAGACATGGCATCCTTGGCGTGGGTCTCCCTTCCATTTTTTCACTATGCCTCCACTGTTGTTGATATGTTTTTGCTGGCTTAGATGCTTTGGGCACTTTGCCACTGCTATTCAGTGCCAAAGTGCAAGTGCTCCCTATGGTAAATTGATGTATGGATTAGTGACTCCATGTTTGGCCTATTTGATTCACTGTCAGACCCTAGTACAGTGCACTGTTTGTGCCCAGGGCCTGTGAATCAAATGCTGCTGGTGGGCTTGCAGCACTGGTTGTGCCACCCACAGGAGCAGCTTGTAAAGTGTGTCTCAGGCCTGCCATTGCAGAGCCTGTGTGCAGTCTGGTACTGCTATGTCGACTTGGTAAGTGCACCCACTTACCAGTCCCCAAACCTTCCCTTTTCTGCATGTTAGTCACCCCTAAGGTAGGCCTGCGGGCAGGGTGCATTGTATGTAAGAGGTAGGACATGCCCTGGTGTGTGTGGCATGTCCTGATAGTGAATTACAGCCAATTTCGTTTTTCACTATTGCAAGGCTACCTGTTCCCATAGGCCAGAATGGGCAGTTTGATTATAACATCTTATAATCCTAACTGACCCAGGGAACATGGTAGAAAAATGAATTTAGTATGCCTGAACTCAGAATGATAAAATATATCTTTTAGCGAAGTTGGTTTTAACATTCTGTGTTTGAAAATACCACTTTTAGAAAGTAGGTATTTTCTTGCCTAACCATCCAGCCTGCCTCTGCTAGCTTGTGTATTGTATGTCTGGGTTTGTGAGTGACAGGGGCTGGGGGACTCCAGGAGACAGGGTGAGTCAGCACAGGGCTGAATAGACCTATCTGCATGTAGAGTGGTGGGAGGAGTAGCACCTGGGCCCGAATAGGGCTGTGCCTGCCTTCCACAATGCTGGCTCCACCTCCTGTGGTGTGTCTGATGTCCCTGGCCCTGGCCCACATTGACAAAGGAAGAAGGTGTGCACTGGCAGAATGCACCCAGAACTGGTTTGGACTAGGTACAGGACCCTCTGCCTTCAGAGGACAAAGGATTTGCTAGTATAAATATTGGGGCCCAGACCCCAAGACTTTAGATCACTTCTGGGAAACAACAAGAACCATTGCTGAGGAGAGGAACCAGAGAAACTGAAGGAGGAGACTATCCCTATGCTATGTGCTGTTTGAGGGATTGGCCTGCAGTGGTTGCCTGATTGCCAAAGAAAGGAGAAAGGAACTTTGTGCCTACTTTCATCATCTTGCAGAAAATCTCCAAGGGCCTGAAGATTGAGCTTGCCTCCTGCTGAAGTCTCAGGGATACAAGACTTCACCAACCAGCTCCCCTGAATTCCCTTGCTGGGAATTTGAAGTGCCTACTGTTGTGTTGGGCCTTCTGAGAGACTGCGTGTCGCTGGGAGCTGGAAGCGTGACTCACGAAGAAGAAGCGTGTCGCCGCCGCAGCAGTTGTCGTGGCATCGCCGAGAAAGCGTGCCGCCGCTGTCGCCATCGCATCACCGAAGCGCCTCGCATTACCGGAGAAGAGTGTCACCGTCGCAGCAGACGCCGTCGCATCATTGGAGAAGCGTGTCGCATGGCCTGTCGCGGCTCAGAAGATTCACCGAGACGCCGCACGGCCGTCGGGCGTGCACGCATCGCCCCTTTGTTGTCGCATCGAGAATAAGACGCCATTTTGTTTCATTGCACCGGGTCATCATCGCGGCGCTGCTGGTTGCATCGCCACAGAAGCACAGTAAGAAACCGACGCATCACCTCCCCACGCAGTGAAGAACCGACGCCTCACCTCCTCTCCGGTAAGGAACCGACGCATCACCGTCCCCTACGCAGCAGTATGGAACCGACGCATCACCTCCCCCGGAGCAAGGAACCAACGCATCACCATTCTTGCGTGTAAGGAACCGATGCATCACCTTCCCTGCAACTCTTTTGTTTGTATCGCGTTACGCATCCAAAGGTACATTGAACGTAGAGTGTCGCATTTATCATCTTTATTGAACTGAGCTATTTTCTACCATTTGACAGTCATTTTTCATATTTATTAATTGTATTGTGGATTATTGTCGTTTTTGGTCTTGTGTTAAGTCTATATAAAAATA
Organism: Calotriton arnoldi; assembly: GCA_963921515.1. Taxonomy (NCBI): domain Eukaryota; kingdom Metazoa; phylum Chordata; class Amphibia; order Caudata; family Salamandridae; genus Calotriton; species Calotriton arnoldi. The sequence continues at coordinate 1,559,453 of CAWUFW010002048.1, forward strand.
CTTATTTTTATACTACAACTTGTGTTGTGTCCATTTGTAGTGTTGTCACTGTATTGCAGTATGTATTCACAAATGCTTTACACACTGCCTCTGAGGTAAGCCTGCCTGCTCGTGCCAAGCTACCAAGGGGGTGTGCAGGGGTTATTTTAGTAGTGTATCCCCCTTACCCTGACTAGAAGCAAGGGTCCCTATTTGGACAAAGGTGCAAACCATTGCCAACTAGAGACCCCCAGTTCTAACAGTCCCAGTAACTATTTAAACCTAATTTATAAAACTAACTACGCACATGCCGGAGCCATGGAAGTGTAACATTATGATCAAGTCCCAGTATCTCGATTAGCCCATCTTTATAGTGTTTGAGCTCTTGTATAGTCCACGGACGAACCTAGAATAGCAAGGGTCTTAAAATGGCTTGGGGCTCAATTCATTCTTTCTTTATTCGACCTTCCGAAGACAGGTCATAAAAGATACACATAATAACAAACATCATTAAGATCAAACACATCACAAAAAGTTACAATCACATTTTCCAATTAAATTAAGTACAACCACAGACAAAAACAGTAATTTGATCGTGACTAAAGTGACGGTGCAAACAGACTAGATCCAAAAATAGCAGCAAATATTATCCAATGGCATTAAATGTTAAAATCAATCATAAAAACTAGTTAGCAGCAGCAGTAAATGTTTTAGCAGCAATACAAATACGATATATACAGAAACTAATAAAGTGCATTGATATTAACACAGCATGCTCCTTCTCTTTGCTAGAGTGCACTTCAGAAAACTCGCAACGGCAAAGCAAACATCACGATCATTGAGTTGTCGGAGGAAAAACAGGGCTGCTTTACACTTAGAAAACTTGTGCGTGCGCAAAAGTGGTATTAAAAATGTCCTCGTAAATGGAAGATAAAATTGACAGAAAAATCCAAAATGTAAAATGTTTTGTCACGAATGTTCATCACAAAGGCAAGTAACAATAGATTCAGAAGAATACTGGCCTAGGGGGAAGCATATCAGCCAGCGGAATGACCCCAACCTAAATCTTGTTAACAAATTCCTTTTGTGCACATTATTTACATACAAAAGATACGGGGCAATGGAGGGAGGTACTTGTATAAGACAATTGGGGCTCAATTCGCTTAAGTTTTATATCTTGAATTATGAGGATCATGGGTGTGCGTACTAGGAGCTGCAGTAACATCTTTATAAATGTATTCTCTTCCACAATGAGCTTGTTCTGATTGTTGACGCCCCAAAGTTCTGCACAATAAAGGGTTGCTGTTTGCGCCCTACACTTATAAACTTCTAGGGCAGGTGACACTGCTTTGGATGTACTTTTTTTTATGTTTTTGACGATTGCCATGGAATTTTGTACCAGAATTTACTTGCATTTAAGCATGTGAGGTTTCCATGACAGTTTGGTGTCAAGGGTAATATCCAGATAATTGAAGCTAGGCACATATTCCAGTTTTTACTTCCCAACAATTATGTTTTTCTTGAAAGATTTGTGCAGATTTAGAGCCATATACTTGGTTTTATTTGTGTTTATTTCTAGACCTTTTTCCATGCAGAACTTACTAAAACAGTCTAGAAGATTTTGCAGATCCTCTGTCGTCTGAGAAAGTAAGATCGTGCTATCTGCAAAGAGTAAGGCAGGTACTGGCACCCCTCCTAAGTGAATCGTGTTTACATCCCTGAAGATATTGTACAACATCGTTGACATATAGTGAAAAGAGGGTGGGTGCCAGTACATATCCCTGTCTTACTCCTCTTTTTATTGGGATTGCCTCTGTAAGTTCGCCACTAGGTCCCCATCTGACTTTTGCGTAATTATCTGAATGAAGTCGTACTATTTGGGATAGAAGGTCATCAGGCACTCCTTGGATTTTTAAGGAGTTCCACAGAGAGCCCCTATGGATGAGATCAAAAGCAGCCTTCAAATCTATGAAGGCTATATACATGTGGCCTCCCTTGAGTTTGGTATACTTTCATATTATACATAGTAATCTAAAGGCCTGGTCTGTTGTACTTGTTCTTACTCTAAACCCAGCTTGATATTGGGACATGATATTGTTTTCTTCTAGCCAGATGTTAAGCTTAAATAGTATCTGTTTAGCATAGATCTTCTGTAGAAAAAGCTTATTGGCCTGTAATTGGCAGGGTCTTGACAATTCCCCTTCTTAAAAATGGGAATTATTTCGGCCCCATTCCATGTTTCAGGTATTGGTGCACCTGCAGCGAGAGTATTGCAGAGTAGATTTACATAAGGTGCCCAAACCGTAAGGAGAGGAGTTGGCCTAACGGCTAGGGCGGTCAACCTCGATTCTGGGGAACTGGGTTCAAGTCTCGGCAATGACGCTGAACATCCTGTGATTCTGGGCAAATCACTTAATCTACCCGTGCCTAACGAAAAAAAAAAATGAATGTGTCCTCATGTAATGCAACTGGTGCTATGTAAAGCGCTCTGATACCTGATTCGGGTCAAGTTCGCGCTATATAAAACTCTGTAAAATAAAAAATAAAAATGTTGTGCCTCAACAAATCACCTGGGATCTTGTCCGGGCCTGGGGCTTTCCCTGGCTTAACTGCTTTTATTGCTGCCACTGTATCTTCTAAGGTAAAATAGGGAGTGCTGTTTTGTCCATACCAGTCGGCTACCCCGGTGCTTATTCCCTTAGCGGGATTGTCAGTTAGTGATGACTCTTGCTCATGAGGGATTTTACTCAAGAGAATTTTTAGGTTCTCGGCCAGAGTGTGGTGCATTTGCACAATCGGGATATCACGTGGGGTGGTGTTTATATAAGGAGTTAAAACATCTGCAAAGGTATTATACATTTTTGACATGGCTTGAGAATTCCCAACAATGGAAGGCCATTTTAATGCTCTGCGGTTATTGCTGATCAATGGGTTTAAGGAAAGATTTTTCTTTGTGCAGCTTTTTCCCAAGGTCCATGTTTCAAAAAGTGTTTCCTCCATTGACAAGCACAGAGGAAAATGGTCACTATCATCTCTTTGTTCTACTTTTAAATCGATTAGGTTGCCCCATAAGTTGGTGCTCACTAATATGTAATTGATTTTGCTCAAGGTAGTGCCTCTTTTAAATGTGTATGAGCTCGGGCTGTCTAACAGCAGCCTACCATTGCAGGCCCTAAGTCCTTGCCCTGAAACCAATCGAACCAGTTGCATTACCGCCATTGCGCAAGGAACAGAGGTTCCGGCTTCCAATGGTGGAATACCTCTTGCAATATTCGCTTCTTCTAAGAGGGTTTCTAGGCCCACCACAGGTTCAAACTTACAATTAAGATCCCCACCTATAATTACTGGTACCCTAGGATCAATAGTATTTAGAAAGTTGTCCAGTATCTCCAGTACTGGAGATTCAGCACTAGCTGCTCTTGGTCTGCTATAGACATTTAACAAGAAGATATCTCCTTTGTTTTGTGTTTTTATTTTTACCACTAGGATGTCTAGGGATGATAATTCGAGTTGGCTAATTTCTATCTTTAGGCAAATTTTGGCCCATATGGCTAGGCCTCCTGATGGTCTGCCTCTTAGGGAAGGAACAGCATTAATACTAAAGGTCCTATAGCCCAGCTTGTGGGGCGAATCCAAGGCCCATGTTTCATGTAAGAGACAGAGATCAAATCGATTCATGTACTCTTACCACTCTGGGTCTATTAGTTTGTGCCTCACCCCCGCTATATTCCATGATACCAGGTGTTTCAATCTTTGTATGGGTTCCTCACGACCATTCTGGGTGCTAAAATGTACTGCAACTGCTTCCATAATCTCACCCTTCTCTTTGACAGCTCCCTGGAGTACTTTGTGGGAGTGGTCATATGAGGGTTTTCCTTTGGCTATTCCTTTGGGCTGGCTGGGGACGCAAGAAGGCCTATTGCAATGCATGAATCCAGTTCCATGCATTCCTAGTCAGTCAACTGCCTCTAGATCATTTTGGGTACAGTTGGTTTTTGGTAGTTGTCCGAAGTTTGCAGGCGTTTTTGGTGTACTGTCTCAGCTCTAGGTCTATTTAGCTTGAACCTCACCACAGAGCTGGAATTTAAAGGTGCTCTTAGGTCCAATGCTATCAAGCTGTCGACTATACTTTTGGATTTAAAGACAAGGAGTATGGTATCGTAGGGTTCATGCTTACTCGCTAGACGTTCCGCTTTTATAATGTCAGAACGTATTACTGATAGGCACTCATGCTTAGATCTAATCCAGTAGTTTGCCGATACTGGTACTAGCATTGTAGAGGTAATTTGAGGGATATAGGGCACCAATGGAAATATAGTGGCATACCTGAGGAAATTCTAGGCATGTAGACACCAGTGGCAAAATGCTGGTACTAGCACAATGGAGGTAAGTTGTGGTATGAAGGTGAACAACCTGGCAGATGAGAGAGCTGCAACCAAGAGAAAATGCTGGCCTCACATTCGGAGGTACTTTTTGACATAGGGTCAGCTATGGTATACGGACAGCATAAATTGCAAAATTCTGGTGCTGCATATTTTATGTCATTTTTTATGTAAGGGGACACCCGTGGAGCAGGAGGACACCCATGACAAAACGCTGGTCCTTGCACAAAGGAGGTTGGACAAAGGAGGTAGTTTTTGACATAAGTAGGCACCCTACCACATTTGCTTTTTTTACTGGGGGCGGTTTTGTAGCAGGGCAGCAGTTTTAAAAGCTCTGCAGACTTCCATGTATATCTAACAGTTTTCAGGCAACCATATAAGTGCCACGATAACTCTGGTGATTACTGTGCCTGCTGATCGGAGTTTTGTCTAGTGGCAGTTTTGACTCGTCTAGGGTAGCATTGAAGGTTAATATGCCTGCCACAAAGATGTACTATGCAGATCACAGAACAGTATTTTATGTGCATAGCTCAGTGGGTTACTGCTTTTGTCACAGAGATCCTGTTGTTACTGTACAGTTCATAAGTCACAATCTTAATCTAGTTTAGAAAGTTATGTTTTTCCCGGTCTTTCGTTATCCTAATTTTGCTAACAATGGTTTGTTTCGGTAGAAATAAATACTTATTAGTAAAGTCAACCCTAACCACTTTATTACAGTTCTGAATCCTGAGTTTGTGCTTCCCTAGACCAGGCACTCTTAAAAAACCTACACCTTGCAGTCCTCTTTGTCTTAAGTAACATTTTCTATACACTGATTTACACATGTATGATTCATTGTCTCTGTATGTGTGTGTGATGTAAAATGCTCCGACATCCTAAACTGGTATGAGCGGTGCTATAAAACAAATTAAATACATGTGAGAGAGGGGCTATGGAGAGAGATGAGAGGCACTGTTGGAGGTAGATAGTGAGGGAATAATTGAAGAGCCCCAATAATAATTGCCGTATCCTGGTGCCCTAAAGGTCATCATTTACTATGCTTTAAAAACTAATACAATTAAATTTATAATGAAAAATGCGTTGTATAATGCCTAATTTCTGCCATCTTTCCAAAGATTTTCTTGGGGGGAGAATCCCCCCAACCTCCTTGTAGTGGTCAGGTTCGCTCGCTGCGCTCGCTCGCTATGCACTGTATGGGGCAGGTCTGACATAATTTACCAGAGCTGATTTGGGTTCCCAGTCCGACCCTGAATGGAACTTCTGCGATATTAATTGTTGTGACGCTACAGTCATGTGGCATTCCTTCCTGGAAAAACTCAGTGTGACGGTTCATATGATGTTGCTTCTGTGATGCCATTAAGGTCAAAGGGAATCTGATGTCACGTCCGCTACCCATGGCATTTTGGTGAATTGATGCCCATGCTCTTTGACTCATCTTCCTATGTGGTTGCCTGATCATTCTCTGCCCAGGAAACACTTTTTCGAGGCCTGGGTTTTATTCTAACAAATCAGTGCATTCTGAAAGATGTAGTCTGTTGTGTTCAATGGGTTCACCTGATTAACACAGATAAGAAAAAATATTTAGAAAACGGTACAAACCCCTGGAAGCATGGTATCCCACTAATCTTGCAAAGTTAAATGTTCAGTCTGTTTTTTCAGTCCTTTAACATCTGCCAGCTATATATCTAACTTTGACCACTTGCAACAACTTTGTTTTCAGCCTCTAGTGGTTTCATTGGTTACCCCGAGCTCAGGTCAAGACTGTGTGCTGATTGGCTCTGAATCCCCAATCTACCTCAGACTAATTAAACCAGGTATATTGCTGGCAGAAAGACGGAGTTTTAATCACACTGGAGCCTGCTGTGCACTCGGCAGTCAGTAACTTTATCTGAAAACAGCAGTACCAGCGAGAGAGTGTGATGAGGAGGGGGGCTGCTGTGGGCAGGGAGAGGATGGATTACAGGCAAACACATCTAATGAGATTTTTTAACTGGATTTCTTAGAGTCCCGCTGTGCAGGGCTTTGCAAACACATCCTCTCTAGGCCCTTGTTTACTAACTGGTCTCAGTTTCAGGAGGCTTTGCCTGGCTTAGAGGGGGTGGCAGGCTCTGCTGGGAGAGATGGCTTAAATTGCAAAGGTGCTTTGTTCCAGTTAAGTGGAAACAGAAGTGATAAATTTGATCCTGAACCACAGAACTTGACCAGGGCTTCTGGTGGGGGTGAGCGTTTTATTCTCCATAGATTGAAATACAATAGCAGTGGAGAGAATATGTATGTATTCTGTACCTCCAATGCATTTAATGTGTGCAACATCTTCAGCAACGATAAAGGGGCTACTGTAGGGAAGACGGTATTTACTGTAGGGTGGAGCCATAGCCACTGAGATCGCTGGGTGAGTTACGCACCCGCATCAGAGATCTGGGTGTAACGTATAAATATTTAAACCCTCAGGGCCTCATTTATGAGGTTTTGCCGTAGGGCAGCGCAGCAGGCCTTCTTGCTGGGCTTCCCTACGGCAAAAGAAAAGGGCAGGAATGCGCCGTATCTATAAGATACGTGCATTCCTGTCCTTTTCCCCTGCGCTGGCGCACAATGGGCTGCCGTGCGCCAACGGAGGCACCTTTGCACCATGGTGCAAGGGTGCCTGCATTGTGGTGATGATTATTTTTGTACAGGAAGGGAAACCTTTCCTTACAAAAATAATCACAAGAGGCTTTTTCCTCTTTCTGTGTGTGCTGCAGAATGCAGCACGCTTAGAACAAGCATTTGCAATGCAATAGGTCTCGCATTTACGTGAGTTTGAGCTATTGACATTGCAAATGACAATGCCTTTTATTTTTGTTTTCGTTTTTAAAACATAAATAAAAGGCATTGTCATTTACAATGCCAATAGCTTAAACTCACGTAAATGCGAGACCTATTTGCATTGCAAATGCTTGTTTAAAAGGCAAGAAAGGCACCATTTTGTGGATGTGCGTCTGCGAGAGTGCTGCCTGCAGATCCCCTTTCTGGTCTCGTACCGTCATGATACTTGGTGCATTCCTGCTGTCACCGTTTAGCAGCCAGGGTACGGCCAGGTTTATAAACAGATAAGGTCAATCCAACAGGCAGTGACTATGCTTTACATTTATTATTTGCTGTTCTATATAGCGACAACTCGGTCCAAGGGCTTCTGAGCGCTTTACATGAGCACCAAACTACTCACACGAGGTCAAATTCATATGTGTAGGCTCGAGGAGAATACGCGGTTTGCCCAGAATCACACAATGTGGAGCCGACGCAGCCGCAGGGTCTTGAACCTGTTTACTCCGTTCCAAACTTGAGCGCTTTGCATGAGCACTAGTTACGTTTCACACAGACACATTCATTTTTGGTAGGCACGGGGAGATTCAGTGATTTGCCCAGAATGACAGGATGTTGAGCGTGTCTGCCGAGACCCGAACCCAATTCCCCAGGTTGGAGGTCGACACTCTCTAGCTGTTAGGCCACATCCTCTCCCCTTCGCAAGCTGTTATGTTTAGTAAAGTTATTGGGAGGTGTTTGCGGGTGTTAAGAGTCCAAACTTTGGATGGTAGAGCGGGCCTCTAAAAATGGATCTCTGTGCCTAAGACTGCAGTTGTAACCAGTCACTTCCAACTCAAACCCTGAGAGTTCCATACTTTGTTTGCCGCTGTTGCTAGCAGTTTTCAAGATCACACAATGTATGTTTAAATTGCCGATTTCAAACCCTAGCCTGGTAATGTGTACCAGCACAATAACACAACAACCTGAAGTATGTTCTTTCAGAGGTGCTGGAAGGTGCTTGCCGCAGAAGTGCTCTGACCCGTGCACTCGTAAAATTGGCACAAAGAGGAAGGCAAGAGAATCAAGGGGCTGTCACCGTGCTGTTTATGTGGGACGTTTCGCGATAAATTACGAAAGAATCTCGGTGTTTTTTAACATCTCATAGACCTGTGGCTTTGACCCGCGCGTTTCCTTCTTTCTTCGGCACAGAAATTAAGACGTTAGCAGCACTCGTGGAAGAAAGCACAGCGCCTAGACTCCAGACCGGGGTCTTTTGACCAGTTCAGAGACGCACAAATGGGATTATTTCCCGCACCAAGTGCTGCTCTCGGCGCTTCCCCAGCTGTGAAAACAAGCAGGGTACAGGGTTGGATTGGGATTAGAAATCGTCCCGGGCACACCAAAGAGAGGAGCGGGGGCGGCGAGCGCGGCAGCCTGCTCAGCTGACCAGACGCTCGTGCGTCATGGCCTTTGCACGCACTGCAGGCATGTGTTTCCAATTATCGCGCCCGCGTCTGGGCACGATAATGGGAAACAGATGTCGGCCCTGCGCGCGTAACCGCAGGAAAAGGCCATGACGCACGAGCGTCTGGTCAGCTTTGAAACCCCTAACAATAAGTCTCGCGCTGCGCGAGCAGTGCTTCGCACTGCAACACTAGGCGCGAGACCTAAAAAGGAAAACCGAGGAGAAATAAAGATATTTCTCCTCGTTATGCCTCCCTTACGCCTCCCCTGGGGAGGCGTAAGCTTTTGGCGCTGCCTCAGATTTACGATTTCTCGTAAATCTGGGGCAGTGTTAAAAGGCCACAGATGTTGCTGGGAACGCCCCCAGCAACACCCATTGCACGCCCCTTTAACGCAGAACACTGCGTTAAAGGGACTGATATTTATCAGGCAGCATTAAGCCAAAAAAAGTGGCTTAATGCTACCTGATAAATATCATGCAGGCTTCTGCGCCACGGAACGTCAAAAAAAGTGACGTTCCGGAGGCGCAAGGAGTCTCATAAATGAGGCCCTCGGTGTGGATTCCAAAAGTGCTGGCTCAGCCATTCGTCCTTCCAACATCGACAAATTAGTCACTTTGATTTGGGTTATCATAACACCTATTACTTTAGCAGTTAGTGGGATGTGTGCTATATAAATGCCCAACAATTAAGTGCTGAATATGCAGACTTGGTTTACATGGTCACTATCTACATTATATGAAAGTTGATACTAAATGTTTCAGTATTGATGGCCACTGCTTAAATTATATAATTTTAATATAGTTTAAATCGCTTATAAATTCACTGCCACAGTGTCCTTTTGGAGCAAAAGAGAATAAAGCCCCTGAGGACAGGATAAAAGACCATCAAAATCAAAAGTGGCTTCAATCGGGTTTTAAGAAAAGAGAAATTTTTAGAGCCCCTCTAAAATGGCTCAAGCTTTCAGTTTCTCTCGAAGTAAGAGAGAAGGAATTCCACAACTCAGCGCCGAGGAGGTCCAGCTGCCATAATTAGCCTTAATTAGCTAGACACTGATAAAAGTACTTTATCTGCTGATCTCAAATTACGTGCATGTCTATATCTTTTAAATAGTTGACTCAGAAACCTGGGCCTTCTTTGGTATACAGGCAGACGGATCTTAAATAAAGACTTGAGACGGATACATCTCTCAACCGATAGCGAGTGGGAAGCTTGTCTAGCAGGAGACACATGATCAGTCCAGTCTAGGCTTCTGAGCTTCATTTTATAACCACTGTCATTTAGCCTAATGTTTCTTGTTTTGTTCTGGGCTTGGATGAAATTTGAATTATTTAAACGAAATTTGAAGAAAAAAAATCACAAATTTTGTGTTATGTAAAATTTAGGACATTTTTAGAAATTTAGCATTATGCAATTTTTCACGATTATTACCCACTCATGACTAATTTGCACAGTAAAGGTCTTGCTGAAAAAGTCTTGCTCAGGCAGGTATCACTCAGGATATTTTTAAGTAACATATGCCCTCGCATGTAAAAAGTAATGCAGAATACCCCACACCCACATTTCGCTTGAAAAGTGTAATTTCGTTAAAAAGTTAATTTCTAGCTTTTGGGGTAAACTTAGCAATATCATTTCTTTAAAATTTGCAGATGGTGAAAACCGAAACTCACTATTTTATTTTTAAACACTTTCATAGACAGGTCACAATCCATTTAGATACCCAAGTTTTTAACCTTAGTCACAAATGCTGGGCGTGGGCCTAGAAAAGACATAGCTTTTGTGGACAGACTGTCAATGGTGAACTAACTAGTGTGATCTCAGTCTTGCGGGATTGAGTTGTAGATGACTAACATTCAACCAGTGGTCAGTCTCCAGCAAAATGGCTCTAAATCTGTTGCTTGCTTCTGCAAAGGTATGATCTTAAAAATTGTCTGTGAATCATGGTTATAAAACGTAATGTTGTCAAATTTCACAAGGTCAGCCACGGCCACTGCAGGTAAGAGTGGTGGGGCGGCGGGGCCGGCTGGGGGGGGGGATTTCGAGGTCGTCTCATGAAATCCCCCCCGCCGGCCGCACCGCTCTTACTTGCAGCGGCCGCGGCGGCACAAGGTTCATCAGTGGAGGAAGATACATGTAAAAAGAAGTGCTTGGAGGACACCTTCCGTGTCAAGGTCTAAAGTGGATATCTTAATGGCTTGTTCGAATCTGTCATTAAAAATACGCAAACTCACTGCAAAATTTCCATGGCCGGTTCCTGTAGACTCTCATGCAAGATCTTATGGTTGACAGTGTATATAGCTTCCGGTGGGTCCAACAAAATCTGGGCTGTGATTATGCGAAGGCTGTCCATAATAGCAGTTGTGACTGACAGTTATGTAATTTGATCTGTTAATAAAATGTAATAAAACTTTATTTTAATTAAAAAAACCTTCAAACTTGTTAACCCCAGTTCAGCTTCAAAAGCTGCTGATGGTATGTATGGTACTGACATCTATGCAATGTTTTGCAGAGAAGTAGCAACTACTCCATGGGATGCTCACGACATCATGCACAAGGAATTATAGTTTGCCATGCTGTTTGTCACACAGTTGTCATGTAATTTATTATTTATTGATGTTACAAACTACCATGCAGGTTGGTTTGCATGGTTATTACATGCTGTCATATAGATTTCATGCTAAATGTCCTGAAGAGGTGATGCAGTTCAGTGATTCATGGAGTTCATCAGTGTGTTGCAGGTCATCATGCAATTCAGACATCCAATGGACATGTATGAGGTATAACATGTGAAATAATAAGTTAAGGAGTGTGCAGAAATTTGCAGAATTTGATTTTGTGTAATTACGTGAAATTTCGACAAAATTATGCAAAATTGCTTATAATTACATGAAATGCAAATCCATCATTTAGCACCATAATTTCGCATGAAATGCATCCTTGTATCAATTTTTGACGCACGAACGCATTTCGCATAAACAAAAGTACAAAAATAAAGTTGTTATTCTCGTGTGTTTGAGGTCAATTTTTAGTATGAATGGCGCATATGCGTTCATTTTCACTGTGAATGGCATGTGTTTACATGAAGTGGCACAATGGCGTAATTTCAGAACTTGCGTAACAAGTGTAATGCGAAATTCTGGAAATTATGTGAAATATAATGGCGTATTTTGAATTTCACCAAAACCTACAAATTATTCCTAGTGTTAGGAAAGAATTATATTGAATTTCATTAATGCTAGGCCTTTTTTCGTACTAATGTGCTAATATTTGATGTCATCCATTTGCTTCTGCTACTGCCAGCCGCAAAGATTCTGAATATGTTTGTCACGTGTGGCATTCCTTCTTTTTTTTTTTTTTTCTCTTACGAGGTCTTTACGTCCTGGAGGGGGACCCGCACAGGCACCTTCTAATTGCATTGAAAACCAGTTAGCAGCGGCTGCTCTTAGGCCCAGGTCTGCTGTTTAATACATGCACAGGATATTATCTCTAGAAAGAAAAGTATCTATTGGTAGATGAAAGACGGCCATGGCCTACCCTGCAGGGAGTGGGCGTGGAAGCCGAGATTTCTTCTCCCTTGTCTGTCTTGCATTTATAATTGGTATGCTCCACCTTCTACGTGTGTGCCTTGTTCCTGCCTGACCCCACCCCCAGGGCTGGACTGGCCGTAGCAGGCACGGGCATTTTCCCGGTGGGCTCGAAGGGTGGGGGCCGGTTTTGGACCCTTGGGGGGCCGGTTTTGTTACAGGGGGACGGTTTTGCAGCAGTGCAGCAATATCGGACCCCTGTACCAAAAGCGGCAGAGGGAGTGGTGCTTCCCACTCGCAACCCCTGCAGCCTCCCTCCTCCCACCCCCGGGCCGGTGGAGCTGATTGCCAGGGCTGGTTTCAGTTCCCAGTCCGGCTGTGCCCACCCCAAACGCAGCAAGCGATGAGAGGAGGTGATCAGCTGGAGATGTGGATGACATTCAAGTGCTGGGCCTGTCCACAACCTCACAACATTCAGAGGGCTGCACAAGCCTGCACTCCAAGGAAAGTCAGTAGAGCACATTCATTTTGTGATGCATGTTGCATGCTATCTAAAATTAAAGCAGCTGTATTGAAATACCAATAATTAAAGCAACACCAACTGTTTTGACTTTTGTATATTAAAAACATGTTTGCAAGCATATTTATTCAATAAACAATTTTATATAGGCTGACTGCACTGAGAGGTGTTAGCATGCTTTACTGAGACCATTGACACCATCTTGACACCTACTTCAAAACTGGCGTGTAGAAATCACCTTCCTGCTCCTTGGTTTACTGACACCCTTAGATTAGAAAAGAAACAATGTAAAATCCTAGAAAGACAATGGAGGAAACTTTATGCTGTAGAGGCCGAGTCTGAGTATGTGGTGGCGCTAAAAAGATATTATGCCCTCTATAAATCGGCGCGTGGCAAGTACTTTACTGAAAAGATTGCCAGCTCTCAACACTGTCAGAAGAGTCTTTTTAAGGTGGTGAAAGAACTTTCGGCTGTTAGTAACATCCTGCCTCCGTCCTCTCTTTCACAAAATCAGTGCAACGAGTTAGCCAGTTTTTGTCAAGGAAAGGTTTATAAGATTCACCGCCAATTAGCAGCCAATGCTGTAAAGACAGAGACCTACACGCATTTCGTTGCCCTTCCGGGTAGTCATGAGGAAGTCACTCTTCCAGTCAATAAGTCCGAGGAGACCTCCAAAATCAGGGCATGGTCCTGCTTGGATCTTGCTGCATTAAAGAATGTGCTGGATTCCATTAAGCCTGGCTCTCCGTTGGACCCCCGATCCCTTGTGAAGACTTTTAGACGATTCCGTTTTAACTGTCATTCTAAAGCTTCTTAGTACCTCTGAGTGAAGGCAACGTACCCCATAATTAGAGGCACACTTTGGATCTTCCCCTTCTAAAAAAAGCTGATTTGGACCACTCCTTCTGGTCAAGTTTCTGTCCTATTTCCCTCCTTCCTGTCTTCTCCAAAATCTTGGAAAAGCATGTTAACACCTAACTTTCCACATTCATTGAGACCTATCGGCTGCTTCATCCTTTGCAGTCCGGTTTCAAGGTGGCGCACAGCACCGAGTCCGCTCTTCTTGGGGTTACTGAATGTCTTAGACAACATCTTGACTCTGTAGACATGGCTTCTCTCATTCTGAATGACTTGAGCGCTGCGTTTGACACAGTGCTCATTCTATCCTGACTGGCAGACTCGAGTCTTTGGGTATAGAAGGCGGGTGATCTCCATTTTAAAGGTCTCTTCGGCCAGTGCAAGATTTAAGGCACTAGCCCTGGCCTCTGGCGCTTCTGCGACCCCTTCTGTAATACCAATAGCCCAGGTGCACATAAAGCGCTAGCGCAATCTGCAGGGGGTAGTTCCCTCATTTGCATAAAGGAATCCCTTTGCCTCTGCGCAGGCGCCATATTAGAGACGCAGGCCCAAAGGCAAAGAAGCTGTCAGGAGGCGCACTGTCAGTGCGCCCCCTGAGAGCAGCCCTCTGCAGGGGGTCCTATGGACCCCTCAGACATCCCCTTGCAGGCGGGTGCAGTCATTGACTGCATCCGCCTGCAAGGGGATCTCTTATCCCCCTTCAAAGAGCAGATGGGTTGCCGGCTGCACTGTGAAACACGGAGCGGCTGCTTCAAAGCTGCTCTGTATTTCACTTGAATGTGCTGCCCCCAGGGCATCATAAGTTTGCGGCATTCCATGTAATAGGGTGCACTGTCTCTGTTTCTGCCCGGTGCAGCTGTTTTAAGGTGCGCTAGGCTCAAACAGGGAAAATGTGCCCTAATACATAATATGGGCCCAGAAGTTATTCAGTCTTCAGATTATTTTCAAAGCAGTAGGTTTTTAGACATCCATTGTTGTATTCTGTTAGAAATGGGATTTCTGGTTGGCTAGGTTATGCACCTAAGCCAGGCAGAATCCACCACTCTAGTCAGGGTAAGGGAGTTACACACTAAAGATAACCCCTGTTCACCCCCTTGGTAGCTTGGCAGAGCAGTTAGGCTTATCCCAGAGGCAATGTGTAGAGGGTTTGCGCAACACACACAAACACCAGTGACACACTAGACACACCACAAAAAGAGGCTCCACACAAGGTTATATACAAATATCCTTTGTATTGCACATAAAAAACCTTTTGAACACAATCACATAAATCACTTTGCCACTAAGCAATTGTCATAAAACTGCATGGATCATAAATCACTTTGCCCTAAGCTAATTGTCACAATGACACAGGTAGTGCAATAAGGTAAATACCCATGAATTGCACACTTTGGTGAAACATTAGGCATAATACTACAGTTAGTGCAAGACTATATAACATCATGTAAATAACAACTCGCACCCTTACTGTATATTTTATGCAGTTCCTGAACATATTGCTTGTTACTCTTGGCCAGTAAAAGGCATACATCATAACATGAGGGCATGCACATGCAACAGGCAGACCACACATAATCCCCAGATATTGTAGTACACAAATCACCACTCTGTACCCTCAATATGCAGCCGCAGCACTCCTGCTTGGCTATCATGGGGTATTCGGTAGTGGTCTGTCAACCGGTAGGGCACAGGGACTCCTGCGCACCTAGCACAGGCTTGATGGTAACTGCAGGGGAGGAGTCGCTGAAACTGGACCTCCAGCAAGGGTTCCCCTCCCATCCTGCAGCATGTTTCCAATACTTCAAGGCCCCCGCAGTAAGTGCACTTTCGAAGAGACAAAAGGATGGAGGGGGAGACCTCACCAGGTCCTCCCCGCCATGATCCAGGAATCACGGTATAGGCCCGTATTCGAGCGGCGCCGCCGTAGGACAAGGTTTGGTCCTTGCAAGTGGGTGCACTTGCCAGCGCAACATGGCAGTTACAAACTGCGTGCTCAGACACTACAGCGGTAGGTCTGAGATACATTTACAGGGCCGCTCATGTGGGTGGCACAACCAGTGCTGCAAGCTCACTAGTAACATTTGATTTACAGGCCCTGGCACACACCATGCACTTTACTAGAGACTTACCAGTAAATCAAATATGCCAATCATGGATAACTAATCATATCACAATTTATACAGAGAGCATATGCACTTTAGCACTGATCAGCAGTGGTACAGTGCTCAGAATCCTATAGCCAACAAAAACAGGGTCAGAAAAATAGGCGGTAAAAGGCAAAAGGTTTGGGGGTAAACCTGTCAAAAGGGCTAGGTCTAATACATTCTCATGAGGTAGGAGCATAGACTTCGAATATTTTGAGCTTGAGCTGTGAACAGAAGAGGCAGCAAATGGGTAGCAGAAGGTATGTTTATTTCCCACATGTAATGAAGCATGGGCTAATATTGCCCATGTTATACGTGTGTTGTAGCTAGGATAGACTAATGAAATGTGGGAGCAGTCATACTCCATCCTGGTTAGGGTTTATAAAAGCTTTACACTTCTTTGTCAAAACTTCACATCACCACCCATGGTACTTCTTTGTCAAAACTTTACATCACCACCCATGGTTCTCATTTTGTCACCATTACTTTCCTTTCCACCCAACATACTCCCTCCAGGAAGCAAATCATCTTGCTCAGTCTTGCCTAGTGCATCACACTTAGCCACTCTACTCCTCCCTCCGATACTAAGGTGTTATTTGAACCTTTAACCAACTTCTTAGGGGCAGAATGCTTTGTCTCACGCTTCTGTTTCCTTTCTTCCTTTTTAACTTTCATCCAGTCTCCAACACTGAATAATCTGACTCACCCTTGCACACATAAAATTGTGTCTATCTTTTTATTCCTCCTGCCCTATCCTCACTCAAAACTGTCTCTTTCAGTCCCACCTTTTGCTATCACATTTGGCCTTCCAGGTAAGAAATGTCTTTGTGCAAGGAATCCTTGCTTCCATTAACAAAAATGAAGTTTCACCTGAAGCAGAGTGTTTTGTGAGTTTGTAGCTCCTCAACATCCACCTGACTTTTTTCCTCCAATCCAAGCAGCTCTTAATTTTTATTTGTACACTTTCATTAATACAACACCGTTCTTACATGTACCATACCCCAGTATTTTAAAAATACTTCCATTTTACATTAAACAAACTGTGTCAATTGCCTATGGCCACCACCTCCAGGATAGCCTTCCTTTGCAAGCACCTCACACGAAACTTCTGTCTCATTTATTAGCCTAAGCGTTGCACAGAAAACCCTCTATTGTAGCTGTGTAGGCATCAGTGAAAAGCTGGCAATATGAGCGTGAGTCCATAGAGGTGAGTGAATGAGTGATAAAAATGGGAGAAGAGAAGGATGTAAAAAGGAAATGTACTGTGCCAGGGATTTAGCACAGAGGCTTAGCACAGAGGTTTAGCCCTAATGCAATATACAGGTGCTGGATTTGCCGCACAAATTAAACTAATATGAGTAATGAAAATAACTGAAGTAAACTAAATATTGAAAAAACTGATTACAAAATTAGAAGAGAATGGGCAGTGTGGGATAAAGAAAAGACATGTAATGATTTAAAATGAGTGAGATTCTGCTGCTGTTGGAAAACTGAGGCTGTACATTGTGTGCACCACTCTCCTGCCTAAAGAAAATGCTTGTAAAACATGGCTCAATAAAATTAACCTTTCACCAAATGTCAAGTCACTTGGATTCAGCCTGGAGACCAGCCACACCCTGAAGGAATACACTGCCAAAAACAAGGATGGCCTGGTGCCACCTCTTTCTTTAAAAGAAAGTCAAACTATTTTCCCCAGAAAGTTACTTAAGAACTGCTGTCCAATTCCTCGAGGTCTCGCATATGGAAATAGGTAATGCCCTGTTCCATGGTCTTCCAGACTCAACACTGGCACCCCTGAGAGGAATCTAATATCTGAAGCTACAGGCTGTACATTCTGTGCAACTTGAGTGTTAGCTTTGCTGTGAGCAGTGAGCCTGTAACTCCTCTGTTGCCTGAGAGATATCTCTGCTGTCTAAAGCCAAATCCTGTGGTCTGTGTAACCTGTTTTGTGCTGTAAGGCATCATTGTGGTGGGAGCGTGGCTTTAGGAGGTTTGGCAGTCATGTTGTTGTGTATAAATGATACTGTCCAAATTGTACCCTGCAGGGGGATCTCCAAAGGATTTGCTACTCCATTGAGCTTTACTTGTAAGAAAGCTGAAACCTTTGCTATTTGTGGCCCTTTGTGTAATGCAGATTACTATGAAAGTCGATTTTCTGTTTACATGGAGTATGTAAAGGGCTTTTAAGGCTGAGAGATGTAACCCCATAAGTTTATGGGCCTTATTACGAGTTTGGCGGTCCGTGGACTGCCGTATTGGCGGTGATCCAGCGCGGCTAATATAAATTCTTCTCTTTCGGACATGACATCCAGGTGAAATCATTCACATCCACTATACCATATGACGGTGGGGCCCATAACACCGAATATCATACACTCAGTCGGTCCCTGGATCACACCCACATTCGCTAAGGAGAAAAACGAGTTGCTGGAGGAACGGAATACCTTATTAAATTTGACAGATTATTACCTTAAACATCATATACATTCAGTTTTTAATCCTGTCGGTTCTAAAACATCAAGGTACTCCGCTCTTTGGTCGATGGACCAACTAATAGAATAAGTTGATGGTGATCGAGACCAGCTCAATCATTTAAAACCCTAGTAAATGTCAAATTTATTAATGAACCAAAGAACCACAGACTCAGAATTAATTAGAAATACATTTTTATCTAAATTCAAATTTGCACGAGTAAGATTCTTAGTTTATTAATCACCTTAATACATTCTTTAACATTTATATAGGAAATTCTGTAAAGAAATCGAAAGTATGCATTACCTATTTAGATGCAGATAGGAATGGTTCACCAAAAGAAGATAAACCGTAAATCACAGAATGGACTCCCAAACTGACTGACTGTCCCTCTAGATGGCCTCCTCGACGGGACCTCCCATACAGATTTCCCGTAACGGTCTCGTTCCTTCCCCAGTCAGGTTCGAAGTCAATGGCAGCATCCGCATTAACATCAGCATCGGCATTTGCAATAATAGCAGCATCGACTCCTCCCATATAAGAGCAGTCCTTCTTATACCCTACTTCTGGCTTACTACACAAAAAGTTGCAATGTTTGGGGGCAGGAATCACGCTTATTGGTCCATTTGAGGGGTGGCGAAGATTGTCTCATCGCCTTCCTTGTTCAAACTGGTTTCGGGGATGGTTAAGAGTTCACTGTTTCCCATGCTCTTTGGGTAAAAGCAGTCCAAATTGTCTATTCACTTTGTTGCTATTTTGATGGTCACATTTTGGACAGTTCTTTGTTTCTCAATACTTCCTTCTTCCCTTTCTCACGGATACGTGCTGAGTCTTTCTTGGCACTCTCCTCATAAAAGGTTACTCCGTCCTTGACTTTTCTCACTCCGTGTACAAGCCGTATCCACGTGGTTCAGCTCCATTATTTCTTTCGCTTAGGGGCCATCTTTGGTTTCTGATATGACCTCATCTATGCCGGCAGCCATTTTCGCAGCCTGGCCTAACAGGCCCAAACGGACTATCATAAAAACAAACACAATCGTAATTAAAACAAAGAAAATAAGCCTTTCTGTTTACCACCCGTCATTCTAAGAACCCGTGTTAGGTGTTACCTAGCAGAAGCGACATTTAAAGCCATTTTACTTACCATCCGCATTCTTTGCCACAATACAATTTTCACTACACAGCACAAATAATGCGATTTTACTCTGATTAGTACGCAAATCACAGTTTTAATATTATAATACTTCACAATGGTAAATAAATTAGATTTTGCACAAAAAGGGCAGTTACCATTTATGTAAATGTTTATTAAAGGTGCATTTTGTTGGTTATTTTCATCAAACAATTAGTACCGTTAATTTATTATTCTTATTTAAGCGGGTTTCAAAATTATTTCATTTACCTTGCTTCATCAACTCCCCCTTTGGTGATTTTTAATATCACCCCAAAAACCATGTAACACAATTTTTCAAATAAATGTTTCTTGTCCATTTGCTTTAGTTAGTTCACACAACAGTGTCTTCCTCATCTTGTCTTTTTGATCTTTTGTATATGTTCTCTTTTAGTTCTTCTAATTCTATTTCTCCCATTTCTCGTTCTCTTTCTTTATTTTTCTCATTTTCTCTTTTTATTCTATTTCGTGTTTTTCTCCTTTTAGTACACACATATGCTAATTTTGCTGACAACATTACCATTATTACCACTGTTACTGATGTTAGCATTTTCCCAATAAAAGAACCACCTATTTCTGCAAACCATTTCTGTATTGAGGAAAAACTCTTACCAAGTTTCTCCCAGGCACCTTCAACCTCCAGTGGAGCAATTTCTTTGTGCAAATCAGTAATATTCTTTATATACTTCTGTATATTTTCACTTTTATCTGGAATGTAAGTGCAACAATGTTGTACTTTCAACATTCCACAGACTCCACCCTCTTTTGCCAAAAGAATGTCAAGGGCAAGCCGATTTTGCATCACCATAGCTCTCATGGCAACCATTTCAGTATTTACCATCAAGAACCCTCCAGCAGTATTCGTCGATAAACGATCTACTACTGTGGACAGTTTCCGAATCTTAAATGCATTCAAAGATATACCCACTGCTGGTATCAATGCTCCAAAAATGTCACCTACTATTTGTGAAACAATTTCCCTCCTTCTACGTGTTAATGTTCTACCTATCTCATGTATTCCTTTTTCTCCTCTCTCCACATGAAAATTCTTTGGAAAGACCAGACCTAAATAACATGATCCATACCAGTGGTCCGGCAACCTATAATAAGCTCTATTTCCACATATATAATAGATCCCAGGAAATATTGGATCTTTTCCTCCTTTAAATCCCCATCCTCCTAAAATTTGATATGTATCTCGGCATTCACTGAAACCTACGAAATAGTTATCATACATTGTCTTATTTCTACTAATACACAACTTTCCCTGTTGGGGCCAATCCAAAGTCATAGCTGCATTTGTCTCTCCTTTGTCATGATTTTTCTCTTCAAGCGCCCAAAGTGGTGTTTTTGTCTTTTCTTCTACTACCTTTCTTTGAAACTTAACTCTTCTGTTTTCTACCATCTCCAAGAAGACCTTTTCCTCTTTCTTTAATTCACAGGTAAGATTGTGTCTAACTACATACTCTAATGTTAAATCTTTATTTTCTAGGAAAAATTCACCAAACATTTTTGCTTCTTTCACCTTGTTTAGTTCAGGAATTATAGGAACCTTCACAAAAACAGTGTTTATGTCAGTGTAATAATATTCTAATCTACCTGTTTTATAAAATAGTCTAGCCAAAACGCTACATGTTATCCCATACGTCAAAGGAAGGTGATGATAGGTCACACCTTCTGTGACAGACGCAGGTAATTGCATACAAACATAACAATCCCTTACATCCATTGTCTCCACATATTCATACAACAATTTCGTGAAGACATTCTTGGAGAAGTCAGTTATAGACTTATCCTTATGTAAATCAATACTTTCTACTAATGCTGCAGTGTTTTGTGTGTTAGCTTCTTTATCCTTTTTCGTGTTATTCCCTATTACAGATGTCTCTTCTACAATCAACCTTAATGGAATTATTATCGCTAAAATAAGCCAAATAAACCTGTACAAAAGAAACACATCCTACACCATCTACGTAAAAATTCACATCTAGATCTTCTATTTTCACTGTCTACCATATTGTACTATTATCTAGCTCTATATATATATATTTGTACAGAAAATGTGTCACCACACCTCAGAATGACTTCTCAGCCACTCTACCCTTTTACTTTGTCTTGTTCGCTGCTTTCTTCAGCTCTTTTCAGAACTCTTTCTTGTCTCATTCAGATTTTTGTGTCCAGTCCTAGTTTTTCTTCTTTTCTCTTTCTCAGGTTTGTTGTACTTCACTCTCACCCATTTGTTTACAGCTTTCGTCTGGGCTCTCGTGAGTGTTATCCTCTTCTTTGATGTCAGTCAATGCGATGTATAGCCACTCAGGTGACTTATATTTCAAATTAGGTCTCTTCACTCTTTTTGTTTTCTGCAATTGTTTTCCACTTTGTTTTCCTTGTCCTTTTTGACTTGTTATCTCATTCACTTGTTCCGCATCATCTCTGTTCAAATTTATTATCTTGTATCTCAGTCTTTTGACTTCGTCGGGCCAATTGTCTCCTTTTCTTGGCCTTTTTGGTTCGCTTTCCTTTTCTCTCGTTCAGTTCTCCAAGTCCTCTTTCTTGGTCCTAGTCTCTGTTTTCTTTCTTCTTCACTTTCTTCTGATTCCGTTTCAGATCTTACTTCACTTCCTCTAACTTTGAACTTTATGATCTCTGTTTCATTCTCTGAATCTGAACCTTCTTGTATCTCTCCTGTTGGGACGTATGATTCTATCCCTCCTCGATTGTCTTCCGAATTTTTATTAATCTTTCTGTCTAAATCTAAATTTCTCTGTGTTTCTTCTATTTGTTGGTCTATCCCTATTACTCCTCGGGTTTCTTCCGCTTCTTTCTCTATCTCTCTATCTGTATCTAAGTCTCCCTCAGTTAGTTCGACTATTTCTGGAGGAATTTTTCCATAACTTGTACTTGGTTGTTCACTATCACTGTCTTTTGGTTCAGTTTCTTCGTTTATAATGTCAGTGTATAATTTTCTCTTTTGTCTTTCATTAAATTCAGGTTGGTCTGTTTCAGATGCTGAACTGGTATCTGATATTTCCAGATGTCGACTTATAGGTCGAGCTTCAAAATCTGGATCTTCAATTGGTTCAGGTTCTTCTTCAGTTGTAAAACTTGTACCTTGTTCTTCCAGATGTCGACTTTCAGGTCGAGCTTCAAGACCTGGAACTCTGCTTATTTCAGGTTCTGCTTCGGATGCTGAGCTGGTATCAGATATCTCCAGATGTCGACTTACAGGTCGAGCTTCAAGATCTGGAACTCTGATAGTGTGACTGGCATGCACCCAGTTTTTCACTCCTGCACATTTAACAGCAGTTGTTGTCACCAGGATCACGTGACATGGCTTATCCCAGCGAGGAACCAAACAGTTTCTTCTTCTGTGGACTTTTATGCGGACCCAGTCTCCTGGATTCAAATCATGAGCTGGTTTTCTTTCAAGAGTGGTCGCATCCGGTCCAACCTGATGAAACACAGAATGTACCACATCAGCCAATCCTTTGCAATAGTCCAATACGAGATCATCAGTTATAGTCAGCAGTTTGTTGACAGGTACATGTGCTTGTCTCATTGCTCGTCCCATGATTATTTTATGAGGACTCAGACCTGTTTTTCTGTCAGGTATGCTTCTGATAGTCATTAGCACCAATGGTAGGGCATCAGGCCATTTGAGTCCTGTGGCTTGACACATTTTCCCCAACCTATTCTTTATTGTTCCATTTACTTGTTCTACCACTCCAGAAGCCTCTGGTCTGTAAGCACACTGTAATTTCTGTTGTATGTCAAGGGCTTCACATATCAATTGGATCAGTTCATTTTGGAAATGTGTTCCTCTATCTGTTTCAATCGTTACTGGAAAACCATATCTTGGAATGAATTCTCTCAGCAGGAGCCTAGCTACAGTAACTCCATCATTACTTCTTGTCGGATAGGCTTCCACCCAACGAGAAAACAAACAAACGACCACAAGAACATACTTCAATCTATTGCTTGGGGGCATTTCAATAAAATCTAGTTGCAGTCTAGTAAAAGGACCTCCTTCCCGTCCTATTGTTCCTAGACTCACTACTGTTTTTCTTCCTGGATTTATCTGTTGGCATGTAAGACATCTTTGACAGAGACTCTCAGCTATAGCTCTGAATTTTGGGTTGTACCAAGTTTGTCTGAAAAGTCTAATCATGGCATCCCTACCAATATGAGCTTGTCCATGGTACATCTGTGCCATGTTAGAAATCATGCTATCAGGCATAACTGGTCTTTCATCTCTATAAACCCAAACGTCATCTTCCTCTCTTTTCCTGCAACCTGCTTTTATCCAACCATCTTTCTCCTCTTCGTTTGCTTCTTCCTGTAATTGTCTTACCTCATTCCATGTTTCGACAATGTTAGTAAATAATAATAGACATGAAACATTTTCTTTTTCTCTCCTCCTGTTTAACGAGACCATATTTCTGGCACAGTATTGGGCTAATTCGTCCGCATACTTGTTTCCCATAGCAATATAGTCTGTCCCATTTTTATGTGCAGCACACTTCACCACTGCAATTTGTTTAGGCAGCTGTATCGCCTCAAGCAATTTCTTCACAAACTCACAGCTCCTAATTGGAGTTCCTGCAGACGTCAAGAAACCTCTCTGAGACCAGATCTGTCCAAAATCGTGGACCACTCCAAAGCCATACTGGCTATCCGTGATCACCGTAATTCGGACATTCTTTCCCAGTTTGCATGCCTGAATTAGAGCAATCAGCTCAGCTACTTGGGCTGAACATATCCCTCTCAAACAAGATGCTTCCATTATGGCAGCTACTGTACACACAGCATATGCCGCACTCAAAACTCCTTCATGTCTATCTTTAGTCTGATTACATCCAACGGTTGTGGTTCTGCATCTTTCTTCTGCAAATTCCTCATCCACTCATTTAATTCTTCTGGAGTCGGACCTACAGGGGTACTATTTATTTCTATCCAATTTGTGCTTCTCTCTGGGGTCTCAGTTGCTGACTCAGTTCCCATAGGAATCCTTCTTATCTCACTCTCATTTACTGTCAAGTTAGTAGGTGGACTTGATCTATATGAGCTAACCAAATCTCTTGTCTCTCTAGTTTCTGTAATTATCCCTTCTCTCATTCTTTGCATATTCGAGTTCATTGGGATGGTCAAGGAATGCTCATCTATTCTTTGGTTTTCAAATACCGGTATTACTGGTCCTATTGTCACTGGCACAGTCACGGCTTCCATGTTCATATTTAATTCCCTTATTTTCTCAGTCAATTCTCTTGTGGTTCTTGCTAACTCAGCTGTATTACCACTGTCAGACTTCTCATTCTGTGGAGTCTCTGATTTTTCATTTAACCTATTTATTTCATAACTTCGTTCAGGGCTTTGATTCCTCCCAGTTTCCATTGGTGGTGCATTCGGTGTCACCACCACAGAATTCTGTTGATATGGAGGTGGTTTTCTGTTTAAAATATCTTCCAGCAATTCATCCTCTGTTTCGCTACCTCCATACCCATACCTCTCTGCTACTATATGTTTCTTTTTCTCTGTACACTTTTTCCCTGTAACTTCTTCAACTGTTATGGCTGGAAACAAACCATCCGTCATATTAGCATATCTCCAACGTCTCATCCTGTCTTCATGATTCACTCCCCATACTCTTCCGTGAACTAAACTATAATTCTTTGCACCTCTGTGTCTTTCTCTTTCATACATCTCATCTTCCCATTCACCTAACGCTTCAAACTGTGTCGGTCTAGGTCTTGGCTCAAGTTTGATCATTTTCTCTCTCAAATTCCGAAGTACAGCTGTGCTAAATGAACCATTTTCTGGAAAAGCCAATACTCCATCATTCTGAGTATATTTTGTCCAATTCTCCAACCAAATGCAAGTATGATAACCATATTTCAACATCATATGAGAAGCTGGCGTTTTCGGCGGAGGAATTACTTGTCCTTCTCTAGTCACTACCTTCTTGTCCTTCTTGAAAAAGTTTTTAATTTTCGCCATCCATGACGGTTTCTCTCTACAATACTCATAATAAGCCATATTTCACGATTCTTTCTTTTCGACAATCTCACAACTCTGTTCTGTTTACTGTGTGCTATTCGGACCTATCCCAGCGCGTCTCACACCAACGCACCAATCGGAAAGCTATACGTCACTCTCAACTGGCCAATACCAGCGCGTCTTCACACCAACGCACCAATCGGAAAGCTCTTCGTTTTCCCACCACTGGCCAATACCAGCGCGGTCTTAGTCAACGTCAGTTCTACTCCTGACCCCTCCTTTACAAAAATTATCGGCAGCTTTTTCCTGACTGAATTTTATTAGTTACAACGTAAAACACATTTCCATTGTCTGTTTTCGCTAAACAAAAGAGATAGCTTACTCTATCTTGCAAGAATACTGTTTCGTTCGATAAGTATAGCACTTCCCTCTACCTTACCCTTCTTTCAAGCAAGGGGTAAACCCGTTTCTCTGGGGATAAAACACATGTGGAGACTACACTGCTCCTGAGAATTAAGGCCAGAGTTTCACAAGAAAACCGGTTGCTATTTCACTCATGCACGTTTTATACATGAAATGTCCCTATCATAACACAATCCTGTGTTATCACCAATTTGAAAAATCAGACAATGCACAATTCCATGTGACTTCTCTTGCCACACGTGTCCACTTCCTACTTCCCGGAAGCTTCAAAATTTCGACTTACATATAACATGATATATTTTTAACACGAAATGTTAGACATGAATAATCAATAATCAATAACCAATAATCACCAAACTAATCAATAGTAACCATAACTCTGCTACCAAGAAATCTGATCCAGCGCGGCTAATATAAATTCTTCTCCTTCTGACATGACATCCAGGTGAAATCATTCACATCCGCTATACCATATGACGGTGGGGCCCATAACACTGCCTATCATACACTCAGTCGTTCCCTGGATCACACCCACATTCGCTAAGGAGAAAAACGAGTTGCTGGAGGAACGGAATACCTTATTAAGTAAGTAAGTCCGTTTTTATATAGCGCAGCTACTCACCCTTACGGGTCTCAAGGCGCTGGGGGCCGTAGTGGAAATTAAGTGAGCTATTTCCCAGAGTCACGTGGTGCTGAGCTGCCGCCGGAGCCGGGGATCGAACCGTGAACCCTGTGCTCCGAAGTCAGCTGTCCTGGCCGCTGCACCACACCACACCTCACCTGACTGATTATTACCTTAAACATCATATACATTCAGTTTTTAATCCTGTCGGTTCTAAAACATCAAAGTACTCCGCTCTTTGGTCGATGGACCAACTAGTAGAATAAGTTGATGGTGATCGAGACCAGCTCAATCATTTAAAACCCTAGTAAATGTCAAATTTATTAATGAACTAAAGAACCACAGACTCAGAATTATTTAGAAATAAATTTGTATCTAAATTCAAATTTGCACGAGTGAGATTCTTAGTTTATTAATCACCTTAATACATTCTTTAACATTATATAGGAAATTCTGTAAAGAAATCGAAATTATGCATTACCTATTTAGATGCAGATAGGAATGGATCACCAAAAGAAGATAAACCGTAAATCACAGAATGGACTCCCAAACTGACTGACTGTCCCTCTAGATGGCCTCCTCGACGGGACCTCCCATACAGATTTCCCGCAACGGTCTCGTTCCTTCCCCAGTCAGGTTCGAAGTCAATGGCAGCATCCGCATTAACATGAGCATCGGCATTTGCAATAATAGCAGCATCGACTCCTCCCATTTAAGAGCAGTCCTTCTTATACCCTACTTCTGGCTTACTACACAAAAAGTTGCAATGTTTGGGGGCAGGAATCACGCTAATTGGTCTATTTGAGGGGTGGCGAAGATTGTCTCATCGCCTTCCTTGTTCAAACTGGTTTCGGGGATGGTTAAGTGTTCACTGTTTCCCATGCTCTTTGGGTAAAAGCAGTCCAAATTGTCTATTCACTTTGTTGCGATTTTGATGGTCACATTTTAGACAGTTCTCTGTTTCTCAATACTTCCTTCTTCCCTTTCTCACGGATACGTGCTGAGTCTTTCTTGGCACTCTCCTCATAAAAGGTTATTCCGTCCTTGACTTTTCTCACTCCGTGTACAAGCCATACCCACGTGGTTCAGCTCCATTATTTCTTTCGCTTAGGGGCCATCTTTGGTTTCTGATATGACCTCATCTATGCCGGCAGCCATTTTCGCAGCCTGGCCTAACAGGCCCAAAGGGACTATCATAAAAACAAACACAATCGTAATTAAAACAAAGAAAATAAGCCTTTCTGTTTACCACCCGTCATTCTAAGAACCCGTGTTAGGTGTTACCTAGCAGAAGCGACATTTAAAGCCATTTTACTTATACAATTTTCACTACACAGCACAAATCATGCGATTTTACTCTGATTAGTACGCAAATCACAGTTTTAATATTATAATACTTCACAATGGTAAATAAATTAGATTTTGCACAAAAAGGGCAGTTACCATTTATGTAAATGTTTATTAAAGGTGCATTTTGTTGGTTATTTTCATCAAACAATTAGTACCGTTAATTTATTATTCTTATTTAAGGGGGTTTCAAAATTATTTCATTTACCTTGCTCCATCAGCGGCAGCTGTTCGAGCATGGTGAGTTTGGTGGTCCGTCCTCTGTATTACGAGTACGGTGGATCGGCTTTACGAAGACTCCTAAGGGCCCGTCGAGACTGCCAACAGACTGCTGACTGCTGGGTTCACGATCAGGGAAAGGCAGGTGCTATAGGGCGGTACTGGGGAGCGTACTACGAGTTGCCTGTTCCACGAGTGGACCACAGCAGGCCAACCACCTGCTTCAAGGTGAAGGTGGTGGTGACGAAGGATTTGGGATGGGTACTCACCCCTTTCTTCTTCTTCCAGGCAGATTCCAACGTGGATCCCTTTCTCTAGGTCCCCCCTTCACAGCAGGATCTTTACCCTGAGGATTACGGCCCTGTGAGCAGCGATCTACAGGTGAGTCCTTTTCGTACCATATACCCATTGCCAGGACTGCCCACATATGGGTCGAACCCGGTAATTAGTGTATGGTATTGTCCCACATATATCATGAATTTGTGTGCATCTGACACATATGCAGTCGAAATGCACACACAGGCATCGATATATTTGGTAATAGTACTCACCACAACTGCAAGATCCCCGCCTCCTCACAGCCGGCCCCGTGGTCGACTCGTAATATGGCGGTCTTTGGACCACCAGAGCCATGGGCTGCTGGCGGGGGTGGACTTGGTCCTACGGCGGTCGGACCACTAAACTCGTAATATGGCCCTAAGTGTAGGGATTGCTTCGCCGCTGTTGTCACTGTAAACCGATAGGCTAAGATCAGCACCTAGAAGCACCCTCAAGTTTTCAGGGTCATGCATGAGTAGCTCCTCCATTGTGGGGTGTTGCTTTGCATTTTGGGACTTATAGCCCTTCTTATTGCATTGTAACGCCTAGAAAACTGTTCACTAAATATTCCCAATCAATCAAATGGCACCAACACCTCAGTCAGCAATGTGCAAGTCTTCATTCAGTGCCCTGTGTTTTATGCAGTGAAGGCTAGTGAAATAAAATGTGTAAAATTCGGATTTAGTATATTAGTGCACTTCAAAGTGCATGAGCACTTTTGTATTTCCGAAATGGTACATTGCACTGCTACATAGTAAATGGCCTTGGGTTGAAGGGTGCCTGTTCCGTTGCCTGTGTGTTATTTAGTCGAGCCTGTGAAACACCTCTAGTAAACTCAAAGAGGGTTTAACAAGCCTATACGTGACGCGGTAGTTTACTTCATCTCCTAAAAACAGGCAGGCGCCCAGCGCGTGATCCCGGTTCCCAGCACACGCGCGGATTCAGTGGTCGTTGAGGAGCTTAGTTCTTCAGCTCCCTCAGGCTTGCTCAGTGTCAGGCGCTGAAATTAACCGGTAACCTCTTCCAGTCTCTTTAGTTTCCCACAGCCCAATCCATGAATATTTTATGAATGCAATTTGGCAAAGCGATGGAGGTCCGCGCGCGTGTTGCTCGTCCGATTGTCTGCTCAGAATGAGATGATAAAATCGCGATGTGGTAAAACTGCGTTTGCACTGTTTTCCATTCAGAAGCGCGTGTCGTCAATTGTGGCTACTGAATGTCGGGCCACGTCCACTCTGTCCATTTGCTATCATGCTTGGTCAGGCACGGCTCTGCCAATCAGTGCCTGGAATGAAATGTTCATACAGAAATGCAGTTCACTGACCGAGAGTACTTCTATGTTAAGTGCTTGTGATGATCGCCCACGGAGGTCTTCCTTACAAATTATGCGGATTTGAGCCCGCAGGTGCGGTTGTTACTGTTTGTGGTCTGTCTCGGCCAAATCTGAGTTTTCAACATGACTATGAGGCGTGACCTGCAGAATGGGTTTTTAACATACTAAAGGCTGAATATTTTGGCATTTTCCATGCCCTTAACCAACCCAGAACAATTTCAGCAAGCTGGACCTGTCAGAATCTATCAGCGGAAAACTGCAAGGGTCTGGTATATTTCTAGGTTCCGGAGTAGCGTGTTATTACTCGCCAAAAAGCGCTTCGACGCCTCATCAGGGGTGGTAAGCAATATATAAATACAATTACAATAACTGGTTATTGCGATCCCTGTGCGCACAGCTGCTTGCATGGGGATCAATTTTGCCCTAAACTTGTAATAAGGGCCTTAAAGTACTCTACTCCTGTTGATAATTGCAGGTACTCTTTGCCTGATAGTACCTGTGTATTTGAAGCAATATGCCAACGCACTTCGAGGTGCAACACCTGCTGCTAATTCTGTACTGAACTACCTTTCAGCTCTTCAAGTGAACTTCCACTTTAAGCAGCTAAAGTCAAGACTGGCTGAAACAGTGCTGTTCCTTTCAGCAGAAAGAGCACACCCCAGGCTTAACACACAGAACCAGCATCTGCTTCAGCACTGGCAATACACCTTAATCCTGATTTGCACCAAAGTTTGTTTGTTTTACGGCAGGCTATTCACACAGCCTGGCCAATGTATGTCAAATGTAGTAAACACTACCATTTAATTCAGATAAAGCACACAGCAAGCTCGACGGTGCTTGCAGAGCATGGTCAGCGACTCTCAAAGTTGGTAAGACATCCAGCTCGGATAACCCCCCCCTGTCACATTGTAGACACATTTCTGCTTCTAGCCAACAAATGCCCCATCATCCTGCTACAGCATTGGCCCACTTTCCGCTTAACAAATGAACTCCCATCTCCAACACTAATTTGGCACTTAAGTTGGTTCTTACTATACAACTCACTCATAAGCTGCTAAATCCAAATGTCATTGTCCTTTTCACTCTGCTCTCCCAGGGCACCTCTCTCCTGCCATACACCGTCTACTTTTGTTTTGGAACTGAACATGCACCCTGCTCTGTAATTATCCTGTATTAATCAGAATTTGCTCCTGCAAATGCTTTAAGACTGACCACCACACAGTAATGGCTCCTACACCATAGCATGTATTAATTTATGCTTTATCTAGATATCTACCAAGTATTACTAACGCATCTCAAATATATTGAGCCCCCACTTATGAGGCAGGATTGACTGCCTGGTGAACTCTGCCAGTGCATCTCGTTCCAGTCTGCTAAGGCTAAGGAGTGTCTCCCCACTGCTCAAAAGGAAAAAAAAAATGATAATAACGTATCGTTATTATCAATTTAGTTTTTCTATTGAGTCAGTGACTCTTGGGCATGGTGGGCGGGGCTGGCCAGAGCAGGGGGAGGAGTGGTTTGCACTCCCTAAGTGCGCACAACTGCTTGGGCCGGCCAGACAATCATGCGCACTTTGCATCTTCCCCACCAGGCTGTAATGCACAGCCTTGTGAGGAACATGCTCAGCCTCCCATTCCCCATCTCCGATCCACATCGCTCAGACCAATCACAGCGCTGCATTGCAGCATTGTGATTGGCCCAGTGGAGCCTGGGAGCCCGGGTGCTTCCTGCTGCTTCCTGCTGCCCGACTGAAGACAGAAAGAGGAGGACCGAGGACAGGCAGCGGCCGGCCGTTTTCAGGTAAGTGTTTTTTTTCTTCTTTTTTCACGCCCCCGTCACACCACCAGGGTCCGGTAGCAGCCGCTACTGTCTCATTCTGAGATAAGACGGAATGCTCTTCCTTCCTGCTTGGCCAATTCACCCTAGACTTGATGTTCAGCACCAGCTTACCTTTCTTCAGTGGCGGCTCCTCCGCTAAGGCGGAGGAGCGTCGTCCCACTGGCCAAAAGGAGAAATAAAATGATAATAATGCATCATTATTATCATTTTAGTTTTCCTATTGAGTCAGTGGCTCTCAAGGCAGGGTGGGGCTGGCCAGAGCAGGGGGAGGAGTGGTTTACATTCCTTAAGTGTGCAAGACTGCTTGGCTGGCCCTCTTGGGTCGGCCAAACAGTCATGCGCACTTTGCATCTTCCCCACCAGGCTGTAATGCACAGCCTGGTGAGGAACATGCCCAGCCTCCCATCCCCCGTCTGAGTGCCGATCCACGGTGCTCAGCCGCTACTGCCTTTCTGCACTGCACAAATGGCTGTGCTGTCCTTAAATCCAAGAGTATATCTAGAACACATATCTCTATCCCTATACAATATTGCCACATAGATTTTCATGATCACTCTGCTTTACATTCTGTCTTGGGCACTTCCATTTGCCTTAAATTTGGGTCTCTGGTGGAGTGCAGGTTTATTGTGTTTTCATTTGTAGAAGAAAAAACTCACTTTTATTAGCTTTGATGAATACCCGATTCAGTTTGAAGTGTACTACTTATGGAGGGATCTTCATGTTTTTCTAACCAGACTTCATGGACGTCAATTCACCAAATTGCCAGGGGTAGCGGAAGTGACACCACACGTCCTTTGAACTTCATTCGCACTCACACACACATGCTTAGACATAGACACACATTCACACATACATACTCTTTCTCACATTAACACAGTCTCACCCACAATCACTCACACAATCTACATTTAAAATCACTTTTTACTTACCTCAGCTGCCAGGAAAGGTCATATTCCAACTAATTGTGCACCACTTTTATTACACTATTAGTGAATATTGTACTATTATTCACTATTAGTGTAATAACAAATTGACAGAAAACAAGGGAGAGTGGAGCCCCAAACCAACGTCCATAAGGCGAGCTGTCACTGTGTTCCAGGCACTGATTTTGCCACCTCTGAGGCCAGGGGTCACAAAGGCAGTGCCAGGGGTCACAAGGGGCAAGGAATGGGTCGCAGCTGTGACCACTAGCGACCCCTGAATGACGCCGTGCCAAATATCTAATGGCTCTATTTTGTGCAGATTGCCTGGCTTTGCGGGCAGGAAGAAATGCGTACATTTAGAGCAGCAAGGCGGTGGACCCTTGGGAAATAGAAGAGCACACCATGAGCATTCAGTGGGGCCAGGGGATGACTGCTAAACTGAATCCCGTTCCTGAATGCCTCTGAGGTTACATCCCAGCAGCCACTGGCCTTGCTTCTCAACGCATTTATGATAATTCAGCTCTGCCTAAGTGGCATGACGGATCACAGCCACTAACTGGCAAGAGCCTTGCAGGAAGTAGGTAACCGACGTGGGACTACTCACCCACTCCATTCACGCAGCATTTAAATGACAAGGACAGGTGGGGCAGGGCAGAGAGTGTGAGCGCAGAGAGGGCGCGAGGAGAGGTCTAGCTAGTCTGAAGCTCTATGCTACAGCTCCTCTGTGTGCTTTTATATTTCTAGGATGTCCATACTTGCCAGCCTTTATTCTGTAATTTAATGACTCCTGTTCCTCTGCATTTTCAGATGACCATTGACCTGATGTCTCATGCCATTTTATGGTTGCAAAGGTCAAATTTGAGCCTTTCTGGCGACAAAATGCTTCTTTTTAAATGTACAAATCCCAAATTGCGATTCGGTAACATTACCAAATCACAATTTGGGTTTTAAAATAAATGTAGAATTGGTATTTGAAAGGGGAATTTAAAGGGCGTCCCTTCCAAATATCGATTCTTTAGCTTATGTATTAATATTTTGCAACCAAAATACAGGCGCAAAACATTAATATTTTACCATCAAATCAAAACTGGTGGAAACCATTCGCAAACTGGAAAGGGTCCCCAAGGGACCCCTTCCCCTTTATGAATATGAACAAAAACACTCCCTGCTCCTAAAAAATATTTATAAAAGTATTATTTTTCTTTTTATAATGCATTACGTTTTCTGATTAGGAAAACAGGTTGCATTTTAAAAAAAGAGGGTGGTCTGCCGGCCCCAACAGGCAACCATGCCTGTAACTCTAACCAATTGTAGAGGGTCTCATGCATATTAATGAGGTAGGCTAAACCGTGACCCACTACTAATCAGTATTTTATGAACCAACCTATTAATACAAAATATCAATGCCTTTGGTAGAAATCTGTGTGCATATTGTACCCACTTGACCCAATTCAGGAAGGATCTCAAGACCTGGCTCTTCAACTGAACACCATAGCGCAGACGGATCAGCCCCCCCCCCCCCACCCTAGCGCCGTGAGACCCTCACGAGTGAGTAGTCTCGCTTTGCGAACCCTGATTGGTTGATTGATTCTACCAAATCTTTTGTAGTAGATTCCTAATAAGAAATAGCAGATTAAAAATCGTTTTTTGATGTATTTTACAATTTTTTAATAGGAATCTTAGTACACCAGGCCCTATGACTCTGAATTGTTATCCATTTTTTCCTGACCTTATATTTAGCGTTTTCATGCTTGTTCAGTGCAAGGGGTGCGATACGTCTCCTGTTGTTTCAAAGTGCAGTAAGCTGAAGCCCTGCTCTTTGAGTTGTCGTCTATATAAATTTCACAATCAAATAAAGAAAAAAGAGAAATAGGTCACCTGACATCCAGAAATTATTTTAACTAAGGCAATCATGACAAAATGCGCGCCATGGCAGTGAGGTAACTTTTTACAAATGGAAGCCCCCACAGTATATTTTTGTGAAAAATGTGGTCAAGTTCGGCGATTGTCATGCTTCATAGGCTCGGCACTCCATAAAAGAACAAGACAATTTGATAACTATCCTTTCAGATACAATGGCATTTTAGCAATTTTATGAGAAAACGGTGCTTCAAAAAGCACTCTTTGGCCTCACTTTTTTCAAAATTGTCATTGGGGGCGAATCCCCTCGGAACTCTTATAAATGAAACTGGGCTTGCTGGCCTAGCTCATTGGCTGGAAGTCAGGGCAAGCGTTAGGCCCCACCACTTTGAAGGGCCACCAGCTGCCCCTGGAGACATTACCATGATTGCGCCGGGCACTGGCAGCTGTGGTGGTGGGCTGCAGAATCATGCCAACGCTCGGCTCACACTGAGGGCACTCTGTGCCGCCTGCCTCAGGCTGAGGGGAGGACGTTTTCAACTCCTGACAATCCGAGTGCCTCTCACGAGGCAGTCATTCATCTGGGATGCATTTAGTGTATCATAAAGTATTTTGAGATGAATATCGATCAGTCCCTCTGGTGCTTCTGCTTGATAGATCCTATTATAGGTTGACTGATTATTAGATACAGAGCACAGCAGAGAGTGTTTTAGGATATAGACCGCGAAGGCTGAACATCACTCTTTCCAGTTCCATGGATGGCTGTATAGAAAAATAAGAGGGTCGTCAATAATGCTAATGTAGCCGATTGTATAGATTAGCTGCAATGTAAAACTCGTTATTGTGAAAAATGCAAGCATCACAGCGGGACGGCAGAGTCTAAACAACAAGCCATGTTATACCACTCTCCGAAAATAAAATCTAGCGCATCCCCTAGTTGAGCTGGGTGTCTTGCTACTTTGACCCCTGACCTCTTCAACCTGATTGTAATAGTGAATCGAGTTTTTTTTTAGAGCTGGGTGGGTTACCAGGCTCCAGCTCTAAAAGCGTATATTTTAGCCGTTTATGTTAGAATTGGCAAATTGCTTCGGACCTTGCACCACTATTTCTAAAATTGAATTTTGAAGAATCTTTGCCCAAACACACTGCAGAGGGCCAGGCTTGCTCAATGTACTCAATTACGTGGCGGATGTTGTTCAGATTTCAGAATTTGTGCCAGGGCCGGATTGGTACCTGTCCAGTCATCCGCGAGCCGATGGACCCCTTCCGCTACTGTGTAAGTCTCTCTGAGGGGGGCGGCTGGAGGTCTAACACACAGACTGCACAGTCAGTTTGGAACCAGTTGGATCAGTGACACAATATTGTGGTAAAAATATTGTGTCAAAAATATCGTTGGCTACAATATCCTATACTTATTTTATATATAGGGTAACATAATTAAAAAATATATTTATTTTACATTATATATATATTTTTTTAAATATTGTACTTTTTATATATGTATATATATATATATATGTTCACAAAACCCTCTTCTTACAGAGAGACAGCCGCACTCCACAATGAAGGTTGTATCCTTTTAATTTCAAACGCAGCCGGCAATCCTGACATGTTTCGTTCTCCTTGAACTTTTTCAAAGGTGCGCCGCTGACATCGTTTTAGGACAATGAAACAAACACGTTTGCCACTCGCTTTTAGAGTCTTCGCCCCCTAGTGGACGCCCATAGTGGGTTCAATGCATCGTGGTACTTGCAGTTCAGTGTCCCCGTAATTTTTACTCTCCAGTGGGTGATGTCAATATTCAATCCATTTTTCTGCATTTGAATGTTCATTGCGTCTCAAGAACAGCCCATTTTCGAGGCTTCCGAGATCCATACCAAAGTGATCTTTGGCGGCGCCTGTTTACCCTGTCGCTTTCACGTACTTCTCAAACAGGGTTCTCTTTCGGATAAACTGTGGCGCTCTCGCTGGTGGTGCGTCGCTGCGGTTAAACCACGCCGTAACATATTCACAAAACCCTCTTCTTACAGAGAGACAGCCGCACTCCACAATGAAGGTTGTATCCTTTTAATTTCAAATGCAGCCGGCAATCCTGACATGTTTCGTTCTCCTTGAACTTTTTCAAAGGTGCGCCGCTGACATTGTTTTAGGACAATGAAACAAACAAGTTTGCCACTCGCTTTTAGAGTCTTCGCCCCCTAGTGGACGCCCATAGTGGGTTCAATGCATCGTGGTACTTGCAGTTCAGTGTCCCTGTAATTTTTACCCTCCAGTGGGTGATGTCAATATTCAATCAATTTTTCTGCTTTTGAATGTTCATTGCGATCTCAAGAACAGCCCATTTTCGAGGCTTCCGAGATCCATACCAAAGTGATCTTTGGCGGCACCTGTTTACCCTGTCGCTTTCACGTACTTGTCAAACAGGGTTCTCTTTCGGGTAAACTGTGGCGCTCTCGCTGGTGGTGCGTCACTGCGGCTGAACCACGCTGTAACATATTCACAAAACCCTCCTTTTACCGAGAGACAGCCGCACTCCACAATGAGGGTTGTATCCTTTTAATTTCAAAAGCAGACGGCAATCCTGACATGTTTCGTTCTCCTTGAACTTCCTCAAAGGTGCGCCGCTGACAACATTTTAGGACAATGAAGCATACAAGTTTGTCACACGCCTTTAAAGTCTTCGCCCTCTAGTGGACGCCCATAGTGGGTTCAATGCATTGTGGTACTTGCAGTTCAGTGTCCCCGTAATTATTACCCTCCAGTGGGTGTTGTCAGTAAATCAATTAATTTTCCTGCTTTTGAATGTTCATTGCGACTCAAGAACAGCCCATTTTCGAGGCTTCCGAGATCCATACCAAAGTGATCTTTGGCGGCACCTGTTTACCCTGTCGCTTTCACGTACTTGTCAAACAGGGTTCTCTTTCGGGTAAACTGTGGCGCTCTCGCTGGTGGTGCGTCGCTGCGGCTGAACCACGCCGTAACATATTCACAAAACCCTCCTTCTTACCGAGAGACAGCCGCACTCCACAATGAGGGTTGTATCCTTTTAATTTCAAAAGCAGACGGCAATCCTGACATGTTTCGTTCTACTTGAACTTCCTCAAAGGTGCGCCGCTGACAACATTTTAGGACAATGAAGCATACAAGTTTGTCACACGCCTTTAAAGTCTTCGCCCCCTAGTGGACGCCCATAGTGGGTTCAATGCATTGTGGTACTTGCAGTTCAGTGTCCCTGTAATTTTTACCCTCCAGTGGGTGTTGTCAGTAAATCAATTAATTTTCCTGCTTTTAAATGTTCATTGCGATCTCAAGAAGCCCATTTTCGAGGCTTCCGAGATCCATACCAAAGTGATCTTTGGCGGCACCTGTTTACCCTGTCGCTTTCACGTACTTGTCAAACAGGGTTCTCTTTCGGGTAAACTGTGGCGCTCTCGCTGGTGGTGCGTCGCTGCGGCTGAACCACGCCGTAACATATTAACAAAACCCTCCTTTTACCGAGAGACAGCCGCACTCCACAATGAGGGTTGTATCCTTTTAATTTCAAACGCAGACGGCAATCCTGACATGTTTCGTTCTCCTTGAACTTCCTCAAAGGTGCGCCGCTGACAACATTTTAGGACAATGAAGCATACAAGTTTGTCACACGCCTTTAAAGTCTTCGCCCCCTAGTGGACGCCCATAGTGGGTTCAATGCATTGTGGTACTTGCAGTTCAGTGTCCCTGTAGTTTTTACCCTCCAGTGGGTGTTGTCAGTAAATCAATTAATTTTTCTGCTTTTAAATGTTCATTGCGTCTCAAGAACAGCCCATTTTTGAGGCTTCCGAGATCCATACCAAAGTGATCTTTGGCGGCGCCTGTTTATCCTGTCGCTTTCACGTACTTCTCAAACAGGGTTCTCTTTCGGGTAAACTGTGGCGCTCTCGCTGGTGGTGCGTCACTGCGGCTGAACCACGCTGTAACATATTCACAAAACCCTCTTCTTACAGAGAGACAGCCGCACTCCACAATGAAGGTTGTATCCTTTTCATTTCAAACGCAGCCGGCAATCCTGACATGTTTCGTTCTCCTTGAACTTTTTCAAAGGTGCGCCGCTGACATCGTTTTAGGACAATGAAACAAACAAGTTTGCCACTCGCTTTTAGAGTCTTTGCCCTCTAGTGGACACCCATAGTGGGTTCAATGCATTGTGGTACTTGCAGTTCAGTGTCCCCATAATTATTACCCTCCAGTGGGTGATGTCAATATTCAATCCATTTTTCTGCATTTGAATGTTCGTTGCGTCTCAAGAACAGCCCATTTTCGAGGCTTCCGAGATCCATACCAAAGTTATCTTTGGCGGCGCCTGTTTACCCTGTCGCTTTCATGTACTTCTCAAACAGGGTTCTCTTTCGGGTAAACTGTGGCGCTCTCGCTGGTGGTGCGTCGCTGCGGCTGAACCACGCCGTAACATATTCACAAAACCCTCTTCTTACAGAGAGACAGCCGCACTCCACAATGAAGGTTGTATCCTTTTAATTTCAAACGCAGCCGGCAATCCTGACATTTCGTTCTCCTTGAACTTTTTCAAAGGTGCGCCGCTGACATCATTTTAGGACAATGAAACAAACAAGTTTGCCACTCGCTTTTAGAGTCTTCGCCCCCTAGTGGACGCCCATAGTGGGTTCAATGCATTGTGGTAGTTGCAGTTCAGTGTCCCCGTATTTTTTACCCTCCAGTGGGTGTTGTCAATATTCAATCCATTTTTCTGCATTTGAATGTTCATTGCATCTCAAGAACAGCCCATTTTCGAGGCTTCCGAGATCCATACCAAAGTGATCTTTGGTGGCACCTGTTTACCCTGTCGCTTTCACGTACTTCTCAAACAGGGTTCTCTTTCGGGTAAACTGTGGCGCTCTCGCTGGTGGTGCGTCGCTGCGGCTGACCACGCCGTAACATATTCACAAAACCCTCTTCTTACAGAGAGACAGCCGCACTCCACAATGAAGGTTGTATCCTTTTAATTTCAAACGCAGCCGGCAATCCTGACATGTTTCGTTCTCCTTGAACTTTTTCAAAGGTGTGCCGCTGACATCGTTTTAGGACAATGAAACAAACAAGTTTGCCACTTGCTTTTAGAGTCTTCGCCCCCTAGTGGACGCCCATAGTGGGTTCAATGCATCGTGGTACTTGCAGTTCAGTGTCCCCGTAGTTTTTACCCTCCAGTGGGTGATGTCAATATTCAATCAATTTTTCTGCATTTAAATGTTCATTGCGTCTCAAGAACAGCCCATTATTGAGGCTTCCGAGATCCATACCAAAGTGATCTTTGGCGGCGCCTGTTTATCCTGTCGCTTTCACGTACTTCTCAAACAGGGTTCTCTTTCGGGTAAACTGTGGCGCTCTCGCTGGTAGTGCGTCGCTGCGGCTGAACCACGCCGTAACATATATATATATATATATATATATATATATATATATACGCTCACAATTCTTTCCTCTTCGGATTGAAAATAAGCACTCACGGGGGTATCAATCTCGCATCATTCGATTTTAATTCATATAACCAACAGACGCGTTTCGGTTTACGCCTTAATCTGATGTTTTTTAAAAATCTCGTGCCATAATGCTGTCATTTTTTTATATACGTTAAAAAAACACACATTGTCAATCAAGTCACATGATACGTTGCATCATCACTGTCCACAACGAAGGACTACCAATTTACATGCATGC
The DNA here is from genome assembly GCA_963921515.1 of Calotriton arnoldi. Lineage (NCBI taxonomy): Eukaryota > Metazoa > Chordata > Amphibia > Caudata > Salamandridae > Calotriton > Calotriton arnoldi. The sequence goes on from CAWUFW010002048.1 coordinate 1,599,340, forward strand.
AAAGGCGCCATCTTTAAACATGTCCTTTGTTAGTATATATCTATGCATGAGCGAAACTCATTCATTGTAATGCATCGTTGTATAATAAAAAACGGATACTTAGACATATTATCAAGCCGTATATCGGCAAAAACCTCCACTTCATCAAGCCGTGAATCGGCCAAAAGTGTACATTAATGTTCTCTCCCTTTACCATTTTGCAATTATGCCGTGAATCGGCTAAAAGGTAAACAGAACATTCCTCATAAAGCCGTGTATCGACTATCTGCATATCCGTAAATTTAAACAAAACAAAAGAAAATATCTTATTTGCAACCGTGACTTCCCTAATTTCTTACAAGTACACAGCTATAACATTTACTTCATATCATTTCTTCCCACAACAGCAGTTTCATAGAAATACATTTCCTCCATTATCGTTTAGTCACCGAGATGTACAGCTAATTCCTCCCCTAAATTCATTCCTTTTGGGGCCTTAGTTTCTAAATCAATTATGTATCTCGATTCTAATCTACGTAACCTCTTGATCCTATCTCCTCCCCGTACAGTGTTAGAAGCCTGATCTAATCCAAAGTACCGTAACAGCTCCCTGTTACTCTGATGTTTTTCAAGAAAATGCCTTGCGACAGGGTACGTTGGGTCATTCTTTGCAATTGCCCTCATATGTTCCAGGACTCTCACTTTTATAGGATGAATTGTACTCCCTACGTACCTCAATCCGCAAGGACATTCCAGACAATACACCACATATGTGGTATTGCATGTTATGAACTTACTAATGGATCTTAACTTTTTAAGGCCTGGTACTTTATACGTAAGTGTTCTTCTGCTGCCTACACAAGCCTTGCATTTCCCGCAAGGAAAAAAGCCCCTCAGCTCCCTAAGGGTCCTTACTGTGGTAGGTTTCGTATCAAGATGACTATGTACTAAGTTGTCCTTTAGTGATCTGGCTTTCTTAAAAGTAATAAGGGGGGAAGCTGGAATGTCCGAACCAATAATACTGTCTGTCTTCAGAATGTGCCAACTCTTTCTCAAGATGTTCCTTATGAGATTTGCATCATCCGGAAAGGTTGTTATCATTCTGAACTTAATATTGCTTCCTAATGTGTGATCCTTCCTCTTCTCTTTCAGGTGTGTTTCCCTAGGAATATTTTTCACCCTATTCAGGGTGGCATCTAGGAAACCCTCATTATAACCCCTATTGATAAACCTTTTACAACTAGCTTCTACTGCTAGATTAAAATCTTCCTCTTGTGTGCTGTTCCGTTTTAACCTTAAAAACTCCCCATAGGGGATACTCTTTATTAATCTTGAGGGATGATTACTTGCAGCATGTAAAATTGAATTACAAGCTGTAGGTTTACGATACAACGATACACTGGGCTTGTTTTCAACAATGGTCACTTTAAGGTCTAAAAAATTCACAGTTTCAGAACTAATTTCCCCACTGAACTCTAAATTAATCTTGTTGCTATTCAGGAAATTAATACATTCCATAGCTGATTCAGTGGTTCCGTTCCACACAATACACAGGTCATCTATGTACCTATACCATGATATTACCTTGGACATCCAAATCACATTTTCCGGCGATTTAGACACCTGCTCCTCCCACCAGCCCACAAATAAATTTGCGTAGCTGGGGGCGAAGCAGGTGCCCATCGCCGAACCAGAGACTTGTTGGTAAAAGTCTTCACCAAATACAAAGATATTATTCAATAGACAGAATTCTGTGAATTGTATGATCATTTCGTTATGCTCTATAAATTTTAAAGATTTTTTACGCAGAAAATACGATACCGCTTGGAGTCCATGTTCGTGTTGAATACACGTATACAAGCTAGTGATGTCTAAAACCACGAGTTTGTATTCTGAACTCCATTGGAGTGTCTCCATGCGGCAAAGAAAATCCCGTGAATCCTTAATATAGGTGGGTAGTTTTTTCACAAAAGGAAAAAGAAAGGAATCAACAAATATAGACAAATGTTCAGTAAGTCCTCCCTGTGACGAGACTATTGGTCTCCCAGGCGGACTCTCAATGTTTTTGTGAATTTTAGGAATGTGGTAGAATGTCGGCACCATTGGATTCAAACAACGAAGAAAGAGATACTCCTCCATATCAAGCATCGATCTGTCCAGCCACAACTTTATCAGTTCATGATAACTCTGTACACTTTTTAGATAGACGTCCTTGGTAATCCTCTTAAATTGTAATTTCCTTTCCTATAGCTTTTCCTTCTCAATGTTAGGAGATCTTTATTTACGGCTTCAGCAAATATATCAATGGCGTCTAATGGAAGTTGAGGTAAAAACTGGGAAGTTGGTTTGAATGAGCTCTCATCCCTTTCCTGCTCAAATCCCAGTTGTACAGTTCTTTGTATTACATCAGTATCCATGCTGTTATCTTCTTCATTATCAGTTCTCAATGATTCTAGAGTCTCTAAAGCAGCTAGATCTTCTCCTGTAAGGACATCCATAATTTTAGAAGTGTCCGATTTCTTTCGAGTTTTCTTGAAAATAGGCTTGTTTTTGAAATATTTGTGTAATTTCAATTTTCGTGTCAGTTTGAAAAGGTCGATGCGTGTCTGTGCATATTCCATTTTGCCTGCTGGACAGAAGGTGAGTCCTAATTTTAGGACCTCTTGTTCCGCTGATGTTAAAATTTTCGGCGTCAAATTAATAATAGTCAAATTATCTAATTCCATTTCTTGCCCCTCTTGTTGCGAGTTACTCTTGACGGCACAGTTGGCCCTTCTACTCCAGCCGCCCCTCCTGGTTTTCCTTTTTCTACCTCCGGAGGTCGGCTTTTTCCACCTCTGAGCCACGTTTGCCTCATAATACAAAAATTCCTCTTGAAAAGGGGTTTTCAATGATGCTGATGTACTTGCACCATCTTCACCAGATGATTCATCTCCTGTAACCTCCGATTCTGAGGTCTCAATTCTCACCGTTTCCAGCATATTGGCTTGTGCCTTGAGTTCCTTGCGTAATCCATCAAACTTTTTTGCAAATGTTAAGACTCTGCCTTGAGCATAATCACGCTCGTCCCTTTTTATTGTAATAATGGACAAGTTAATTTACCTCAATGAAGCGAGAAGACAACTTTCAGACACTAACTGTTATATAGTAACAACACGTGCAAATTATGAAAAGAGCATACGAGACTTTCATGAACTTGCCAAGAAATGGAGGGATAAAGGAATATTGGGAGAAGATGATTTTAAATTTATTTTTTGTGAGACACCAGAATTACCAACTTTTTATCATCTTCCCAAAGTCCATAAAAGTGCAACTAATCCTCCGGGCAGGCCCATTGTCTCCTCGAAAAACAGCTTACTAGAGAATACTTCATCCTATATTGATTGTTTTTTAAAACCATTGGTAGTGGATCTGAGCTCCTATGTGAAAGACACGAAAGATTTTTTGAGAATCATTGCCAATATTGAATGGGAATCGGACATGCTGTTGCTGACTTTGGATATAACCAGTTTATATACGAGCATACAACATCAAAAAGGACTGGAAGCAATTGAATTCTTTTTGAAGAAAAGACATTTGAAGTATTTTGAACATAATGTCATGTTAATTGAATTCATTGCATATTGTCTCCACAACAATATTTTTTTATTTTCAGGAGAATTATTTCACCAACAGCAGGGGACTGCGATGGGCACGTGCTTCGCCCCCAGCTACACGAATTTGTTCGTAGGCTGGTGGGAGAAGCACGTGGCCTGGGCAGGAAAAAATGAAATCTGGCTTGAAAAAGTGGTTCTATGGTCTCGTTACATTGATGACCTCTTCATTATATGGAGAGGATCAATAGATGAGGCTAAAACATATGTAGATGAGCTTAATGACAATGATGTTAATTTGAGATTCACTGAATGCATGAGTAAGACCAGTGTACCATATTTAGACCTAATGGTATATGTGAGAAACAATAAGGTTGAAACAACACTTTATAGGAAGCCAACAGCGGGAAACAGCGTGTTGCACGCGAATAGTTTCCATCCGAAAAATGTCATCAATGGAGTCCCTTATGGTGAACTAATAAGATTGAGGCGTAACTGTTCTTCAGATGATGATTTTCAAGATGAAAGCAGGAAAGCTCTCAGTAGATTTTCTAAGAGAGGATACAGGAGAGAAACTCTCATGAATGCCAGTTATAAGATCAAACAGATAGAAAGAAAAAGTCTTCTATTAAACACTCAAAATAACGAAGTCCGAGCTCCTGAACCCCAAGGACAAGTGAGAATGATAACTGAGTATACAATAGGATCCACAGAAATTTTTCAAATTTTCCGACGTAATTGGAAGATTCTGAAAACAGATAATGTAATAGGATCCCTCATTCCTCAAAGTCCCCTTATTACCTACAGGAGAGGTCCGGCACTTAGAGATCAGTTGGTAAGGAGCCATTTTTCGAAAACCTCAAGGAAAAAAGATACAATTACAGGATTCTATCCCTGCATGAGCTGTAAGGCATGCAGGAGTAGTAAAAAAGTAAAAGAATTTGCTATACCAGGGAGGAAGACAATGCGCAAGATACGTAAACTGATGAATTGTAACTCTGATCATACGGTTTACTGTCTGGTGTGTCCATGCAACAGACGATATGTGGGAAGTACTATTCATCCCACTAAGAAAAGAGTTCTTGAGCACATGCGTGCAATCAAGAACTATGATACGGCGTATCCAGTTGCACGACATTTTAAAGAGGAACATAATTCTAATGCTAATCTGTTGCAATTTTTCTGCCTAGATCAAGTCTCCAAAACTGAAAGAGGGGGAGATAGAATTAGAGAACTGAGAAAACTTGAATCACGCTACATTATCGAGCTGCAAACAAAGGCCCCACGGGGACTGAATAATGAGGAAGAACTCTGGGTCCACATTGAATAGGAATCTTTAAGAACCACAATATCAGCATTTTAAAACCTTTTTGAAGAATAGGCTTAAATTGATGGAATTAGCCCATTCAGGGCAGAATTGGTGTTTTTTTTAAAATTTTGTTCTGTGGAATGAGATCATGTTGAGCTTTAATGCTTTGCGCTGGCAGGAAGCCCATACAGGGCAGGATTGATGTTCTACCACATATTTGAATTTAAATATTAGTGATTTATGAAATAGTAATCAATTGACATGTGTGGTAAAGAATTGTATGCTTTTTGGCTACTTTTTTGTTTCTGCTCATCCAACATGGAGATTTGCACAGTACAATAATGAGTTAATTGTTTACTGCTTTTACGTTGCACATTGCGGCAGGCTATGTGAATGAATGCATTAGCCGTTCCATCATGGCCGCCAAAGAAACTCAAACATTGATTAGAGTTGGCCCTTCTTTATTTTCATGACTGATGAATTACAAGTCCTCTTTTGTTTTCTTTGATTGAAGTGATGTCTTTTTAAAAGTAAATGTTTGGAACTGAGATGTGACATTGAGGAAGGCGTGAAGCCGAAACGCGTCTGTCCATCAGTATACGTGTGACTATTAAATTTTGAACTCATCGTGCCAGTGTGCGCCTCGTTTTGTGACTTAGGAGGAAGGAAAGTCACATCCAGGGATATATATATATATATATATATATATATATATATATATATATATATATATATATATATATATATTTTCAAAGTAACACATTTAAAATCTTTAAATTGGTATATTGTAAAATAAATTATATATATATATGTATATATAAATATATCGTAAAAAAATTGTTACGTTACACTATGTATGTGTGTATATCTATATATATATATATATATATGTGTGTATATATATATATATATATATGTGATATATATATATATATATATATATATATATATATAATACATGCACAATAAAACCATAAAAATATCAACAATTCAATAATAAAAAATATATTAGCTAATGTAGACAATAAATAAAATATTAAAAACCCAAAAAAACTCATTTACTAAAAGCACTATAAACATTAAAATAAATTCAAAAATGAAATAAATAATATAAGATGTTTAAAAAAACTATTAATGCTATAAAATGTATTTAACCAATATTATGAAAACTATTGGAGTCTAAGCGTATTAAATATACTTTTCTTATTCTAGTTTATGCAACAGTAGAGAAAGTGTTGGACTTAGGAGGGGTTAGATTAACTATTACTACTCCAGTCACCGCAATAGTGGGGAAAGTGGTGGACTTCAGAGGAGGGGTTGAATTTACTATTCCCACTCCAAACAATGCAACACTAGGTAAAGTGTTGGATTTCAGAGGGGTACAATTTACTATTCTCACTAAGGTCTGTGCAACAGTTGGGGAAATACTTGTATTTTGGATGAGTTAAATTTACTATTCCCACTCCCAAACAGAACAACAATAGGGAAAATGCTGGACTTCGGAGGGGTAAAATTCCCAGTCCAGTCTATGCAATAGTAGGGAAAGTGTTGGACTTCTGATGGGTTATATTTATTATTCCCACTCCCAACAGCGCAACAGTAGGGAAATTGTTGGAGGTCAGAGGGGTTAATTTTAATATTCCTACGGTAGTCTAAGCAAAAGTAGGGAAAGTACTTCACTACAAACACATTACATATATGAGTAACCCCATGAATGTAGAAATAAAATTAACTAACATGAAAAATGTATATATGCGTACTAAAAACTAAAAACAATCAATTTGCATATTTACTATTAAATAATTTTCAATCACTTTCCCACACTAGGCCGCTACAAACCTAGCAGCCCACAACTAAAATATAATGAAAATAAATAAGTGTTCCATAATTGATATGTTTAAAATTCAATTAAATAATTAATTTACAAACCAATAATAGTTAATTATTACTTAATCAACTTCCCAACCTATAGCCCTCCAAACCTACCATCCTGCTATTAAAATATAAGTGAAATAAATCAGAATTCCATATTTTACAAAATTAAAAATTAATTAAATGATTAATTTACATTTAATAATAAATTGTTAATTAGTTATTACTTAATTAACTTCCCACCCTAGACTCCTTCAAACTTAGCAACCCCAAACTAAAACATAACTAAATTAAATAAGTATTCCATAAATTGCATAATTAAGCATCAATTAAATAATTAACAATTAAAAATTAATTGTTAATTATTACTTAATGAACTTCCAGCGCAATACCCCAACAAATGTAACAGCCCGCAAATAACATATACCAAAAATAAATCAGTAATACATAATGTACATAATACATATCAATCATATAATTAAATAAAATGTATTCGCTAATTCATAATTAATTACCTAATTATATTCCCACCTTATCCCCCTTCAAACCCAGCGACCCGCTACAACATTATAAATTGCAATTAAAAATTAAATAGAAAATTCTAGATCACTTAAAATTACATGCTATATTAAAAAATTATAACATTTATATAAACCATAGTAACACATAAAATTAATATATTAACTAAAACACATTCAAATAATAATAAAATTATATTTTACTGAAACAATATTAAACAACATTAAAAAAAATTAAAACGATAATACTTACCTCAAAAACAATATTCTTGTCAACGATATTCTTGCATCACAATATTTATGTATCACAATATTTTATTCCCAATAATTCAGTCTCCTGATATTAACAACTCGATTTTTTGGCCATCAACCAACCAGCCATGCGCCCATCTGTGGCCGTTCCAGCAAACAGCTTGTAAGATGTACACATTGCACTACCTGCTTTTCTTCTCTGGGGTGCACAATGCCATATGAACTCCTGTTTGTCTGTATCTTTGTGTGTTGTTCTCTGATTTGAACCCCGTGAACTGTGTGACCATAGGCAAGGTTTTTCTATTGTTCAAATTAAGACGGGTAGAACATTTTGTTATGCAGGTGTCATGCCACATTATTTCTGGCATTTCTCTTTATGCTTGTTACATGAAATTCTTGAAATTTTGCCATTACACCACGTCACATAATTTCAAGTTCACAAACAAACAGAAAACAAAAGGCTGTTGTTTGTGGCACTTGTGTTCTCATGTTCAAAATGAAAGCAAAGTCACATTTTAGGATAATTTATAGCCCTAAATGCCAGATTTGCATTTCACATATTTTTTTCTAAATGTTTGCATTATTACGCAAAAGGAAATTACATGAATTTCACACACCTATGATTCAAAAATGCCCATTCTGTTCCAATCCTGTTTCAGTTGCCACTTCTTTAGCAGATCTCTATTGCCAGAATAATTCTCTAGTTATTGACCCAAAGATCTCTATGGTCAGCCCTGATCCACATATCAGCCCACCTGCAGCTTCTTGCCTCAACCTCTACTTCAGAGTGGATCAAAGCTTTTCAACCTGCTTCAGATCTCTTCTTCAGATACCATTCATTTCACAACTCTGGGCCTAATTACGATGTCGGGCGGATTTAAGTCCGCCCGACACCGTCTCGGTCCTGGGACCAACCGACCTCCGGTCGGCGGTCCTGACCGCCTAATTAGGATGCGACTGAACACTGTTCAGTCGCATCCCTACATTTCCCTATGGGAGCATGCATTATGGCCATAAACCACCCATAATACATGCTCCCATAGGGAAATGGGAGGTGCTGTTCAAGGTGCCTGCCACGGGGTGCAGGGATCAACAGGTGGGCACCGTAGGTGCCCCCCAACCAGAGACCGCACACACAAGGGGGCCCTGCTGGGGGCCCCCCAAGCATGCTTTCCGTGTTAGTTTCCATGTTGCACAGGCCAGCATGGAAACCATGCCGGAAACCTTGAATCGTAATCCCAAGGTGGAAAGGCCCACCCTTTGGGATTACAAGCCAGTTCCGACTGGCCGACGGGCTCCTTGACCCCATTGAAATCCAGCCAGAATGACCGGCCAGTTTCAATTCCGACCGGCTGAGGTCGGAGGCTTTCCGACATCCATTGTAATCGGCCCCCTGTATTCAGAACTGCTTCAGATCTTTGGGGGTCATTAGGATGGCGGACAGACTTCTGTCCATCCACCATCCATCTTATTTGGGACCGCCCGCCTACCAGGCAGCGGTCTCACAGGGCAAATTAAGATGCGACCGCCACCGTGGCTGTCGCATTGCCCATGTTTTGTATTGCGGCGAGTGCTGCACTCTGCAGCACCCGTCGCAAGACAAAACAGACACCCCACACATATCCCTGCACTACGTGGCAGACACCATGCAGTGCCTACCACATGGTGCAGGGATATGTAGGGGGCAACATAGGTGCCCCCCAGGGCCTCTGTCCCTGGCCCAGGGCATTAGGGGGGCCCGCTACATGCCCCCAAATCCATTTCCACTTCCCATTTTGCTGCGGTTTGACTGCTGCAGACTGACCAGCAGAAAGGGATATTGTAATCCTTATGGTGGTGCCTGACAGACACCCCCGCCATTCTGGGACTACAGGGAGGTCCGTCAGGCGGTCGGATAAAGCCTGCCTGTCAGGACCGTGGCGGTCGGTGTTTCCGACCGCCACCTGTCCAGAAGCCATTGTAATGTGGCAGACAGAGATCCCTGTTACGATGGCCGAGGGACCGCCACCGACAGCCTGTTGGTGGCAGTTCCTCAGCCATCATAGTCAGCCCTTAAGTTACAGGTGCCATCCCTGCCTTGTTTCTCCCTAGCTTGAAATCTTTCTGCTTTAGATCTCTTGCCAACTTCGGACCTAGTTATTCAGCCCAGGTGCAGATCTCAATGCAGCTTCAGAGATCAGCACTGCTTGAGACCTTTAACTATTGCTTTTGCTTTGGGTTTCTTGTTTAGTCTCTGCTTCAGAACCCTACCTAGCTTAAAAGCTATGACTTAACTCTTACTTTACTTCTGGTTTCTACCCCCACTGAATTTGTAATTGAACCTTTCTTTATATAGTATGCCTAGCTCAATCTACTATCCTTTTTAGAAGCCAGGCTGGGGGTGCCAAGTCAATCAGCATCAGCTGCTATTGAGCCTGACTTAGATCAATGGGAGTCTGTTCTCTTTTAGTGCCACTGGAGATTTCTTTAAACACTTGACACTCAGAGATTCTCAGAGAGTTGTTATGGCCTTGTAACTGAGAACTCAGCAATTGACAACAATAGCACTCAATAAATCAATGTCCAGCCAGTGCTTTTACTTTAAAAATCTAGAGGATTTTAGTACACCCCCAGCTAAATACTACGCTGTAAATGACTGGATGATGAGATGGTCTGTTGAGTGCCAGAGGAAAGGGCGACTCCTCCCAGCAGCCATGGTGCCACAGAATAATATACGTGAAATGTGTTTAGTGTCTCCTTCAGAGGATCCCAAATAGAAGGAAAACACACAAAGGGGAAAAACATCTTTTGTCAATCTCGATTGAAGGTGAAGATAACATTGGAGTAACCAACAAGTCACCAAACTCTTCCCGATCACAGGAAGAAGAGAAGAGCAAGGCAATACCAGGAGTATAATCCAGAAGAAAACGATCCAAACTGGAGCAGCAAAATTAGTGACAAAAATACTAACAAGAGACAGACTGCAACAAAAAATCAGGGAATGAAATGAAATGTGATACAGCTTCCTTTCTTGATACCTGCTTTATATGTGCTTCAAAAAGGAGCTGACTTAACAGAAAATTACTCAGCGACACCTTGGATTAGGAACTTCGAAAATCCTCCTATGGACAGGGCTGTTTTTAAGGTTTGTGCCTGCAGCATTACTAGGAACTCATGGCATTTGTTTAACTACAAAGAAGCCTAAGTTTGTTAACCTGCATGCTGTGCTGGATTGTGAAGTTCTCCACCTTTCTATGCACTCCATGCGACTCTCAGAAGCCCTTCTTAGATATCACAAGCATGGAAGTGCTAGAAGGATCCAGGTGCTCAGGACAGCCAGCCACAGACTGAGTGGGCTGATCGAAAGCACAAGAAACACTCCTGTTCCCTCTGAACTGCCTCTGGTAAGCTCTTGGTACCATCTTCAGCACAGATCCTAGTACAGATGTAACATACTCACAAAATTAGAACTATAACCATAATTACAATGAGTAAACTTTTTTTGTCCTAGTGTGTTTGTGTCAGGTGGGAGGCACGTCCCATGTGCAGTCTGCTGACTGGAGAACTACTTCAAAAGAGGTCATCTCACAATGGAACACCCTATGAAACATAGTTGTTTTAAGTCGTTAGCAAAGTGGGCAGCGGGCCAGGTCCCCACCTTCCCAGTAGTCCTTAGGGAAAGTCATTGAGACGTTCTGTCAACCACAATCAATCAATAAATCAATCAGGGTTTTGTATGGTGCGGCTACTCACCTGTGAAGGTCTCGAGGTGCTGGGGGAGGGGAGCTGTTGGTCGGACTGGGTAGAGGATTATTCGAAGAGCCTGGTCTTGATGTCCTTCCTGAATTGGGTCAGTGACACGGATTGCTTGAAGTGGAGGGGCAGGGTGTTCCAGGTCTTGGTGGTGAGGTAGGAGAATGACCTTGCTCCGGTTCTGGTCTTGTGGATCCTGGGGACGGAGGCTAGGGCTTGTTGGGAGGATCGGAGTTGTCTGGCGGGTACGTGGAATGTGAGGCGGTGGTTCAGGTATGCTGGTCCTTTGTCGTGTAGAGCTTAGTAGGCGTGAGTGAGGAACTTGAAAGTGATTCTCTTGTTGACTGGGAGCCAGTGGACTTGTCAGAGGTGTTGCGTGATGTGGCTGTGGCGGGGGATGTTGAGTACCAGTCTCGCTGCGGCATTTTGGACGTTCTGTAATTTCTTGAGCTGTTTCTGGGTGGCGCCGGCATAGAGTGAGTTGCCGTAGTCGAGTCTGCTGGTGATGAGTGCATGGGTGGATACGAATGTCTTTCGAAGCAGGCAGTGCGTGTAGAAGCAGGCTGAGGAACCTACGTTGATTTGGCAGTTCATGGTGAGCGATGAGTCCAGGATTATGCTGAGGTTACGTGCGTGGTCCGTCGGGGTGGGGGGAGGTCTTGTCCACATTGAGCTTGAGGCAGCTGTCTTTCATACTGGTGACAACGGCCTTCATTTCACTGTGGAAGTTGGTTCTGACGGTTGTGGGTTCATTGGTGGGGGAGAGGATCAGCTGGGTATCGTCGGCGTATGAGATGATGTTAACCCTTTCCATGCGTCGGACGGCCCCCGGCTGTCCGACATCATGGTGGGCGTGTGCGGAGGACGGCCGGGGGCCGTCCGAACCCCGCCCACTCATTAATTCACCCGCACCGTGGGGGAATGTGCGCAGCGCGCAAGGGGTTAAGTCCGTCGCTTCTGACGATGGCTGCGAGGGGGGCCATGTTGACGTTGCTATACCCACCCGTAACTCTATACCACCTTTCCTGACCTACTGTCTCCTCTAACCCAACACTGTCTGAACCACACCCCTCTCCCTGCATCTCACTGCTGTTTTCATCGTTGTTCCAAATATTTCTCCTGAATCTACTTCACCTTACTCTCATCCTCATCGCCTCTTTACTTCATGTCTCTCATCTCTCTATACCACTCCTCTTGACGTCTCTTACACCCCTCTCACTACTCTCTGTACCCTTCTCTTTAGGTCTCCAATCTTGTTCAAGGTTTCTTTCATATTATTTGGCTTGCAGACACGAGGTCGTTTGCGCTATTAATGCCATTGTTTTTGAAAGTATAAAGTGTATTTTCATTTTGCTTGGCATCATGAGGACTGGAGTTAGCTAAAAATGTTAATAAATTAACAATTGTCCTGAACACTGCCCCAAAATATATCTTAGCCAAGGGACCAAACATTTTTGAACATTTGTGAGCATTTGTCCCGTATGTTTTTAATTGTAGCGTCCTCTTCCCCTTTACTATCCTAAATCTGCTCTGCACAATGAGTTTCAAATTTCTTTTTTTTTCAATTTGTTGCATCTAATTTTATTTTATAGTTCTGTGAGAAGGATCACTTTCACAAACTCGTTTCACAGCCACTCACCACCACACTTTGCTGTCAGCACTCATTGCTATTCTCAGAGGGTGCACTGTTGCATACTACCTCTGATGTAGTCATTTACTCACTCCTGCACTCGTTCACTTTTGTATACTCACTTATTCATTCACGTATTCCTCTACTCACTCATTCATTGCAGCAGTTATTTACTTCTACATTCACGCCTTCAGTTCCACATTCACTGCCTAATTTCCAGTCATTCCTTATTTCATTCACTAATTGCATCCATTGCTCAACTCACTTATTCATTACTACACATTCAGTTCTGTACATCCATGCATTCTCCCTAGTACTCATTCATTCACTGCTGCACTCATTCACTGCCGGACACTGAGGCATTTATTACTGACCCTAGAGCCCCATTCACTAACTGTTACACACATCCACTTCTGTTCACTCAATAATTCATTAACTAATTCGCACATTCACTCATATAAATTCACCCTTTCATTCCTTTACTGAGTTATTCACTGCAGCATTTTTTCACCTGTGTACACTAATTCATGTATGTACTCAACCATTAATTCATGTACACTCACAAATATGTTTCTGTACTTAGTACATTAATCCAATGAGTACATGGATGGATGAGGATTATGAATGAGTCAGCACATTATTCCATACATGCCCTCATTCACCCATCCATTCACCCACCTACTAACTAATTTTTACGTCCACCCTAAAATTGCCAGTCAATGTAGAAGAACTTAGAAAAATATAGGGGCATTTCCCTATTGAGTTTCCCAATGCTTGTTGCAAGAGGACCTACCTTTCATGCCCCCTCCAAATGATGATTTGTAATGAGTCATAGAATCCGTTTGAGAGTCAGAAAGAATTCTTTAAAAAGCTATTTAGTAAATGGAAAACACACGTTTGCAGTAGCCATCCCTGTTTTACAAGTCGCTGGGTTTGAAGCCCTACGTTCCTTTGTTGAATCTCACCCTAGTGGATGATATGGGTGCTTGTTGTCAGGGCCAGCTTTATGGCGGTGCGACTGGTGCGACTGCATTGGGCACTGATCTGGGAGGGTGGTGCTGACCTCAGTGAGTGCTGTGTTTAGTAATAATTTAAAAACACCTGCTGCAGAGTTCCTTGTGCATCCAGCTTTCAGGCAGCAATAACAATGTCAAAATAACTAATGTAATTAATGTTCCTGCTAGAAGGAAAGATCTTAGTTTTGTCTAGTGGCAGTTTTGACTCACCATAAAGTAGTTCAGAGGGTTAATATGCCTGCTGCAAAGAACATGTACAGTGCAGATCACAGATCTGTATTTTATGTTGATAGCTGAGTGGATTACTGCTTTTGTCACAGATATCCCTTTGTTACTGCTGTTCAGAAGATACATCTTTAATATAGAACAATGACGAACTGTCATACAAGACCTACATGCAAACTGCATAAAATAGGTTAGAATGTTATGTTGTTTTTCCCCTTAGTCTTTCATTATCTATTCCAAATGTTTCTAAAAATGGTTTATTTGGGTAGAAATAAATTTGTATTAGTAAAGTCAGCCTTTACCAGTACTTTACAACAAATGAAACGTATGTGAACAAGGAGTTATGGAGAGAAGAGGGGCACTTTTGCCCGGTAGTAGTGAGGGAATCTGAGGAAGAGGTCATGAGGGGAAGCCAAAAATGATTGTCGCCCTGGGTGCCACCAGTGCTAACGTCGGCCCTTGTGCAAATACAATGTTTCCACTCATTTTCAAGTGTGTTTCCACCTGAAATGCATATCTACCACGCTCCTCTCTCCCTCCCTATCCCACTGCAGTTTAGAAGAAGAAATGCAATTTTACATTTTTCCTGTGAGACTATGCTGATATCTGCTCTGCAAAACTTTGCAAAGCAAAACCATTGATCAATATTATTAGATAATTTTCTGCTGTGCAGTTTTAGCCATCTAAATGGACATATGTGGTGCTTGTCATTTACAGGGTAAGTCATTGCCTGGTTGCAAGGTATAAAAGTGTGGGCATATTCACTTCCAAAATTGTTTGATAGTTTTGAATTTTGTGAGTAGAGGAAAGATACATAGACTTAGGAGACTTCTTGTAGGATATTAAAAAAATAAAAACATTCTTGCATCCAAAAAGCACAGGGAACGAGCATCAGATCTCATATTTTGAGGGGTTAAGAGTGCCACGAGTGTTTAAACCTATAATTTATATCGTTGAGAGACAGTGGGCCTGATTACAATGTTGGTCGGAAGGCCTCCGACTGCTGGTCGGAGGATTTTCGATCGACATTGTAGGTTTAAACTCCAACCGCTGTATTACAATGATGGCAGTGGGAGTTTAAACCAGCCAGGGAATCCGGCTTGGTTCCAACGGGCTCAAGGAGTCCATCGGCCAGTCAGAAAGGCCTCATAATCCCTTAAGGATGGCATCTCTGCCATCAGGATTATGATGGCACTTTCCAACAGCAGTTCCATGCCGGCCTTTCCGTCATGGAACTGCTGTCAGAAAGTGTCTACGGGGGCCCCTAACAGGGCCCCCTTCCCCCCTGGCCCTCCGCATGTGGCCCTGGGGGGGCACCTATGGTGGCCCACTTCACATCCTTGCACTGTGTGGCAGGCACCACAAGGTGCTTGTCACACAGTGCAGGGATGTTTAAAAACTTCCCTTTTTCAGTGGGAGCTTATGCTGTGGGCAGTTTTGGCCCGCCACACAAGCTCCCATTCAAAAATGGAAGTTTGCGACAGCACCATGTGCGGTCACATCCTAATTGCGGTGTGGGTGCCGCTGACCTGAGGTCGGTCAGTTCGCCATCCTCAGCGATGTCAGTCGGAGGCAACTCCGACCAACATCGTAATCAGGGCCAATGTGTGTTTGTTGTGATTTCAGCTAGTCAGTCTTCACAGTATTTTCTTTCTTAGATTATGATAGCTGGAAGAGCAACCGCAGGAACTTACCTATCAGTGATATACTTCTACCTCAACCAATATGGCATAAAGAGGTCCTCGTTCTCCATTTAAAACACCCTTCAAATTGAAATGGTAATTTCTTAGGTTGTTTGGATTTCAGTGCCACCGGGGGCGATTTTAACATGGCCACATGCAACTTTGTGTAGTAATATTTTGATATCACATAATGGAATTAAGGGCCTGATTCATATCTTGGCAGACGGGTTACTCCGTCACAACGGTGGCAGATCTCCTGTCCGCTGAAATATAAATCCAATTATATAATATGGGATTTATATTTTGGCGGACAGGATATCCATCACCGTTTTGACGGAGTAACCCGTCCGCCAAGATCTAAATCATGCCCTTAAATCCCTTGTGCTCTGGTTCTGCTACTTTGACAGTCCAGCAGCACAGTGAGTGATAATGCCTGCATTGATAATTTAGAATGTCTTAAATTAGGCTATAATTAAAGGCGGCGTGATCCACTTGTTCTGTGAATACCAAAAACAGTGATTACTGACAAAGGCTTCTGATGTGCAATTCACTTGAACAAACCTTTGCTCCTCCGAGTGGTCACGTAAATTAATCCTGACAGTGTGGCACGTCAAAACACTGGGGGCCCTCACCGCCCAGTTAATTTTGATATGTGATATAATTGCTGTTACAGCACATATTGCAATTATGAGTTTTGTGATAAATACAGGTCAAACCTGTCGATTTTTAGGGTAAGAACAAAATGCCCAGTATTTACCAGAACCTGCATATATTGATGTGGTAAGCACCAAAATCTGCATATTATTCCCTAAAAAACTCATTTATCGAACTTGACAAACTCATTGAAACCAGATTTTAGCAGATGTGATAAACATCAAACCAATTACAGGCCGCTCACGAGAGCCCGAGGGCCTTAATCAAACCTTTCTTGTAAATACTCCATTAACTGTAACCTTTCTATGATCTCTGGAATGCTTTTTGATCGATTGCGCTCAAAAGGTAATTGTCAGGCTTTGTAAACATAATTAAAAATATCTTTCTTAGAGGCAACGAGCCTTTGTCACATGTTCTTAATTAACAAATTTGAAACTCCCTCCAGCCCTGCACATACTGAAAAATATATTTACTTTTCTTTTCCCTACTTTATCATCCTTCTCCCGTGAATGAGAATGGGTGTTTTCTTCATGTAAATCAACAAACACAAAGAAAGCATGTTGACTAGTTCAGACTTACAGCTATTGGAGCAAGGATGTGAGGGTTGCGTGGCAGCGGAATTCAATGGGAAGATGTCTTATTTCCATTCTCCACTTCCGTTTCCTCGCAGGAGTATCCGGTGCCTGCGGAACATCATTCACTGGAATCTAATCACTGCCTTCATCCTGCGCAATGCCACCTGGTTCGTGATGCAGCTGACAGTGAGCCACGAAGCCCACGACAGCAATGTGGTACGTACCAGCCCCCTGTGGCCTCGAGTGTGGTTCTCATTTCATGCTGCTGCTCTAGGGATTGCAAGAAACCTAGCCAAGCAAAAGATCCTGCTTGTCTAACAAATTGCCCGAAGAATATTTCCCTGCATATATTTCCCAGTTTTCCGAGCTTATTTTTGGCGCCCAATCTTTTTCCACCCTGTAATGATGTACTTCTCTGCTGAATTTTGTATTTCGTCGCTTTTCTACTGATCTACAGTTGATTTAATTATGGCATATTCTCACTTTGTTATACCGTAAATCACCCTAATACCTTCTGGTGAAGGAGAGTTATATAGAACTGCGTAATAAATTTTAAAAAAATGCATAATATCTCAGCATTTCCAAAGAAAATGCGCTCATCACCTTCATTTTCAGGTTGACATATAGAGTTTGCATTTTAGGTTATCAATTATTTCCATGTAACATTGTGTTGTTTGACATTGGTAAGCTTTGACATTTACATTCTGTTTCATACAATAAATTTGGAACACTGTAATTGCTTGCACAAAAACTCATTGATGGGAAGGGGAGAGGAAAAGGGCAAGGGACATGTAACAAGAGGAAGACAAATTGATGTTGAGATACCGAGGTTCAACCTCAGCGTGGGACACTCTTTCTGTGCATTGTGTAATCCTGCCCTGGCATGAGTGTAACCCCTTGGTACATAATCGAGGATTAAAGTAAAAAAAAAAATAGTGGAAATATATTGAAATGAACTACACCTCTAGCAACTCAACTTCAAGCTAAGAAGATAATACTGATGTAAAATAAAGCACAACATGTCAGGAGCCCAAAAAGTATAACTTGTGTGTTAGAAATGGGGGTCTCTAATTGGCGGAGGTAGGTACCTTTGTCCAAGTAGGGACCCTTGCTACTAGTCAGGGTAAGGGGATACACACTTTAGATAATCCCTGCTCACCCCTTGGTAGCTTGGCATGAGCAGACAGGCTTATCCCAAAGGCAATGTGTGAAGTATTTGTACTCATAACAAACAGTAATACAGTGAAAATACCACAAAAGGACACCACACCAGTTTAGAAAAATAAGGAATTTTCATCTAAACCAAACAAGACCAAAACGACAAAAATCCAACATACATATATCAAAATAGCACTTAAAACAGTTACTTGCAGAAATAGCACTTGTAAAAACAAATAGCTCCACCTGGGCCTATTACAACGTTGTTACAGGCATAAATCCAAAGTACGGTGCTGACCGTGAGGTGTGCGACGTCAGGCATGGAGTCACGCGGACCTCCAAAGAACAGTACCTTGGAAAACAAGGAACATGGACGACGCACGGCGTTGTGGAGGGGAGGCATCGGTGCCGGGGTCGAGGCTGGTTTTCTGGTAGCCACGGGGGAGGCGAGGCATCGTGTCCGCGAGGAGACGACGTGTCGAGTGCAGGACAGGGGAAGTTGGCAGCATTGGCGGTGAAGCGTTGGTTCCAGAGAGGCGATGCGAAGTCGAAGAGTTTGTGAAGTCACCCTCGTCGGTTATCGGCTCTGCGACAACTGGATGCAGACACTGGCGGTGATGGCGTCGGTGCAAGCGCTGGGGTCAGGAATCTGATAACTACAGGCATCAAAGGACATCGGAGCTGTGGTGCAGGCAGGGCGGTGCGGCGTGCACTTCACAAGTAGTGTCCCTGGCCTCGGTGCAGGTCGCAGCATCACTGGCAGCATTGCTGATGGCATCGGAGTTGTTTTTCTTGCTTTATTTAAGTTTCTTCCAGCTCCCAACAGCAGGAACAACCTCCCAAAGCCCAAAACTGGAATAGGCATCTCCTGGCAGGTCAGAACTCCCAGCAGTGGGGTTCAGGGGAGCTGGTGGTGAGCTATTTGTGTCCCTGAGACTTCAGAACAGGAGGCCAGCACACACAAGCCCTTGGAGAATCTTCTTCAAGCAGGTTCTCAGCAAAGTTCCAGTCTTTGTCTTTTTCCTTGGCAGAAGCAGCAACTGCAGGCCAATCCAGCAAAGCACACAGCAAAGGGGCAGTACTCCTCCTTACAGCTCTCCAGCTCTTCTCATTGGCAAAAGGTTCCTCTTTAGTCCAGAAGTGATGTCATTCTTTGGGGTTTAAGGTCCACTACTTATACCCCATCTTGTCTTTGTTCTGTTTGTGGCAATGGTCTCTGAGCCCAGTCCAAACCGGTATTGTCCTCTCTGGTGCAGCATGACCACAGGGGGTGGAGACAGCATTGTGCAAAGGAGACACAGCCTATTCAGGTGTAAATGAGTAAATGAAACTCCTCCCACCACTCTAAATGCTGTCACAGTCTATTCAGCTCAGCTCTGAGTCACCCAGGAAAGGCAGGACACACCTCAAACCCAGCCCCCCCCCCCAGTGGCTGTCTACAGTGAATGCACATCCCCAGCCCCTGTCACTCCAAAACCAGACAGTCAATATACAAACAGGCAGAGGCACACAGAATGGTTAAATAAGAAAAGGCCTACTTTATAAAGTAAAAGACACAGAAATGATGGATGGAATGCAGAACAAATCAAAACATTTGCCCCCAGTCAAAAGATCTGGGTTAAATCCATTGTTCTCTTGTTCACCATGCCACCCCAGTTTAGACCCAGCCATATGCAAATCAGAGTTGACCCAGTGCCTCATGGGAACAGTCCAGCCTGAACTGCCAAGCTAGGTCCTCCCTGGACCGGAAACAATCATCCTAGGACCGGTTTTGGGGTTTCACCCCTCATCAGCCAGGCTAGCTTGAATCCAGGGGCACAGTGTGCCGGGACCCACGTCTGAACATACCTGGCACACTTAGGGCGAGAAAATGATACTTGGTTATATTTATTTTATATAACCACAGAACCTCGTCTTAGGCAAATACGGTTTGTGTTAGACCTGGCACTATTGGCGTGGGTCTCCCCTGCATTTTCTGCTTTTGCCTCCTGTGTTTTTGCTGTGTGTTGGACTCCGTTTTGGACCTGGCACGGGTCTCCCCTGCATTTTCTGCTTTTGCCTCCTGTGTTTTTGCTGTGTGTTGGACTCCGTTTTGCTGGTCTAGATGCTTTGGGCACTTTGCCACTGCTGTTCAGTGCCAAAGTGCAAGTGCTCCCTTTGTAAATTGTTATGGATTAGTGATTCCATGATTGGAATATTTGATTTACTAGTCAGACCCTAGTACAGTGCACTGTGTGTGCCCAAGGCCTGTAAATCAAATACTGCTAGTGGGTTGCAGCACTGATTGTGCCACCCACAGAAGCAGCCTGTAAAAGGTAACTCTGGCCTGCCATTGCAGAGCCTGTGTGCAGTCTGGTACTGCCATGTCGACTTGGCAAGTGCACACACTTGCCAGACCCTAACCTTCTCTTTTCTTACATGTTAGTCACCCCTAAGGTAGGCCCCACGTACCCCTGTGGGCAGGGTGCATTGTATGTGAAAGGTAGGACATGCCCTGATGTGAGTGGCATGTCCTGATAGTGAAATACTGCCAATTTCGTTTTTCACTACTGCAAGGCTACCTGTTCCCATAGGACAGAATGGGGAGTTTGTTTATAACATCTTATAAACATAACTACCCCTGGGAACAAGGTAGGAATATAAAGTTTAGTATGCCTGACCTCAGAATGTTAAAATGCATCTTTTAGTGAGGGTGATTTTTACATTCTGTGTTTGAAAATACCACTTTTAGAAAGTAGGTATTTTCTTGCTTAACCATCCAGTGTGCATCTGCTAGGTTTGTGTATTGCATGTCTGGCTTCTGGGTGACAGGGGCTGGAGAGGGGCAGTGGCTCCAGAGAGCCTGATGTGTCAGGGCTGGGCTGAATAGACCTGGGCTGCATTTAGAGTAGGGGGAGGAGATTTCCTTTCACCTGAATGGGCCTGGTCTGCCTTCCACAATGCTGTCTCCACCTCCTGCCAGGAAGCTGCACCAGTGAGGACAGAAATGGTTCTGGCTGGGTACAGACACTTTCTGCCTTCAGAGAACAAATAATGTTTGTGTATAAAAAGAGGGGCCCAGACCCCAAACTTTTAGATCACTTCTGGGAAATCAAGAGGAATCTTTGCCAAGGAGAAGAGCCAGAGAAGCTGAGGAGGAATACTGCCCCTGTGCTGTTTCCTGCCTGGGGTTGGCCTGCAGTGGCTACTTGCTACCAAGGAAAGGAGAAGGACTTTGCTGTTTGCTTTGCCACCTGCTTGAGGAAAAGATCTCCAAGGGCTTGAAATTCAGCTTACCTCCTGTTCTGAAGTCTCAGGGACACAAAGACTTCATTTCTTTTGTCTTTCTGAATCTGGAACTGCTGTTTCAGCTGCCACAGAAGGAAATTGCAACGACGACGCCGGCGAGCGACGCCGTAACCTGCACCGAAGCCATGAGCACCGCTCATGAAGAGCACGATGCACCGCCCGACTTGCATCGTAGGCCCGATGCCTGCTGCCACTGTGCCGCATCGACTCTGAAGCCGTCACCGAGGCCACTGCTTGTACCAGAGCCGAGGACACTGCTCGTGATGTATACGACGCACCGTCCTGACTCGCACTGCAGCCCCGACTGCACCGACGCCGGTGCTTCATCAACCCGTTGCCGATACTCGACGTGGGTGACTCCTGAATCCATCGATACCGCACCGTCATAAGGAACCGCCGCCTCGCCGCCACCGTGACGTCACCTCCCCGACACAGTTAGGAACCGACGTCTCACCTCCTCTGCACCACAGTAAGCAACCGAGGCTTCACCTCGCCTGGGGTCAAAAGGAACCGATGCCGCCCGGCGCCAACGAAGCATCAGCTCCCCGACGCTGTGCACCGTCTTTGCTTTCATCGTTTCCAAGGTACTGTTCTTTGTGGGTCTGCTTGATTGCCCGCCCGATGCCGTGCACCTTGCAAGCGGCGCCGTACTTTGGGATTTTTATCTCTCACGGCGTCGTAATAACACCAGGTGGAGTTATTTGTTGCTACAAACTTTAATTGGGTGAATAACCTATTTTTGAGGATATCTTGATAACTGTATTGTGGATTTTTGTTGTTTGGTCTTGTTTTGGTTTAGATAAAGATTACTTATTTTTCTAAACTGGTGTGGTGTCCATTTGTAGTGTTTTCACTGTATTACTGTATGTGTTCACAAATGCTTTACACACTGCCTCTGAGATAAGCCTGTCTGCTCGTGTCAAGCTACCAAGAGGGTGAGCAGGGGTTATTTTAGAAGTGTATCCCCCTTACCCTGACTAGAAGCAAGGGCCCCTATTTGGACAAAGGTACCTACCTCTGCCAACTAGAGATCCCCATTTCTAACAGTTTGCAATAGAAATACTTTTCAATATCAAAAGTGGACACAGTGCAATTTCAGACTTTGTTATGATAACTTATGGGAGGAAGAAAACTTTCAGCATACTGATAGGTAACATCAACTCACAACACCAGTCTTTAGGAGTAAAGATCAGTATTGGGTAAGGTTCAGTTCAGCACCAACTGTACACCACCAGTGGCACAGGAGTGGCCGTGTGCAGGGTGCAAATGCGTGTCGGGCTCCCAATACAACTCAATGAAGAATAGGGCAATCAGACAGAGGCTGCTTACAGGTAAGTAGCAGCGGCTTGGGGGCTCAGTCTCCCGGGGTTGAAGCAAGCACTGGGCAGGGTCCAAAGCAGCACCACCAGCAGCACAGGGGCGGCCAGGTGCAGGGTGCCAACACAGCATCGGGTGCCCAATGTTAGGCAATGGAGAAAGGCCAAATCGGAAAAGGGCTGCAGGCTTGGGCCAGGAGGCCGGTCGAAGAAAACCAACAGCCAGAGAGGTAAGTTGCAATGCTTGGGGACATAGGGACACCTTTGGTCTGCTTAACCAAGGCCCATTGCCAGTGGGTGTAGGGGTGTCTTTTGATGTTAGACACGGCTTACCGGAGCAGGTCGCGGGGGTCTCCGTGTTGAGACTACAGGCGACGTCCAGGAGTTCGGGAGGGGTCAACCCACGATGGACTCGGACTCTGGAGTGTTGGGAAACCTCACTAGAACTGGTGGGCCACTTAGACTCGGGCTGGAGGTGTAGGGTGCAGAGGTTGAACCGAGAGCAGGGTTTTGCAATTCTTCAGCTCACAGAGGCCTTGCTTGAAGCTTGTTGCTGGTGAACAAATCCGCTGTTAATGGGAGACCTTGATCTTTGTCAAAGGCAGGCAGTCCTCCTAGGGTTTTGGAGGTCACTGGGCTGAAGGACGAGCCGTGTTTTGGAACAGGATCGTCGG
Source organism: Calotriton arnoldi (assembly GCA_963921515.1). NCBI lineage: Eukaryota > Metazoa > Chordata > Amphibia > Caudata > Salamandridae > Calotriton > Calotriton arnoldi. The sequence continues at coordinate 1,622,813 of CAWUFW010002048.1, forward strand.
GGATGCAGACAGGCTGGTAGGGCTGGGGACAAGTCAGTAGTTATCTGCAGTCTTATCTGCTGGTGCGACTCTCTGGTGTCTGGCTCTTCTTAGGTCATCAGAAACTGCAGTTCAGTGTCTGATGATGCCATCTAAATATTAGATTTAGGGGGCATTACAAGGGAGTGACAGGTAGTGGCCAATGGGCCCTTTACCTGGGGTGTCTAGCCCTAGCCCTGTTTGGATAAGTCCCACCATCTTCAAGATGGTGGGCACTGAAAGTGTACTTCACATCGCCTCCAGCACCTGAGGAATGGAGTGGGCAAAAGGGGGCACACCTCTTACTCCTGCTGAGTTTTCCCTCCTGTTCTCCTGCTAAAAGGGGGTGAGGACTGGAAGGGGGCCTGCTCCTTCTAATAGGAGAAGCTGGGGTTGCGTTACAAAGGCAGTAAGGCCTTTGAAGCTCCCCGCCACAGATAGCTCTTCCTGACCAGAGAGAGGTTAAACACCTTCACCCAAGATAGGCCTTGTTCTCAGCCTCTGAGCGCAAATGTGCCCCCCATGAGGTCAGAACAATGTCTGGTGGTAGCAGGCTGGCTTAGGCCACTCAGTGACCACACTAAGGGTTGGTAGTCTAAGGGGTCCTCTGTGTGCAATTTTTATTAAACATGGCTCTCAGCCAGGGGCTGTAGGGGTGGGCATGTTCTCCATGCATGCTGTAATGCAGCATGCATAGAGAAGGGGGAAAGTGTGCATGACTGGTTTGGGCTGGCCGAGAGTGCCGACCAAAGAGTCATTGCGCACTTAGGAGGGTTGTACCCTCCGACCCTGCTCTTCAGCTCCACCCTGCTCCCTCAATCAAGCTGACGCAGCAGGAGGACAAAATAAGATGATTATAACAGTTATTATCATTTTATATTTTCCTTTCTTTTGCTCCTCCGAGGCAGTGGGGTGACGCTCCTCCGCCTTAGTGGAGGAGCCGCCACTGCCTCCCGGGGCGATTCATGCTCAATATTAAATCCTATTAACATAACATAACATAAATGCTCTAGTTAAACTTTATCTGAAGCATTGTTTAGCAAATCAGGTATACATTAAGAAAAATGGCATTGTATGTTTGTATAATACTTTAAAAATTTTAAGAAGCTATGTATGTGTTTGAGTAATCCTTAGTACAATGCTGACGATTTGACTATTTCACTGATTTGACTATTTATCAGAGTTTTGAATTGTTAATGGAATATTATTGTTAATCTTGCTCAACGTTTGTGTATGTGCTCCTTATATTTAAGTAGTACATGTTGTCATATTCGTGCTTTCACCTTTGAATATGTTTTGTAAACCATAATTTATATTATTCCGCATATACACAGTCAAAACTAAAAAAATAAATTAAATACACACACTCATATACAGGCAGCACCACCAACAAAGTGAAACTTAGAATTTTTGCAATTAAGAATAAAGATTTCTCAATCAATCAGCAATTTGTAGAGTGCTGGTTATCACCTGTGAGGGTATCCAGGCGCTGGCGGGGGAGGGGTGCAGCTGCTGGGACTTGTCAGTGGAACATCTAGGTTTTTAGGCCATCTCTGAACTTCTGTAGGGTGAATGCAGCCCTGATGTGGAGTGGGAGGCCATTCCAGGTCTTGTAGGCGTGGGTCAGAACTTTGAACTGGCACCTTTTTTGGATGGGGAGCCACTGGACTCCTTTGAGGTGGGGGGTGATGTGGCCTCTTCTCTGGAGGTAGAGGATGAGCCTATCTGCAGCATTTTGGATGATTTGCAGTCCGCTCAGTAGTTGTGAGGTGATGCCCTTGTAAAGGGAGTTTCTGTAGTCCAGGTAGCTGGTGATGAGGGCTTGGGTGATGGTGCATCTGGTGTTGAAGGGGTCATTTGAATATTTTCTGAAGCATGTAGATGGTGAGGAAGCAGGCTGAGGAGACTGTTAATCTGCTTCTTCATGGTATGCTTGTTGAGTATGATGCCGAGTTTTCTGGCGTGTGAGTGGGTGTGGGGCCCAGTTCCTCTAGCCACCAGGAGTCGTCTCATGGGGAGGTGTTGCTCTCAAAGACAAGTACCTCTGTTTTGTCGATGTTGAGTTTGAGGCATTTGTTTTGCATTCAGCTGGCAAAGCTGGTCATGCACCTGTGAACATTGTTTTGGGTGTTAGTGGGGTTTGAGGATAGAGAGGATGAACTGAGTGTCATCAGCATATGATATAATGTTCATATCATAGGATTTGACCAGAGTGGCCAGAGGGGACATGTATATATTGAACAGAGTTGGACTCAGTGAGGACCCTTGGGGAACACCAAATATAATGTTCTTTGGGCCTGAGGTGGAAGGCGGGAGGTGGACACTCTGGGTTCTTCCGGTGAGGAAGGACCGATCCATTTAAGGGCATTTCATTGGATCCCCATCTTGTGAAGTCCGTCTAGGAGGGTGTAATGTGACACAGTGTCGAAGGCTGCTGGGAGTTCAAGGAGGATCAGGGCTGCGGTCTCCCCCTGGTCTAGGAGAGATCGGATGTCCTCTGTAGCTGCAATTAGGGAGGTTTCTGTGCTGTAATAAGCACAAAATCCCGATTGGGATGGATCCAGGAGGTTGTTGATCTCTAGGTGGTTGGAGAGTTGTCTGTTTATTGCTTTCTCCAGGAGTTCAACCAGGAACGGGAGCAGGGAGATGGGCTGGTAGTTCTTAAGTTCTTTTGGGTCAGTGGTAGTTTTTTTTTAGCAGAGGTCTTACACCCGCGTGTTTCCATCCTTCTAGGTAGGAGGCAGAGGGGATGGATGGTGATCCAGGTGTTTACATTTTGGACAGCCACCTTGAGGTCGGTGGTTGTGTCCAGGGGGGGTAGGTATTGAGGGTGTTGGTCTGTAGATTTTCCAATACCTTCCTCAAGCTCCTATGGGTGGTGCTAGTCTGGTCGGTGGCTGTGTTGGGAGTGGTGGAGATGGAGAAGTGGACGATTGAGTGGTCGAACCAGGTGATCTCCATAGGTGTGGCTGTATTTGATTCTGTTGCTGGCTGTGAAGATTGGGTCTAGGGTGTGTCCAGCTATGTGCGTGGGGTCGGTGGCGATTTGGGTGAGGCTGAGGTTGTTCATGCTCTCTATTAAGTTTGCCTGTTGGCATCGTTTGGGTCGTCGATGTGGAAATTGCGGTCTTCGAGGAAGATGAAATTCTCCGAGCATAAGGCCAGGGGGCTAGGAAGTCAGAGATATCCTTGCAGAATGCGGGGTGTGGTCCTGGTGGTCTTTATGCCAGGGTGCCCCTGATGGTGAACTTGCTATCTGTGTTGAGTTTGAAATTGCGGTATTCCATAAAGGGGGTGGTGTTGTCGGCGGCTGTTGTGCAGCGGAGGGACTCTTTGTGGACGATGGCTATACCACCTCAATGTTTGTTGACTTGGTCTCGGTGTATAATCTTGTAGCTACTGGGAGTGGCAGTGGCAATGTCCAGTGCAGAAGCGGAGTTGAGCCATGTCTTTGTGGGGAAGATGATGTCAGGAGCGAGGGGGGTGATGGTGTCCCAGATTTCTGTGGCATATTTGTGGAGTGATCAGGCGTGGTTCAGGAGGAATTGGGTTTCTCTTTTGTCAGTGGGTATGTGCTGGGTTTTGAGGGGGGTGGGACGACACTGCAGGAGAATCGGCAATGTCGGCAAGAGAAGGGTCCTGCCGTGGATGGAGGGAAAGTGAGGCTGCAGAGGTCGCTGCAAGATCCTGGTATCAGGGCAGTTAACTCCGCTCTGGAGTAGCTGTGGATGGTTAGAGATCCAAGGGTCCTGGAGCTGGGCGTGATCCAGGCGTGGACAGGTGCAGAGTCAGACAGGTTTTCCGTTGGCTCGCCAGCAGTGGACCAGCAGCACGCCCGCTGCCTGCATCTGCACTGCAGCCTTTAATTAAGTAGGTTCCTGGGAGGGGGCGGGGTGCTGGGCGGGGTTAGGGGAAGATGAGTAGCGGGAGGGGGAAGAGGTTAAGTTTAGGCGGTAATCAGAAAACACAATTAGGAAAAAATACATTTGCGTATTTGCTGTAGACATTGCAGTCATCCACATTCACCCCATTGTATAAATGTACAAAAACTAATGAAAACATAACTAACATAAAAAACGTAAAATATTTGTAGCATAACTGTAAATATTGCAGTTACCTATTGTTAGAAATTTGGTTTCTGGTTGCCTAGGGTACACACCTAAGCCCAGGCAGAACCCACCACTCTAGTCAGGGTAAGGAAGTTACACACCCAAGATAACCCCTGCTCACCCTCTTGGTAGCTTGGCAGAGCAGTCAGGCTTATCCCAGAGGCAATGTGTAAAGCATTTGCGCAACACACACCACTGACACACCAAGTACACCACAAAAGAGACTCCACACAAGGGTATATCAAAAATATCCTTTGTATTAAACCATACATCACTGCGTAGCATGTAAAGACACTTTAGACCACATAACATATGTCACTGCGCCATGAGGCACTTGTCATAAAGAGGCACATAAACCACATAAGCCCATAATTACGTATATTACTGTGCCACTAAGCACTTGTTATGACATCATACAGTTTCATAAATCACTTGGCCAATCGCACAAGGGAGCATAGACCAAGATCCACAGATTGTGTGAAGCTCCAGGAATTAAAAAAATAAAATGTAGCCCACAGGATGAAGACTTTGATGTCCCTGAGTCTTCAGAAATAGGAGGCCAGCACACACAGGCCCTTGGAGATTCCCTTCCCAAGCAGGATACCACAGCAGGGCAAAAAGAGTCAGTCCTTTTTTTCCACCACAGACGGAAGCAGCAACTGCAGGCCAACCCACCCCTCACTCAGAAAAGGTAGCGCTCCTCACACAGTCCATCGCTCTTCTTCTTGGCAGGGTCCTCTTGTTCCTGGAAGTAATCTAAAGTCCTGGGGTTTTAGGTCTAATACTTATATCCCAAAATGTCTTTGTTCTCTTTGTGGCAAGGGTCTCTGAACCCAGTCCAAACCAGTTCTGCATTCACTGGTGCAGCATGAGCACAGGCAACGGAGACAGCATTGTGCAAAAGAAGACACAGCCTATTCAGGTGTAAGTAACACTCCTCCCACCACTCTAAATACAGACCAGGTCTATTCAGCCCTGGGATGAGTCACCCAGGCAAGGCAGGACACACCTCAACCCCCCTCAGTGACTGTCTAGAGTGAATTCACATCTCAGCTCCTGTCACCCACACACCAAATGCTGAATACACAAACAGCCAGAGGCACACAGAATGGTGAAGTAAGAAAATGCTCACTTTCTAAGAGTGGCATTTTCAAACAGAGGATTTCAAAACCACCTTTACCAAAATGTGTGTTAATAAATTCTGAGTTCAGGGAGTCTAAACATGATGTTCCTATGTTGTCCCTAGGGAAAGTTACATGTGTAAACATGGTACAGTGCAACCTCATTATAAGCCTATGGGACAGATAGCCTTTCAACAATGAAAAATGAAATACACTGTATTTCACTATCGGGACATGTCACACACACTAGTACATGTCCTACCTTTCACATACACTGCACCCTGCCCATGAGGGTGCCTTGGACCTACCTTAGGGGTGCCTTACATGCAAGGAAAGGGAAGGTTTGGGCCTGGCAAGTGGGTGCACTTGCCACAACAACATGGCAGTTCACAACTGTGCGTGCAGACACTACAGTGGTAGGTCTGAGATACAATTACAGGGCCACTCAGATGGGTGGCACAACCAGTGCTGTAAGCCCACTTGTAGCATTTGATTTACAGGCCCTGGCACACACTGTGCATTGTACTAGGGACTTACCAGTAAATCAAATATGCCAATCATATCACAATTTAAACAGAGAGCATATGCACTTTAGCACTGATCAGCAGTGGTAAAGTGCCCAGAATCCTATAGCCAACAGAAACAGGGTCAGAAAAATAGGAGGCAAAAAGCAAAACGTTTGGGGGGAAAACCTGTCAAAAGGGCCAGGTCTAACACCTATATAATCATCTGGGAAACTGTAAACATAGCAAACGCACATAAGTAGAAAATTACAAATAGGTAAATTGCTAATTAAACAAAACATATAACTCATTTCACATCCTACACTACACTACTCACAGACACATTGTAACACATGCATGTTGCAAACACACACACACATATTTTTACAATCAGGAAATGGGACAAGAGTACTCCTGAAATTCATGAGTAGGCCAGTGGTAGTATAGTAGTAAGTCACACCTACTCATAGCAAAATATTTGTGAATCAGTCCCAATATGTATCAGTAAAGAGGTTGCACGTGCACGAGAACCAGTAGGCAGATAAAATGCTTTCTAATAGTCTTAATTAAATGAACGTGCCTTACCTGTATCAAATCTACCTAAAGTAAAAATTGTTCACATTATTGTTCACTTTGCTTTTTAGGTATCTAAAAGGTAGTGATAAAAAATAGCGCATAAACGACCAGGGAGGGTATATGAAAGTTTCAGTTCCAGAGCTTAATAATGTACTACAATAAATCTGTACTGGCCTGGGACTTTATAAACCATTTGGCTGGTAATTACCCACGAACATCCTCTACTTTGATGAGCCTGGATAATTTAGCCCGACTTTCTGTGCCAACTTGCAGGAATTAAAAATGTGTCCATATCTTTACTGCTGCAACCCTTCTCTGATTTATATAGCAATGCAAAGTAATCCTTCATTGCACATTTAATTGCCCTGGAATTGGTTGTCCTCTCACCCGGAATTCTTCATTGCTCTAATTACCTTTACCATGTGTGTATTTATTTTACAAATTGGCCATTAATTGTTCTGCTTTATTGCCACCTACACATAAAATTGTTCTTCTTTATATCCTCTTACTCAGCAAGTAGGACTAATACATTTTGACATTGCTTTATTTAAATGCTTTAGTTTTTAAATTTGTGGAAAATATTTTGGCCAGTTGTTGAGTAAAATCAGACTTTACTGCAAAAATGCATATATGAGCAAGCCTAACATTTTCAAACTATAAAAGACAACCACAGTGGCATTCATATTATTTTTGGGGTGTCCACAGATCAGAAAGGAGCCTCGCAGCTAATGCAATTATCTTTACAAAACTACCTCTGCTTTTTTCATCATAACCTTCATAGCTCTCACAAAAACTAAAGTTGGAAGGTTCAACCATGGACCCTTCAAATTAGGTCACAAATAGCCACTTTCCTGCAGGGGGCTTACTGTGAGAAATTGTGTTGTTGGTTGAGTGGGGTGTTAACCCTGCTCAGGCAACATCCACAGTCCCTTCAGGGTGAACCACTAAAGTCACTTAATTAACCTGTGCTTAACCCTTTGGTAGCTGGGCACAAAACCAGTCAGGCTTAACTTAGAGGCAATGTGTAAAGTATTTATGCAGCACACAAACAGTAATAAAAGTGAAAACACAACACAAGAAAAACCCAACACCAATTTAGAAAAATTGTCAATTTTAATACATTATTTGACACCAAAATGACGAAAATCCATTTAGTGGAACCGCAGATATGATTTTTTAAACTTTAAGGTAAAAACTATCACCTAAAAGATCAAAGCGCCAACCGCAGACATCAAGTCACATGAGACCGGGTCGAAGTTAATAAATATGGCCGACCACGATGGAACGCGGGTCAGATACAAGAAGTGGTTTGGGCCTGGTCAGAGCTGACCATCGGACTTCGAAGAAATTTCAGCAAAAATATCTTGAGAAGGTGAAGCTCAGCGGGAAAAGGCTGTAGTAGGTGTCCGAGGAAGATGCTTCGTCGTCGTGGAGCTGCTGGACAAAGTTGCAGTGTAGATTTACACATTTGCACTTAGACTCTTTTCTGGAAGTTAAAAATCCCCAGCGGGGCGAGGCTTGAGACTGTAGCTGATGAGGGCTCCAGGAGGTCAGATACCTCCTTCTGCGAAGGACCTCGGAACAGGATTCGATGCTACAGAGAAGAACATAGGGGGAGCTGCCGTGAAGTCAAGCCAACCAGCAATGCACCTTGGGCGGATCAACGAGCAGGTTGGTCCCTTTCTCCTCTCGGTTCTCAGAGCAGTTTTTGGTCAAACATTTTTAAGTTTCATATTTTGGCTATCTGAGCACCTTTAGCACCACTTCCAAGTATCTAGGACTGGAGAGGCACAACTAGGAGGGTCAGGACTCACTCAGGATGGGGCCAGGTGTAGGTTCAACATGGAGGGAGCCTTTTCTTTACCCAAGGCTCTGATCAATAGGCCAGCCTTGAGTAACTCTGGTAGTCCTGAGTTCAAGAAGCTGAACACAGCTCAAGCAGAAGGGCCGACCTCTGAGGGTTCAAGGCAGACTTCAGGCAGCAAATCAGTCCTTCCTGGTGCAGGAAAGCAGTCTTCTGAAGTACATAGCAGGCCACAGCAGCAGGCAGTCCTCTGAGAGTCCTTCCACAGGTCCAGAAAGTGAACTGAATAGTGGGTTTATGGGTTGTATTTTTATACCTGGTGCCCTTTTTAAGTACGAGACATTTCTAGAGATCTTTCTTTAAAGTGCTTAGAATTTCCTGCGTCCCCTGCCCTGGCACCTGCCTGACTGCAGGAATAACAAAGTGCTGTGAAGTCCTTTGTGTGAAGGCAGGGCATAGCCTATTGATTTGTAAATGGGGCTGTGGCCAACTACGCCCCCCATCCTGCCAGTGATGGTCCAGGCACACCTAATCCCTCTATTGTGTGGCTGTCTGGGAGGAGTAAACAAAGTCCAACTTTCAACCACACCCAGTCATGTGACCCGGAAGAGGCTGCAGGCACCAAATAGTTTAGGGCAGGAAAATGCCAAAAGTAGCATTTTCACAATTGTAACTTAAAATCCTACTTTATCATTAAAGAGGATTTTAAATTATAATTTCTTGGACAACCAACAAGAAATACTTACCTGTTCGTAATCCAACGTTAGCAACTTATTAAATGTAATAAGGTAACCGAATGTTATCCTATGGGACAGGTAGGCTTCACGGTAGTGAAAAACAAATTTATGAGTTTTTCACTACCTGGACATGTAAAACTTAAAAATACATGTCCATCCTTTTAATTACAATGCACCCTGCCCTATGGGCCATCTAGGGCCTACCATAGGGATGACTCACATGAAATAAAAGCAGAGGTTGAGGCTTGGCAAGGGGGTTAAAATGCAAGTCAAATTGGCAGTTAAAAACTTTATTCAGGCTGTGATGGCAGGTCTGGGGCATGTTTTAAGGGGCTACTTAAGTGGGTAGCACAATAAGTGCTGTAGGCCCACTGGTAGCATTTATTTTACTGGCCCTGGGTATATGGTATACCACTCCAGAGGGACTTGTAAGTAAATTAAATATGCCAAACAGGCTAAGGCCAATTTTACCATGTTTAGGGGAGAGAGCACAAGCATCTTTGTACTGGTTAGCAGTGGTAAATTTCACAAAGTCCTAAGGACAACAGAAACAAATTTATCGCAGGTAGGAGGGTTGAAAACAAAAGGTTTGGGGATGGTCCTGCAGAGAGGGCCAAGTCTAGCAACATGTAAAAAACAAAAAACAATATCACGCTTTCAAAATGTAACATAATAAAAAATATATTAATTAATATACACTTAAAAAAACGATTCTCACCAAAACACCAATGCACCCACCAGTCCTTTAAGCATGCATGGAATAATTATTAAACAGTACACAAATATAACAATATATCAAAAATAAACATTTAGGAAACTATTTTCCAATTAATACATTAGTATAATTAATCCATTAATACATTATTGTCAATTTATATATTGAATATAAACATTGCCTACACCTTGTTTCCATAAACCAGAGATCGCCATATTAAAATAAATAAAACAAATTAAAATTGTATTAAACATATACACAAATACATAGCAATTTTCAAGTAATATAATAAATTAACATTAGTCAATATATAATTAAAAACACTACTTGTTTTTGCTAATAGGGCGGAAAAAAAATCGCTAATAGGGCGGCAAAAAGTGCAGCTAAAGCGGCGATAAGGCCCTTAGTAATATGCCCCCTAGTTTTTGCTGGACATTCCCTGGAGTATGTTAGCAGTTTGGAGAAAGGACAACGATCGTACGTGCGTAGTCTACTTTAGATATGTATTTGTTTAGGACTGTACACCCTGCTGCCTTCAATGGGCAGAAGATCTTACAACACATTTTTGTAAACCTTTCTAGCCTTGTGGCAACTGGAAGGCTCTTTCCTCCAATATTTTGAGTGAAATGACAATGGAAGTAATATGCAAATACTAGATGACTTCAAAGAGCAATTTCTCTGTAATGTAAGCCAGCACAGAGCAAAAAACACATTTATGTATGAGACAAAAATATTAAATTCAAATCTGATTTTCCTGTGCCATACATTCAAAAAGACGTTTGGGGGTTTGTCCTCCTCAATGAATATTTTAATTGAAATGTGATAAAACTGTGGATTTTTCAGGACAATTTCCCTAAAACAATTTAGCAAGGTTACTATGCTGTAGGCAGGTCAAATAAACTAGGCATGCAGTGCCATGCAGCGTATTATTTTTCATACTATGCGTAGCATATTTCTCCCCTTTTGCACTCATTTAGTTTCCACCTGGTCCCTTCCAAGTAGATTATCAGTCATATGTTTGACTGAGAATTTACTTGGAAGTGGCAGGGTGGAAGAATCAAACTTTGTACAATCTCAAAGTCACAGGCCGTGGACCACAAAAGTATATGAATTCAACAGGCACATACAGTAGTTCTACTGGTCAATTTACAGATACCTTACAGGATCAGAAAGAAAACTGGTTACACCAGTCTCATATGCCTAGGTTTCATTCAGCAGAAAGCGATAATCAGTAAAGATGAAGAAATGCTTGGACACAGTAATTTGTCTTTGGTACCAAGATGCAAAAAGCCTCCTGGACACAGTATGAATGATCATCTATAATGTTTAAAGAAAAGACGTGCAAACCAGTGGCGTAGCACGGTCAGGTGGTACCAGGTGCGGAAAATTTCTTGTCACCCCCGGCTTGACAAAATGGCAAAAATATGTGTTTAAAACACATATTTTTGCCATTTTGTCACCCCCTCAGTGATGACACCCGGGCGGCCTGCACCCACCGCACCCCCTTCCTACGCCACTGGTGCAAACATTTTGTCTTTCAAAAACAGCAAAAACGTAACTCAAATTAGCAAAACTTTCTATCATTTTCAGTTTGGATAAAATATGCATAGTTCGTCCAAAGAAACGTTTAGAATTTTCATCACCATAACATCTTGGTCTTGAAATACCAGTTTCCTTTTAAGTAAACATATGTTTAGTTCCCAGACAGCAACTTATTATTTTCAACTAGTAGTCTAGTACCGCTGCCACAAGTGGAAACATTTTGATTTGCCCATTTATGTTCTTCAAATAGACAGGATGCTTATCATATTATAGTCATTTCCACCACCATTGTGCCATGTTTATCCAGAATTTCGTCATGAATGCCCACAGTATGTGATGAATGGGCCTCTGTTGCACCAAAGATAGCTAAATTGTTTTTACACCAGTATTATCTAGGATTGACCCCTATTATCCTAGAGATAGTTGATGTTTCAGGAATGGGCACAATATGTCAATGATGTGCAACTTCTATGGAGGTACAGCCATAATGGGGTAACAAATGTCACAATATATGCACTAGAGGTTAATAAATCCAAGATATAAAAGCAATCCATAGGGCTATATTATCTCCAAACGTAATGGGTCACTTGGAATGAGGCCTGTGTGTACTGTGGTTGTACTTCAAATGTGGTGTGGTAATGGTGATACCACGCAATAGGGATGTTTACCGCAGGCTCTGTTCTTTTAATGGCTGTGCCCTTTCCCTGCTAAACGTATTGATATATCGTAAAGCAGTGTTAGTCTGCTTTTGCAATATATTCCTGTCGAGGGAGGTAACTTCAGCCAAAATTAGGCGGCGCCACATGCTGGAGCAGCCTCAAAATATGGCATGTTACATTTTATACAAAGCAAAAATAGGGGGGGATAGTTTTAAAAGGGGGAGTCAAAAAGTGGCATGTTACATTTTATACAAAGCAAAAATAGGGGGGATAGTTTTAAAAGGGGGAGTCAAAAAGTGGCATGTTACATTTTATGCAGATCAAAAATAGGGGGGTCATAATTTGAAAAGTGGGGAGTAAAAAAACGTGATCAGTTTTTTTTATTATGTGAATGTGGTCCTGGTGCCACCAGAAGCAAGACAGGGGCCCCGCATGATGTAAGTGACCTGGGCACCAGAAAAGCTTTTGATGGGGGCCAGTGAAATATGCCACAGCTTCCCTGCATCGCTCTTAATGAGCAGGAAAAGCTCAGCTGAATATTATTCTCGCGTCGGGGGTTTAGCTCCTACTGCACTGCTGCTCTCGAAATGAGCACCTCAGTGTCTAGAGTGATGATTACTTACCGCTTTCCTGAAGAGAGATAGTACACCAAGCTTCCCATCCCCACGTTGCACTGTGGCAGCGTCTTATCTACTGACTGTTATCTGACTTTTCATAGCAGCTGAAACACAGAACCCACTCCAACAGCTTGCCTGAATGATTATTCTGGTCTTTATCTCTCAGAAAGAACATATTCTACATCCCAAAATGATTTTTCTCTTTCTTTGTACAGTATTATTATTCCAGGGTGTGTGCTTTGTCTTTAAAAAAATGAGATAGCAAAACCCGCTTATGCAGTGTATTTGAAATACATATAAGAAATACACATGAATTGCTGCACCAATAAAGGTACTTTCTGGAGTTATTTTCTCCTGTAAAGATATAACATCCCAGAAAGTCTGAGAAGACCACTTCGTTAGATCTTTTAGGTAACTTTTACATATCCATAAATCTAAGTTAACTAAGTAACATCTTACATTGTGTACTAGCTCACCTTGCTGTTCTTAACAGCTATCCTCTGGTTTATATACTAAATTGAGTTTTAGTGTATCACCAGCCCTGTACCTTACAACCAGTAAGCAGCACCGAGGGCGCCACATGATGCATCCAGATAGTATACGGTCCTTCATGGACAGCGTGATGACCTAACCCACCTCGGGGGTCAGTTTTGGGGTCATAAACAACTGACCTGGAAGGGTAAGCATCAGATTGCACCTCTCATGAAAACAGGTTTGTTGGTCCCAATGGACTGTCAGGTTGGGCTCCTTTCTAGTGCTTAATTTATAGATAATCAGTGCCAGGGCCCAAGTCCACGCTCTCGAAGGTAGAGGTGCCGAATATCAAGGGTGCGTAGTCTTGATTCCTACTCATGCCTCTTTCTTCCACCACCAGATAACCCGGTCTCTTTATCTCATTCCTTTAGGTTACTTTTCATCTCTGCTTTGTCACAGTTTTCTCATCTTTCTCTTTTTCCTTTTTTCCCCTTTTGTGTTTTCTCTCTCTTGCTCTGTATCAACGTCTGTTGAGGTAAAATGATTGCCAGTCCCCAAAAATGAATGCCAGTGGTCCCCTTCGGCCAGTGCTCAATTTGGGCTGGTTGTTTTCAGTGCTCGCCACCGCTACTTAATTGTCAACACCGGTGCTTATGATAGTCTGCTACATGGTGGTGCTGTTTGTCTAATATAGAGACGAGCACTACATCAGTTGTTTGTTAATTCCATATACCTTAAAAATGGCTAATACCTGCCTCCCAAACTATTCTTATAGCTGTGGGTGCTTGGAATAGTCTGAATTGTCACACCTGGAGGAGTGTGATAGTTACTAGTTGTGTTGATAGTGCTATTGGCAGTGCAGGCAGGTGCAATCGATGGTGCAAGCTGCAGTGGCTTCCTGGAAAGGGCCCCAGCACTTTTTTCACAAATTAAGCACTGCCTTCGGCAAACCACTGGTTCAGAATAAGCACTGGTCCTTTCTCTCATGGTGGAAGGTGGGAGATCCCCACTAGGTTATCTGAGCCAAGAAAGGACTCCTTGAGATGGACAGTATACTATCTTCTTAATCACAGTAGATTGGATTTCATCCCCCAGCCTGGAGCTTTATTGCTCAACTTCTCCCAAACCTTAAATGTAGGCAGTGGTAAGAATTAGTGACATTCCCAGGTCAGAAATCATACCTTGATAACACTTGTCATAGCCTGTACAATGGTGGCCAGCGACATTAGGAAAGTCATCCAGTATTGCATCTACAGTTTCTCCAGAACTAGTCTAGCTCAATATATTCCTTTCTGCTCCCATCTTACTGCCTCTGCCCTGCCTCCATGTTTGTCTTCATGCAGTAACACTTTGATTAATTTGTTATTCGACTGATAGCTCGTTGACTGCTTTGATTTAAAAAAAACATTTGTTCCATCTTGACTTTCTAGCCATGCCCAGCCCACGGGTGTTTGCCAAGCGTGATGCATGAAAATGAATCAATGCATTGGTATTTCTCGGTAAGTGGGGATGCTAGCTGGCTGTTAAAGTCTGGACTATTTCCCTTTTGTGTGCAGAGATCTTGGTAGATGTCTGTAATACTTTAGAATGTGTGCATAGGGCGTTGTTACTTGACAGGGCCCTGGATGATGTAATGAGAGGCACACGTCACCTGAGAGCTGCAGTATGGATAAAGGGGGTGCATGCTTCTTGTGTGCGTTGGATGAGTATGGGGAGGAGACTGTGCTCTATGAATATCTGATTAAACATTTAGTGCCTGAGGTGACTCAACTTGTATTCTAGAGAGGGTATATCACCTGCATGCCTCTTTTGTATTTGTGTTTTGAATGAAAAGGTTGTCTGCTGGAGCTTGATTGTTTGTATGAGAGGATCTACGTGCATATACTCATGCTTTTCTGTTGCTAGTGGTAGTAGGTGCTGTAGTTGGTATTTTGTTTCTGTCCTCAGGGGGTCTGTTCTTTCAACCTGCTAAAGCCCTTTCTTCCTCACACTTTCCATAGTTTAATAGTTCATCCCAAGAGCTGGTCTTAGGAAGGTGATTACCCAGTCACGAACCACTAGTGGTAATGAGTTGTCAAGTACTACCAAGGTCCAGCTTGGCTAGATTTTCTTCTTCGGTGGGGCTAAGCAAGTCTTGGGGAGGCAGCTGTTCCATCTAGGCATGTGCACCCTCTACACGTACACATTCCCTAACCCTAGAATAAAACACATTAGTAGAGTATACTAATTCTACCTAGTTTGGGTCAAGGAAACACAGCTACCATGGAGACAAAGGCAAAAAGGACACTTTTAATATAATATATAATTACACAGGTTTGTGACTGTGAACACCACTGTCAAGGTGCATATATATTTTATAGTGAGGCTTTCCACTGACATAACACAAAGAAAAATAAATACCCAACAAAAACATAGCATTTACAAACAAAAAACAGCATAACACAACAATAAAATGAAATAAGGAAGTGCAAAAAACACAACAGCTAAAAATCAACATATTATTACACACCTGACACCCTCCACAAATCTGCTTTAATAATACAGTGTAAAAGGTGTTTGCACCAAGCACTGACATCCTTACTGCAGGGGGCATGTATCCATTGCTGAAAGGAAATTTAAACTCTAAGTTCCAGTACCCTCTCTAGTCAGGAATACAGGATTTCCTAACTTCCGTAGAGCATTTCTGAAAGAACTAGATCATGATTCTGAAATCATAACACTAGAGAGGACAAGCTATATAACTCGATGTTAACTTTTTTACAATGTAATGGGGACAATCTGTGCTTGCCTGCCATGCCTGCTGTTGTCTAGTGGGCCCTGGATTCTTATCGTCATGTTGTTTTTCTGCGTCTAGGGGTTCACAAATTTTGTAAACCACAAAATACTAACTGCTCTTTTTAAGAAATGGAAGCCCCACTTGATTTATTTCCATTTGAGGCCACTTGGGAGCCTGCTCAGCTCGTGTTAGGCAGGTAGCTCCGTTGCTTTTCAGAGTATGGTCTTTTTAGATTGCTCTGTGGTTGCCATGAACATAAATTGTACTTTTATGTAAAAATTCTGCATCGTACAGCTGTTAATTACCATTGGCATAATCTGTGCTTTAGACATATAATAAAATAAAATACTTTGTCATCATAAACTGCTCCAGATGGCGCCATACCTCCTGCTGACAATCCACGCCAGCCACTAATTTACATAAACTTCTGGTTACATCATTTGGACCCGTATCTTGTAGATGTGCCTAATTGTTTTGTGTGCTTATAAAGCACATTCAAGATTCCACCCTGAGACTGCCGCCAGTTGATAGCTAAGCACATGTGTAAAAATACATGGCAGTTCACAGATGTGCTTTCTTCTAAAACATTTTGTGAAATGTACTGACATGCGGCAAAGAAGACATCAGTTACAAAGTGATAACTGTCTTCCTTAGCTAAAAGATTTTGCAAATTGGAACCTTTTCCTTGCTAAAGCAGGGATCTATTTTTTTCTCGTGATGTCTGAATCTTTGAAAATTTACAAATCCTGAGATTCACTTTAGTCTAGAAACACTGCTCACCTTACGGGCCTAATTAGAAGTCTGGCGGTCCACGGACCGCCAGACTCATGGTGGCGCAGCGGTGGCAGCTCAGCCACCGGCGCACCGGAGGTACCACCGCCCCAATACAAGTTGGGCGGTCGGACCGTCATTGCACCGACGCAACTGCCAGGGATCACAGATCCCTGGCATTGGCACGGCAGTCTTGTGGCCACAATATGCTGGCAGGACCGCCGCTGTCCCGCAAAGCATATTACAGGTTTCCTTCCTGCCACAGTTTTCATGGCGGTTCCTCCTCCATGAGAACCGCAGCGGAGAGGAAACAAAGGGAGTCCTACAGGTCACCATGTGACTCTGGGCAATAGCTTGCTTAATCTTTCCGACGGCCCCCACCTTCGGGTAATTGTTCGCGCTTTACAAATACTGGACATTTAAATAGAAACAGAATTTAACCATTAAATATTTGTATTAATCTTCACCACGGAACAATCTCTATCATCGTATGCAATGTTTCACCTCAGAATTGATAAGGTGCTACTTCTCAGCCTCTACGTGTCCTCTAGTGTCAAAAATATGGGATTCGAGTGATTAATGCACAATACTTATTAGACAAATAGATATTATACCTCCCCACAAAAAATATTAGGGGTGGGGTGCCCCAGGGGTAATCTTTATTCCTAATAAGCAAATTTTTAATTTCAAATACAAAGGTTTGCAAACTTTACAAACTGTGCAATTCACAAAAGCTGTAATGTTTTCTAAACTTCTTAAAATGTTGCCTTCAGCAAAAATTCCTACAAAAAATGTTTGACAACAAAAAAATCACCAAAAACATTTTTTGCGGGACAATTCTCCCACTAAAAATGGAGTTTGGCTGTCTTTTTTTGGTTTATATTTTTGCAAAACTTACTTCGATGGTGTTTTTCTTGCAATTTTAAATTTGCGACCTTTGTGTAGTTCCCAAAGCTTGTAAAGTTTTGCCAATAATTTCCCCAAGGTTGCCACAGATCTAGCAGCAACACAGAATCTTCCTGGCCAGAACAGGACAGACTCTGATGACCCGGGTCTCATAGAAAAACTATCCACAAGCTTGTGGGGCGCCGAACTTATAGTGCTTGTCTCACCTAAAGCATCAGGTATTCTGAAAATATCCTTCCAGTTGTGTGCACATTGCACTAGCTCATGATCAAACAACAATTATAATTAAAAGTTCTATAAGTTTGCACATCAGTGCATTGCTATATGGCCTTCAAGAAGCATCCATTCATCACAAAGTGACCACCTGGTTGCCTATAGCCAATACCCTTCAGCAGCTGATCAATTCAGGGGAATGGTTGTACCCTATGGAACTCACTCCGACAACCACTACTGCTCGAATATTGATAGTGATAATCCAGAAAGGTACATAGATTCACCTTAGTGTGCCCTGTTGTTTAGAAAGGGTTGTAACGTGCTCAGGGCTGAGCTCACCAGTCAGTCATTCTGATTTTCCCCAGTGGGCTACAAAACAGGGGGTGATCTTAGGGCAGTTTGGGCTGATTTGATTCAGTCCTAAGAGTGATAATGACCTTATCTGACTAAACTCCCTGCCAACATTTCACCCACCTGAGCAGCTTGCATCCTCCCCTAACTCAATACAGTACATGTTACATATAGTTTATTTTTCTGGGACACCCTGCTCTTTACCTACCTAGAACCTGGACACACAGGCTGGCAGCCGGGCAGACCAGCTGGAGGAGGAATTACTGCCCAGATGCCTCCTCTCGCCATACGTTCTGTCTCAGGCGCTGAGGTATAGATTTTACATTTTATCTCCACTGGAGGGGGCTTAAACTTTGGAAAAAATAGATCCGGCTTGTATCACTTAACTTCCCCTTCTCCATTTAACATGGGCTAGAAAGACGTGTGAATGTGCTAGGAAATACTTCAAACGATTGCTCTTTTAGATGCATAGCGTTAATATTCATGTTATTTCGTATTTTTACGATTGTCATTATGGATTTCTTGTTGGTTCTGTTTCTCTTTCTGCTTTTCTATTTTGTATTTCTTTTATAGTACATGCAATATTGATTGTATTTTCTCGTTGTTTTTTTAAAGTGCACTGCCATAAAGCATGTTACAAGTACTTTCATTTGCAAAACAGCTAGAACTTGTTTATATCTATTGCTTGAAACAAGGATGCCAAATTTTGGTCAGAGTGGCAGAAACCGTGCCATATTCCCACAATAACAACTGTCATGTATATTGTACTAATTTAGGTCGTATATGTAAATTAACGGGGGAATCCACTGAACAATGCCACGGTACATCTCTAAACTCAAGCAGCCATCATGAAACATAGCAACATTCTCGGACACCTTGATGGTTGGTGGTGGTTGATAGAGATGGTTAAACACCACTGCTTAGCCCTACACTAGATGGCCCCTTTAATGCCATGTAGATAATCAAAAAATCCTGTCAAAGCTTCGGACCTTGCGAAGTACCCAGTCTGAATTAAAATACCAGTGTTTCTGACTACTGTTGCAAAAACATCCAACTAAAATCATTCCTAGCAAGATTACAATCTACCTTGGGACTTTTTTTAATTTATATGTTCAGTTGTGATTTGTATAATTTTACATGCACCCTGAAGACTGCACCTAACTTTTTTGTGAGGCAGTAATGTACAATAAAACAGTGGAATAATACAAATTGATGGGCCCTCCTGCAGACTTTCGTGGGGGTCTTGAGACATAAAACTCACAGACATTCATAGGCCTTAGGCTGAATGGGGGCCGCCAGCAGGGTGTGCACCCTGCACTGCAGGACTGCCGGGTTGCGTTACACACCTACATGAATTGGCATTGGCCCTTGGACTATGAAAGGATCACAAGGCTATGCTACCTGCAGCCATAAGGGATGAAAAGTGCCAGGTCTCTGAAGACGGATACCTCTAGATACGGATCCAAGGTGATTCGGGATCAGAAGCAAACAAAGCCTATATCCTGAATACCTCATCCTTCAAACGTAAACCACTTCACCATAAATCACAAGAACTGTTACATGGACCAAAATATTTCATAAACAATCAGTCACCTACCTACCACCACAAAGCCATATGTCACTCTGATTAAACATTTTTATCACAAGATATATTCCAAAATGTGATCAGCTGTCAACATATGCCCAGATGAAAAACTGTTATTTATCTGAGACAGAAGCCCCCCTCACCTGGTTGTTTGCTTACCTTCTGTCCTCCAACTATCAGGGTTATTAAAACAAGCACTAGCATATTCACAGGAACCCACCCTTACCACATTTGTCTAGCCACTATTTTGTTTCCTTTAAATTTCAGTAGTGCTATTAAAGAAGAGCTTTACAGAGCCAGACTGTGGTATTGTGTCCTTTCTTTATCTTCTTTATAGAGTTTAGAGTTCTCATGTCTCTACCCTATTGTTTATGTCATTTGGAATGTGTATGTGTAATAGAGAATTCACTGATGCAGGAGCTTGGGTTTGAATGTTGAGAAGCGGTTGGAGTTTGGATGGAGTGGACGCCTTGGCTCTTGCACCAGTGGGTCCTTTTATGGCACTTGGAATAAAGAAGAATATTTTTACATAAACCTCGATTCCCTCGCTTTATTACACAGACCTTCTACAGACCAATGTTCAGCACTCTGGAACATTGTATGAAAACGTGCAGTCAAGGAGCTGCAATATAATATTCGAATTGATAACCCATTGTTCCATGATTAATCAATCAGATGCCATAGGGAATACAGTGCCTCCCTAGAAGAGTGACCAACCTCACTGTAGAATGATGGAGCTGCTGGCTTGTGCTTCTCAATGTTTTATTTATTGGTGTAAGGCCGTGTGTTTAAAAATAAATATCTTGCATATACACAGAAGAACAGAGTAAAAGTGTTGGAGTTTTTACCATCTTTTCTATAGGAATTAATGATTTTTGTCCCATTGCAGACTCTCTGGTTGTTCTCCCTCTCTGTGCTTCATGGCTACACTAGGGCTCCTGCCTGTTACTTGAGCTACTGTCAATTTTGTTGGCAGGCATAGTTATGTTATGTTATAGCAGCTTATAAAGCACTATGGTTACTCCATTACGGAGTGTCCCCACGCTGAATTCCAATCGAGGCAGAAAACATACTTATAGGGAGAGGAAGCGGTGAAAAACTAAGGGAGAAGGTTTTTCCTAAACAGCCAAGTTTTAAGCTGTTTCCTAAAGTTAGATTCTGAAGTCTCCAATCTTAGGTGCAGAGGTAGAGAATTCTACTGCTTGGCTGCCAGGTATCTGAAGGAGATACCCCCAAAGCGTTTCTCTTGAATTTTGGAATGCAGACCAAGCCATGGCATAAGATGAGTGAAGGGTGTTAAACCATGAAGCGTTTGGCTAAAATTCTTGGGCACTCCATGGGTGAGTATAACTTTCTACTGCTTCCCAGTGCCCCCTTTGCTATCAGTCCCCATATGTTTGCCATATGCATACATTCTGGAGGACTGAATTAAGTGTGATTCGTCAGCTCGAATCACCGTCTGCAGATGTGGCGGATCAACATATCCAAAATGCCTTTGACTTGAGCTGGTGGCTGCAATCTGGGTGAGCCAGCGCGGCCTGCACTCCCACCAGTTAACCATTCCCGTCCTCCTGCCCGGCAGGACCACGCTGCCTCATACAGAAGCAATCGGATTCGAGAAAGCTCTTTAGGATGCCACCTCCAAAGTTCAAACCACCCATCATAAGTGGCATCGATGGAGGGGGTGACGAACCACATCCTGCAACAAAGTCTGCCCCTGTGCAAACTCATAAATTACATTAGAGTGAGTAATCTTCGTCAACAAACTAAACAAAATCCTGTATTTTGAGGACTCATCACCAAATCACACTCAAATTTTGCAAAAACAAACAATGTCCATCTTGAGTGTCGCATTCCCTGGCTACCCTCTAGCTTAGCTCCTCACTATCTTGTTTCCAACTCAAAGGCAATTCCCTTTCAACTTGATTTTGTTTGTAATTTTGTTTTTATTGGCTTCCGTATCTCTACTGGAATTTGACTTTGCCTACGTTTCAATAAGGTACTGTTTACATGTTATTTTGGGGCCCAGGAATCGAGCGTATAGAAGGAAGCTTTCCGGCTGTCTCTTACCTCTATTTTAGCAATTTGTTTTAAGGGGATTCATCTCTTTGGGGCTTGTTTGCACCCACATCCATTGGAAAGCGCATCACTTGAGTTGGTAGCGCGGTATTCTGTCAGCGCGAGGAGTGTCTGCTCGTGGGTGGCATTCCGCAGTGCTTGGGTTCCACTGCTAGGGAGCCTGAGAAAGTTGCTGGACTTTGTTTTCATTGATCGTTGGAGTGCATGGATTGTGCTGAGCAAGCTGCTGGTGCAGCATGGATGGTCTTGTGTCCAGCAGCAGAGCAAGCGATGAGAGTGAGCTAGCTTGATCTTGTGTACGGTCACAGGGATAGCAGCTACTCAGCACTCATGTCTTGAGTGTTCGCCCTCAGTATTCTCTGAAAATCAAAGCCTAAACTGGAGGTTCTTGGCAGTTCAGTGGCCTTGCAGTGGCCTTTCAGTGGTATCTAACGCCTGACATTCCAGGGTCAACTAAAGTGGTGCAACAAAAGCCCCCGCAACCCCTGTGATGCGGGGGCCCCCGAGCTCCAGGGCCCCCTCCGGCACTGGCAGGTCCTTGGCCGGAGATCTCTGGACTGGATCCAGAGCGTGAGCGTGGGGGGGCGGGAGGGGGGGCTCAAGTCTAGTCACCACTGGTCAACTAGCTATGCTTGTTGCTAACATTTCCTGCTTACCCATGAGTTCACCAAACCCCAGAGAGTTGGCTTGACAGTACCCCTTCTTCGCTCTTTTGCACACTGACAAGCCATATCTCATATGCATGAGGGGCTGCATTAATAATTAAATGCATAATTAAAATGAATTGCTGGCTTCTAATATTTATGTATCACTTAAGTGGTAGCATTAGAGATAATGTATGGTTTTGATAAACAGAAGTTCGCTAATGAACTAAAGATACTCAGTAAGGATACAATGTAACAGGATAAAACTTGAATGAATACACTCAGGGGCATATTCTCAAGGAGCTATCGCCAAGTTA
The DNA here is from genome assembly GCA_963921515.1 of Calotriton arnoldi. Taxonomy (NCBI): domain Eukaryota; kingdom Metazoa; phylum Chordata; class Amphibia; order Caudata; family Salamandridae; genus Calotriton; species Calotriton arnoldi. Next base: position 1,645,330 of record CAWUFW010002048.1, read on the forward strand.
ACGGCACTTTATCGCAGCCAAAGTTGCGATAAATTCATCGCCCCATTCACAAGCTGGTGTTAACAGCCCATAACACCAGTTTACCCGCGATAGCAGCCGCAAAAAACATCTCCACAGATGACCCTGGCAACTATAGCTAATGAGATGCAGAGTAGGCATGCAAAAAGCCCGCAACATTCTCAACCACCAGCCAGATCTGCGAAAAGACCACAAAACATGCGATAATGCGCGTTAGCAGCAGGAAATTAACACCTGCTCTGACCTGGTGTAAGGTCGGACGGCAGCCTGTACCACGAAAGGGAGCCCAGCCCACAGCCACACCTAAAAACCAACAGATGCCATGGAGCCACTGAACATGCGGGCCAGACAGCCAAGAGGGCCCCAACACCCACCGCCACCACCCCCAGGACCACCCCCACCCCCCCCTATATGCCCAAAGGGACAACCCTCCTCCGCATCCTGACCACCATTGCCCACAGGCTGACGGTACCAACACAGCGGACAACCAACATCCCACCGCAGACAAAGCTGCTGGCCGTGCTGCATGTGTTGGCCTCTGGTACCCTCCAACCAACATCCGCCTGAGACGGAGGAGTCACACAGCCAGGCCAATCCAAGTCCCCCGCAACGGTCATGGATGACACCATCAGCTTGGTACCCCACTATCTATACATCACACACACTGCGCAGGAACAGCTGGAGACCAAGCAAGGCGTGTACGTCACAGCTGGCTTCCCGCACGTGTCAGGGGGCAATTGACTGCACACATGTCCTACTAGTGCCCCTGGCGACACTGCACACAATAAGCGCTCCAGAAAGCGCACGTATCCCACCAATGTGCAGGCAATAGTGGACCACCGTGGAATCCCCGCCAACGCCGCCGCCAACCACCCAGGCAGTGTGCATGATACCTGCACCTCCTGACAGTCCATCATCAACCTGCGCCACCAGGATGGCACCCACGGAAATACACTGCTCGTTGGCCAATACCAAATGCACACACCACACACCTCAACTCCACAATTATGCAACACACAACACAGGAAATGCACACGTCACAAGCTCACATACAACATGCACACCCACCAGACACGACAGCACAACTCACTGTGGGAACCTGGGCCAGCCATGTACATGAGCCATCAACGGCATGGCACCTCGGACACACAATAGCAGAATGTCGGAAGAGGTGGAACCAGGCATGTGCGAAGGAGTCAAGGGACCAATGAATGAGAATGTACACAATGCCAAGTGTGGCGTGGATGTGCTGGCCAGACTGCAGTATGCAGACCACACACATATCCATGTCGACACACATCGGTGGTGTTTGGAGTGTAGTGGACAGTGGACAGTGGACGCAACCATGTCACCCCAGCCAGTGGGGAAGATTGCGGAAATGTAGTTTGTGACGTCCCCCCCGTAAGCGTGAGAAGAGTGGGCTGGCCCGGTGTACGCCAGGCCAGCGTAGGGGTGTGAATAAAAGGCACGCAACTCTGGGCGTGGTCCTCTTCCGGAATGCCCAACGTCTCTGCCAGGGCGGCGCCTCTCACCCCGCCACGAGGCCGACGCTGTGAGCGGTGTTGCCAGCGATTCTGTGTGCCTGCTGCACCCCGGGACGCTGATCCCCAAACCAGTCCTGCCCGCCCCTGTGCACCCAGGCCTCAATGTCCACCTTCCGACACCGGCGTGTGTCGGAGAGGGCCCACCACGTGCCGGTGCAATCTCCAAGCCCGAGGCCCGCGACCTTGGCAGCCTCCTCAGACCATCACGGCCTCTGCAACACAGGCCCGCAGTACTCCATTCTCGTTGACGTACTCCACCGGCATGCACAGCGGACAAGTAGCTCACACATTTGGAACTGAGTCTTGATTACACCATGGCAGAGCACATCAATCATGGCTGACTGTATGTCACTATACACCCTTCGATGTGGTGCCAACAGGTCTTAGTGTTACATCACAGCCACAAGATTCTGTGGGCCCACGCGGACTACTGCTCTCGGCCTACACTGCGCTCGAGTAGGTCACAGAATTGGAACTGAACATCGATTATTCAAAGGCAGAGTACAAATCATTGCACGCTAGGAGAGGCATAAGAGGATGAAGCGTTGCATTTGGGAGGAAAAAAGGATCATCATTACGGAGGTGATCGAACACTACCGACAACTGCCCTGATGTCACTAACTCTGTGCATCGCGAGCCTACGACACGTGGCTGTGGCCCACTGCTGACTGCTGCCTCCGGCCTACACTGCGGTCCAGTAGGTCACAGAGTCTTGATTCAGCAATGCTGGCGTACATATCAGTGTACGGGCATCATCGCAGACTGCATCCCCTCTCAGCCCCTGTGCCACTAAGTCTGTTCCCCGACATTCATGGACACTCTCTGGTCGTACATTGGTGGCGTCTGAGTCTATGGACTAGGGGGTAGTTTTCATCCTCATGCAGCTGATGCCGAATTGGTGGTGGCAACGAGGCAGTCGCTTTCCACTCCTCCATTTGCTGCCTCCGGATAGCTTCTGCCCTCTGCATCATGCCCTGGAGGACACCTTCCACTGTCCCCCGCAACCCTCCGCCACATTCACCTTCGACGGGGACCCGCTCGGTTTGCGTGGCCCTACCTCAGTGGACCGCAAGTCACCGTCCCGTGGCGGTGTGCCTGCCGCTGTGCATCTGGGGCCACCAACTCTGTGCAGCTCAAGTCAGGGACCCTGTCTGAATGAATATTGGATGACCTCTGTGACGGTGGTCTTGGGGTCATAGACGCCATGTGCATGTGGCCCTGTGCTGTCCGCTGCCTCCGGCCTCAACTGCGGACCACCAGGGCTCACACATCATATCGAGTCCTGAACGGCCCGGACGTCGCATCACCGCAGGAGGCACACGCCACCATCGCCAGGGCCAACTCCAACCACCATCTGCCAGAGTCGAAAGGGTGGTCCTGACAGACCTACGGAGTTGCTCAGACCTGTCGTGGATGCCATCATCTGCCTGAACCCCTGCTCAGCACTCCAGGTGCCACTGACTCAGTGCACCGCAACCCATGGACCCTTACTGATTGAGTTTTGTGCTGTGGAGACGTTGCGCAGCAATGTCACCTCCGGCAGTGTGGGAGACCTGGGACATTGATGAGGAAGTTGATGCAGGTCTAACACACCCCACTGCATCTGCATCAGGAATATCCCGAATGGACACAATCCTAGTCATTTTCATCACATGCGCGCGCTCAGCTCTAGTGCCCCAACCTCAGTGCACTGCAACTCACGGACACTTCTGTTTGTATGTTTGGTGACCTCTGTACTTGCTCCAGCTCCCTCCATGTTGCTCAGCAGTTGACTCTGTTATGCAGGTGTTTTCTGTTTCCATTGCACTGGTGTCCACTGTTCAAGTTGTTGCCAGCACCAAGCACTCCGTGCAGGCTGCCTTATGCTCACCCCACACACATCCAGCACAGGCGTCACTGTACATGTGGCCCTGCCAATAAAGGGGCCGGGTGCACGTGCCCGTTGCCAGTTCAACATAATATCTGCGTGTGTCCCTGTGGTCTTGTTGTATGCATGAGGGCCCTGGGCCCTGAGACATTACAGTGTGCTGTGTACAGCGGACGCAGACATGTCACTGCAGGCAGCGGGTTAGAGCTTGAACATGTGGCTTTGTCGTCACCCACTCAATTCGTAAGGGGAGTGGACTTAGCCGTCGTACGCAGAGCCAACGTGGGTGTGTGACTGATATGTGCGTGCCCCTGGGCGTGGTTCTGTACTGGGAATGTGCATCTGCATGTGTCTCTATGGCAGTGTGGGTCTTCTTTGTGGGGTGTAGGGGGTCCCTGAAGGGTAATTGACACCCACGTATGTGATCTAATTCGCCTTCCATGGGTTCGGACCACACCCGCACCTGTTCGGCCACCTCCTTTTGGCGTTCTGACACCTGGCATTGGGGTGCCATGTGTGGGTCGGTGAAGTGTTGTGAGCCAGCCGCGCTTGCGGGTGCTTCATGCTGTGTGGTCTGTTGCAGGGGCTGGGTTCTCCTCTGAGTAGCTTGTCTGCCCTGGTCCTGGTGGTGGGTTGCGTGGGATGTCCATGGGCTGTTGTAGGGCGTCGGTGTCGAAGGTGTGGTGGTCGTCTCCGGCATCACTGATGGGTTGTCTGGTCTGACCTGCTGGAGGTGTTGTTTGTCCCTCTGCAATGTGAAGGGGAGATGCATGTTGACATTGTGTTGACATTTATGTTGGCGCATTGTTCTTGTAGACATGCAGACTGTGTGACAATGTATATTGTGACTGTTGGGTGGTGCTGGCAATTTGAGGGGGGACAGTGGACATTTGGACTACATGACTGTTGTGAGGTTGTACCCGTACATATGCATCTCACAGTTCCCTGCTCTGTCAAATGTGATTGGCCTGTTTCATGCGCATGGGCGGACCCAGTTGTGTCCCCTGTTCTGCAGTGTCGGTGTTGCACTTTGTGCCACATTGTCATGGGATGTGCTGTGATTGCCATGTGTGTGTGCTGCAGTGTGCCACGGGGATGGGGACATGACCCTGGGTAATTGTGGGTGTGCAGTGTGCTACACATCCTTGTGCATGTGTGCCATTGTGCCCATCTCCTCCTGTCCCCCCAGTCCCTGTTCGTTACTCACCCTGTTGTTGTTGTGTCAGGTCCTCTCAAGCTGTGTCCGTACTCCCACCTCCGTACACCATCACCACACTGATGACTGGCCTCCATTTCCTCCAGCTCCACCTGTGGCGCAGGACTCCCACCTCCTGTCGCCGTTGCTGCCTTCATGTTGGCAGCGGCTTTGGGCCTGGTTTAGGTTTTCACGTCATGCCAGCGCCTCTTGGCCTCCTCCATTGGCCTCCTCGACACTCCGGCTGCATTCAAGGTAGTCTGATTGTGGGTCAGTTGCTGGTAGTGTTCTGTCACATCCGTGACGCTGGTCTTGTTTTCCTACGGACTGCACCTCGTCTTCCTCTCCCTCTTCTCCTTGGCCTTCCCCGACCCGGTTGGTCCTTGCTGGTGGTCTGTGGGGCTTGTGGGGTTCGCGTTGGCCTCTGCGCTGGGTCAGGGTGCATCCATGTTGCTACGCACTTTGGATTGTTTCTGGTGTGTTGTTTTTGTTGCTTTTATAGTGCATTTTCCCGCCAGACGCGTGGGATTTGCAGGCCTGCCGCTGGTTTTCGCTGCTTTTTGTATTGCGATTGGCCTCATCGCAGCTTTTTTTGCGTTCGCGTTTCACATTTTTGTGGCGTGGCGTTGATTTTAACGCGGCCATTTGACGCGTTATCTGGTGACTATCGCATGGTACCGCCGTGTTGTGAATACTTGGTTAACACGGCATAAATTCCCGGCGATATACTGCGATGTTGGATGTTGCGTTAAGTAACTTTTGCGATGGTTATCACACGTTCTTGAGAATATGCCCCAAAGTGAGTTATGTGATACTTGTTGATATAAACATCACATACCGCTACCATAGTAGACATGACTATTTCTAAAGGCCTTTGTATAATGGCATTTACCATCGGCTCTTGACTTGCACTGTGCTCGTAAAGACCACTTGGCGACTTACTACAAGATCTTAGACACGTGAAAATGATTAAAGTTGACCTCCATACATTATTCTGCAGGGGTGAAGAGTCGTAAGTATGCTCCCAGCAGAACCATCCTACATGTATACCAAAATTCTACCTTCTACGGATTTTCTTAAAGAATGTCAGCATTACCTTAGGGATCCTCCTTCAGTTGTAGTTTTCCTGGAATAGACACATGCATAACCTTTATTCATGCAGAATGTGCAGTCAGGGGCATAACCCAAGCCCCAACCAATAGGGGGCTCCCATTCAGGCCAAGATAGTGAATAACTTTGAGATATTGGGCCCATCATTATGTTCTGCAGGGGGGCCCATCTTTTTGCGTTATGCCACTTTGTGCACTGCTACCTATAGATCATTTCACATAAGGTAACTAATGCAAATGTGCATTACCATATTAAAATGTTTTTTTACTTCTCCACAGAGAACATTTTGCCCTTGGATGAACCACTTGCGTAATCTCGAATTAAAAATGGGGATGCTACTTCCTATTGCCCTCCCTGGAAATGCACTTACTTCTGCCCTTGACAGGAGTAACTTTGCAAACATGTCAAGAGTGAAAACTGCATGGAAGGAATATGTGAATACCCAGTAACGCATAGGTTTGTCAGTCTTACTCTAATTTTGCAGTTAGGACCCCCTCCTGATTCAAACTGACCCCTAGACCTGCATTTGTGCATACAGAAAGTCCACCAGCCTAGCAGAACTTAAGTATTTGCAAACGTCATTTGCGAAAATAATATTCAACTAGTCGTGATTCTGTGACTCAGGATTATGAATTTGCCCTCTCCAATGAGAGAGAAAACTCAGCCATCAAACAAGGGCTAGTGTTATCGTAAAAGAGTCAATACACCTGTCCCTGGCTTTAAGCATGCATTACCTGTCTCCTGATTTCTCATTGGCTGCATAGTTCAAGTTCTGTAGTCCACAGTGGGTGCCTAAAAACAAATATCAAAGCAGGTTTACGGCACTTGCACTGTCCAGACATTGCAAAGTTAAAAAAACTCTTAAAGACCTGTTTGTTTCAGTTTGATGCTGATCCTTGTGTTACCGAAGCACCAAGATACACCTACGGTTATGAGTCGTTGTGCTATACTAAGTGAAAATAACATAATATAGTCCCTCCTACGTTACGGACCTGATTATCAAAGCTTTTTTTAATTTATTTTTATTTGCTTCATTATTTTTTGCTTGGTATTTTTTTATAATGCTATCTGCTTCAAAATCACTTCAGCGCACTAAACAGAAATAGTAAAAGCTTGACAACGGGACGTTCAGTGTGCAAGAAAAGATGTAAATGCTCAGTTGAAACCCTGTTTGAATAGTTTGGTTATTACTGGTTTCCTGAAGAAATCAGTGGTGGATTTTATTGGGGGAGGGGGTAAATGGCGATAGCCCCAGGCTTAGTGTGTGTCTCTGGAGTCTCCCAGTGCCTCCTTGGTCTGGCATATAGGCAGTGCTTAATTTGTGCCGGTGGTTTCCGGTGCTTGGCACTGGCACTTAATTGTCAGCACCGGCTCTAGTGACAGTCCACCACATGGTGGCACTTTCTTTTTAATTTAGAGATGAGCCCAAAAACTGTCTTTATTAAGTCTATATACATTGAAAATGAATAATGCCAGCCTCTCAAGCCATTATTATAGCTTTGTGTGGCCTGAAACAGTCTGAATTGTCACACTTGTAGGAGTGTGATGGTTAGGGTGTTATATTGGTACTGCCATTGGCAGCGCTGGCAGGGTATGGGTGGTGCAGGCTGCAGTGGCGTTCCGAGAAGGGCCCTGGCACTTAATTTTTTACAAATTAACTACTGCGTATATGTGACATTTCAAACATAAATAAACTGCACACATTTAAGATTAAAATGCAAGCACATTATTTGCAGAGGTGGGTCCAGGTCTTTGACTGCTAATGAGAATGTTTCACAGTTCATTGTGTTTGTCTCCTTAGTTTGCCACAGGGTGTTGTGGACCTAAACTGGGCCGTGATCTGGCATCCAGTTGTGCGGTATAGTGACCGAGAAGGCTGGAGTGTAGCAGTTGTTCCTGGAGCCAGGCTGCTGCTCCGGTGGCTGCAGGTGGCATAGTCTGGAAGAAGAGTGTAGAATGTGCTACTACACAGTGTCTGTGTTCCTACAGGGCTTGTACTGATTATTTCACTTGGATTTTGACAGGCGTGTGGAGGTAAGAATGTAGGGGCAGTGGGATAGTGACTAATGTGGGATGCAGTAGTCAGGGGAAGTTATGGCTGGCCAAGGGTGTGTTTTGGCACAGGGGGGTAGTGACTGAGTTGAGGGCAGGTGGATTGTGACAGGTGAGGATAGCGATTTGATTTGGAGGGGTGGAAACAAATGTTTTGTGGCTAAGGTGGGATGGGAGCTGGGAGCTGGTAAGTACTGACAGGTGGGACAAACATGTAGTGACCTAGATGGGGTGAGTGGTGTGGGGAGCAGATGTTTAGTGTATGAGCTGTTGATAGATGTATGTGGGCAGGTGGATAGTGACAGGAGTAGGTGAAGGTGAGAAGTGGATCAGATGGGGTCTGGGACATGGGAGGTAGGTGGGTTGTGAATGACATAGGGCAGAAGGGTTGCAACAAGTGAGTAGTGTTGCAGGGATTCTGCACATACACAGAACTATGCGCAGGAAAACAGGACCTCGTTGTATAGGGGCTGAACCTTCCTACCACCTTTGTACCCAAAATCCCAAAACCGACTAGCTATACTGTCTCATTTGTTCTCCTACATAATCATGAAGCTACAAATGATTAGACAACCCAGAACACAACACTCCCGACTCTCTCAGGAATCGCGGTAGCAAGACGTACCCTTTCGCTCACTCACTCGTACTTGTCCACAATAAGAATTGTCAGAGTCACTATTATAGTTCAAAATGTTTCTTTTAACTATCATGCTCTATAATGCAGTATACAAGCCAGTACCAGCAGCGAAATGCATAAACCTAAAACAGTTAGCATTGTTACAATTCCATAGAATATAAAGGGGGATGTCATCCTATACAGACAGTGGAAAAAGGACTATAAGGCTTAACCACCCTCCCCTTGGTAAGGTGAAGTTTATTATATCAAGGAAGATCTCTGGGCTTTGTCAGCAGACCCCATATCTTAGTGCCTAGATGGATGTTTTACATCTTAGGAACAGCATAGCTCTTCTCCCTGGAAAGGTCCCTCTCCAAGTGTTTTTTAGAACAATATGCATCCCCATAATATCAAAGCTCAAGTTTTCAGCAGCGCAGCTGTGTTAGCATGTTTTGTCTAGGTGCTAGGGACTAACCAGAACAGAATAACAAGGGGCATTGTTTATCGACCTTGCACAACGTTCAGACTAAACTCAAGGAACAGGCAGAGAACTCAGAAAGCAGACAGTTCTCATGTGAAAGGCACAAACCGAGTCTTGCAAAATAAAGTCATGTAGTAATGTGCTCAAAAGCAGCATCATGGCAGCAGAGCTCATGTTAACTTAGCAATGTCGACAATGACCCCATTGGCCATATAACACCCTCCCCTTGGTAAGGTCATAGCATATAGACAAAAGACCAAAACAGAGTTCAAAGGTAAGCAGAGTTCAAAAGCAAATCAAAAAACCAAATTGGAAAAATTCAAAAAAATCAACAACAAAAAAAATTATATGTTGTTTAAAATTTTGTTGTGTCATGGGAAACGTGATTAAGAAGGAGGTGGCAAATCCATCAAAGTACGTGAACTTAAGAATGCAATTTGTTCCATAAGGCCATCCCTATCGTTAGTAGAAAAAAGGAATGCCATCCAATCAAGTAGGCCGAAGGAACAGACGTGTTCCTCACAATCCGATGCTTCCAAGAGCACATCCGGGCAACTTGCGTGATATTCGATGAAACTCCGTCACAAGAGATTCTGCGCAGCCGCACAGATATTCCACTCAACCATGACTCCAAGTGCAGCCGCATGAGCCATACGGCCATCCCCAGAACAGGCCTGCTCATGGGCTACTAAGGGACCCATCAACTGGTCATAATCCGGGTCTGAACCTGACGTATTGGAGAGGCATAAATCCAAAGCCCAATAGAAAGGGCATCGCTGACAGTAGAACACAGGTTGCACGCAAGTGAAGTAGGCAAAGCGAAAAGTTAGTCCATAACTCACGCTAAGTGTTGCTAATGGTAAGCATCCAAAAAGTTGTTGCATTCGGTCACGGTACAGTTGCAATTGGCCTGGTCTGTGCATTACCACAAGATGAGCAGCCATTGCGTAGTAGGAGCAGAAGGACCAGGATTCCACCAGCTAGCGCCAGTAATAATGGGAACCCTCCGAAGGCGCTGGAAAAAATAGAATGGATAAAGGCCGGTATTACTCCAAATATCGTCTAAAAAGAAGTCACAATGCCGGATCCCACAAGTTTAAAAAAATGAGCAAGGCCTTCTGTGGCAGACGCATTAAATATTTAATGTATAAGCCCCCCAAAGTGAAGTGGGAGGTTTGTGTTCACAAGTGACTGAATCTCGCTAGATGTTCTAGCCACCTGCAATTCGAAGGTCTCTCGAGCCGAAGTGAGAGGGACTTCTTGTTGAAACAATAGCGTTTTGAGTCTGCTTAATTTGTTGAAATCTTTTTTCAAAGTCGGAATGGAAGGCCAAATGGAACTATCTATTTTCTCATGAGGGGGCGGAAAAAGCACATTGCTACAACAAGTAACACGTTGTGAAACTGTTACTATATACGGGATTCCTGCCCGTAAACCACAGCAGTCGTGGTTATTTAAAATAAGATAACTGCCGTTAGTAAGCAATGTAAAAGCGGTAATTATTGCTGGGACAGGAGTTCCTTTAAAAAAACAAGCAAGATTAGGCGCGGAGACATTACAAGCGCCGTGCAACCTAACGTGTTTACAAACTAGGGAATGTCCTACTGTGGAATCGCAGTCCTCCCCTGTTAGGAAAACTTCCTTATCCTCCTGTTGACATCTGTAAGTGAAAGGTAGGGACCATAATTCATGGAGAAAAGCACTTCTCATGGCTTCAAAGGGGCCAATTAGGAAATGTTTAATGCAAGATGTAAACTGAAACAGCGAAAATGGGAGAGAGATAACCCCATGAATTAACCATACAGCTGAATCTGTCTCCGCCACAGAGAAAGGCAAGTGTTCTAATTGTTCAATGTGCAATAGCGTGTATGTAGCATCTTTCATGGACATAAATCTCTGTTTATCAGTTAGATTAAATGGTAAAAACAAAGCAGAAGAATTCAAATAATCCCAAGGGACTTTGCCCATTTTGAGAGTTTGTAACGCCCATGCAAACTGCATCACCAATAGTAATTGATTTTGACCATGATTTAACACAGATACATCGTTCTGAACAATATCAATAACAGATTAAACAATATTATCCAAGGTATAAATGCGAGAAGACATTGTATTGATACTATTGTCGACCACTGCAAGGACTTTTTCTAAATTTGCGTTGTCAATTTGGCGCAGACAAAGCGCTGCCTCAATCTGCGAAAGTTTCCATACTTCATTTTAAGCTGCATTCTTTGTTCTAGGAATCCTAGGACCTAAGATAAAATCAGCCAAATTGATTTTGCTCGACAAGAGTGACAAGTGTTGTTTTACTGATGATAAAGTGGAGTGTTCCAACCATTGTTGGCACAATTTACCCACCGAATATGTGGTGACTGAATGTGAATGTGGAAAACAAGGATCTGGTCTAGTCTGTGTGAAACCAGGCGTTGCATTATAAAAACGCAGTTGGCATGTATTTGAACTGGGTTGCCACAACAACCAACCTGTCGGGTCAACATCAGAGACATTGAAAGTGTCATTTTGAAACAGAGTTTGCAATACATCGATCGAATAATTTGTGTGTGTGCGCCAATTATCATACTCCGCGAATGACGGAATGAACGGAATATTTAAATTTTTTTGCAGTTGCCAAGCCAAAACAAGTAGTCTGGTGCACTGTATCATTTAAAAATAACTTTTGAGCCGGAATCAGGCAGGCACGATGCAAAGCTTCAGTTCCCTGAACCTGCCAAGCCTTAGTGCCAGTAATTGATTTCAAATCAATGGTATCTTTCCAGTGATCATATCCCTGTACGGCCAATTCAGTTCTAAAGGAATTGGAATAGATTAAGTTTGTGTAGGTCACAATAAATTTGGATTGAGACGACAACTGCAATTTAAAGAAATAGGATTCTGGATTGGACGTGTTATAATCTGTGAAATAGGTGAACTTATCCCTAAGGGTTTTAGAACTCCCCTGTAAGGGGGTTGGACAATGTTCCCACTGTGTGTAATTAAAAACAGGTCTTAACGTGTTCGTTTTGTGTAAGAAATGATGCCCATAGTGTTGATAACAGAATAAATCAGCATAATTGGCAGAATTTAAATATAAATCTTCAACATCAAAAGCAGCATAATACTTTAAATCAGAAAACAATGAATTTACTGCTTCTACATCCCAATCATCAGAATGTATGTCCGGTGTTACCACATCTCCTAAAGAAACGCGAAACACGTATGGTATCTTGAGGAATTCCATCGGGCCGTGAATTTTGAAAGCTACTTTACCCCAAACAATGTCATCTGCAACCGGGAAAGCTGAAATGTTCACAAGAGTTTGACCACGTTTCATGATATGGGACGATGTATGAGGGGCCAGAATTTCAATCGACCAACTTTACAGCAGAGCGTTCTGGCAAATAATGACCATTGATGAGCAAGAAAAATACTGTCACAAAACCAACTGACATGAAAAGGAAAATAAGGATAAGCATCAACCAGATGTACGTCCAGGGCGGGACCAGGTAAGTCTTTTATGAACCAAGCGATGAAAATACTTGTTTTAGTCGGTGGAAGTGCCAAAGTGGAAGACGAGGAGGAAGAGTCATAAGAGAAGCTTGTACGGTCCCCAAAATAACTGCTTGCTCCCATATTCATCAAAGGCGGTAGGGCGGCATCAGCTTGATGTTGTCGAGGACTGTTCGGCACTTCACTGTAGGACTCCTCCGCAGGGTAAGTATACTCGACTTCTGCGTTGGAAGAGGATGGAAGCAGGACAGGCAAAAGGTCAATAGTAGTTTCCATCTCACCCTCAGCGATACGGGGATTAGTCGGAGAGGTTGAATGCACCGGATTCAAAGAGATAGCGTTGCATGAAACTGCAGGAGTTACACTATTCAGAATTGGCCAGACGGTGTAGCTTGACATTGTCGACTGAAATGTATCTGTTTTCTTTGCGACCAGGCAAAGGTGGTAGTATTACTGTACGAGTACCCTTCAATCCAAGTACTGGGACCGGTGCACGATAAGAGGGACCAAATTCTTTTTTGTTCTCCAACTTTTCTCGTACCAGATCTCCAATCTTAGGAAGCCAGCCGGCGACCGGAATCAGCATTGCTGTGTCACTGGAAGAGGGCAAATGTTCAGTTGCGTAGCTGTCACGGGTCTTTTGTAGGTCCTGTAACATAGTAGAATGGTTATCTACGTCAAAGGTTGCGAAAGCCACCACAACGTCTAGACCATCAAGGTCTGGCACAAACATTTTAATGCCAAAGAGCATTTTGTATGGGGTCCGCCCACCCAGAGATCTTCTAGGGAGATTATTGAGTGCACGTTGAACCCCATACAAATGGGCCAGCCAGTTCCTGTCAGTACCTAAGACCCTAGCTGTCAAAGATTGCTTTAAGTCATGGTTCATCCGCTCCACTATAGAATTGCCCTCAGACCTGTATGGAGATGAAAACTGCACCAGCACCCCCATCAACTTCATCGCGTCCTTGTACGCCTTAGAGGCGATCGCTGGACCTTGGTCAGAATGGAAGGTGCTACAGGCAAACATCCCAACAAAGATACGCAAATCTCTAATGACATTTCGAGCGTCAGCACTGCGTTGTGGCCAAACCCATAGGAATCTAGTACACGAATCAACTGCAACAAAAATGTATTTATATGCAGTATCAGAAGACAATGGACCATAGTGATCAAGATACACACAGCCAAATGGTTGATTGGAAATACACAGCTGGGTTTGTGGTGGGCGTGAGACCGTAGACGGTTTGATTTGCTGACAAATGTCACACGAAAGCACATAATTACGGGTTTGTTTATATAAACCACGCCACCAATAACGTTGCTGTAAAATAGAGACAGTCGCAGACACTCCGGCATGCGCCGTAGCCATGCCTTCGTGTGCGGCTATGATCAAAGCAAGTCTGCGGTCCAAGTTGGGAATCAGCCGATCCCCAACCGATGGAATTTTAGCATTAGGAACTTGTTCGGGAGATAAATAATAAGAATACTTCAAAGGGAAGCCCTGCGGATAAGCAGTTCCATCCTTCAAAGCAGCTACCACTGCCAGAATGTTATTATATATCTTAGTCATGGACCTTGTAACTGCTGCAACGGAACACGTGGCTACTGAAGATTTGGCCGCTTCGTCAGCCAAAGAATTACCAACAGCATGTGCTCCCACACGCTGATGGCCAAGAGTATGTATAACCTGTGTGAGTGGCAGACGTCCTTTCAGTTCCGTCACTCGAACCCAAAGCGTTTTATGCTTTATTGCGCTGCCTTTAGAGTCTCGGTAGTCATTTTAAGACCAAAAGAATAAGTTTTCATTAAAAGACTGAACACAGTAGTAAGAATTGCACACAATAAGAGTATTCACATTAGGATCAGCAAACTCGAGAGCTAGAACAAGAGCACGCAGCTCCGCCAATTGCGCTGTACAGTCGCCAAGTGCCTGTGTATGCACCATGGAAGACTTAAATTCTCCATTTACAATTGAACCAGCCACAATAGTGCAAGCCGCTGAATAAGCGTGTTTGGAACCGATGGCCGGTTGAGCCGAGCCATCGGTATAAATGATGAATTTTTACTCATCCAAAGGAAGCAACGACAACGGAGGAGGATGAACATGTTCATACTGTAAAAACAACTGTGTCTGAAGAGCAGGATCAAAGATAAACGTGACATCAGCCGATGTCAAAGAAGTAGCCTATTGTATCCAACGGGGATGTAGTGCCTTAGAGTTGGGTACACTTGCCTTAGTCACTGCTTCTAAAGCAGGGAGAGGCGTGACCATAAGAATGCGTTTTCCTTGCGCCAGCGAGCGTTCTTTCAGAATCGCCATTTAGACCGCCGTCAAAACTTTTTCAACATTTGAAAATCGCATTTCAGCCAATGTGTATAAATGTGATTTGTATGCAATTGGTACTGTGTCTCCCTCGTTGAACGTCAAGCAAGTGAAACCCACCGTCCCCGGGACAATATGTATTACCAGGTTCATGGTATTATCACGCGTCAACAAGTAGTTAGTCGCCAGCAAATCTGACTGCAAAGATTGTAGAATAGAGGAATGTTCCGGAAGCCAGCAGGCAGATGAATATGTAGGTTGTATCAACGCATAAAGAGGTTTGATACGCTGGTCATAATCGGGGATGTAAGTCCTTCCAAAATTCAAGAATCCCAGCAAAGACTGAAGATTCTTCAGTGTTGATGGAGGTTGCAATTGTGCACATTTCTCCAGAAAGTGGGGGGCCAACCCCCTACCTTCATTAATGAGCTCATAGCCCAAAAAGAGCACCGCAAAATGAGCGATGTGTGATTTTGAAAAATTTAATTTGTATCCATAGTCGGCAAACGATAAAATGATGTGGTCGACTCAGACAAGATGCGGCATTAGTTCGTCATCCGTCAGGTAAATGTCATCTACGTATGAGAACGCATCTGGATCTATGTTGTGCAATAAAGACACAACACGTACAGCAAAAGCCCCGGGGCTGTTCTTATACCCCATAGGCAAGCGTGTACATTTTTTCTGATTTCCGCCGGCGGTGATGGCTGTCAAGTCACGGCTCTCAGGAGCCAAGTTATGACTGTAGAAACCATTGGATATATCCAGTGTAATTTTGTATTTTTTACGAATAAGGCTGTTTACCAGCGCAGAGCTGTGTGTGTTCTGTACCGCAAATGTACGACAATGACTATTCAAATTTCGATAATCTAATACAATGCGATATGAACCATCAGGTTTTGATACCGGAAAAAGAGGATTATTCATCGGTGATACACAGGATTCAATCACTCCTTGATACTCTAACTGAGTTAGAATGTCACAAACGGGAGCCTTAGCCTCTCGTCTGATTGGATATTGCGGCTGTGGTTGTGGCATAGACCGTAATGGTATCTCATGTGCCGGTGAATCACTATCCCAGCCCACCTGATTACGGTACACCACCGGGGCCAGGGCCAAAGCCCACTCAGATGCGTAAGCCTTTGCCTGTTCTTCAGGGACGTAACGTTAAAAACTCGGAAGTATCACGTCCTCCCCTCTAGAAGCGGCTAGCACAAATGGTGGAGGCCAATCTGCCTCCGCCAACGAAATGTTGTACAAGGAGGTGAGATTTTCCCAGAAAACCACCGTGATTGTACGCTGTATATCACCTTCAATTTGGAAGGCAATTTCATAGAGTCTATCCAGGGGGGCCACTCATGTATCTGCTGTTTCTACTGTAATAAATGTATCAGTTGCTCTCGCCTCCAGACAGGGATGCAGTGCCTCCCGCACTATGGTAACCTCCACTGCGCTGTCAAGCAGAGTCACCGCCCATGTCCAATCTAGAAGCCGCGTTCTCACCATCTGAGGCATACTTCGCTGTTAAAGTGGCAACCTTTTTCCTCTGATACGGAGGTCAAAAATGAGGCAGTTCCTCTTGTTTGGCTTTAACGTCAAACTGTCGAGGTTGATCCGTCCCTGTTGTGTAGTTGGACCTTTGCCACGATCCTTGCGTTCCCCACCACTGACTTGAGAGTCCGTTGTGTCCTGTAAAGAATGAGGAGAGCGCTGATCAGGGACTTGAAATCTATCAGGAGTCTTGATTTTCACGCGATCGCGCAAGTCATATGTATGCTCAGAAGACTTGGGTATCGGCGAACCAGCACGCGAACCCTGCTTCTGTTGTTGCTGCCCCTGTTTTTATTTTTCCAGTTCTTTTTAGGAAAGAACGGGCGCCCATCCTTATCAGTCTGGGCTTTTTGTTGAGTTTGAGATTGAGTTTGTGTTTGAGTATAAGTTTGAGTATAATTCCCAGACTACTGCGCCCTAAGGTTTTTTAAGCTTTAGCAATAATCTGTGGCAATTCATGCTGTTTGTCTGCATCTGCCACAGCCTCCAAGCGTTGCACCACTTGCAAGCTTACTGCATCTCCCTTAACATTAGCAAGGATCATATCGCAAACAATGTCGAACACCCCCACCAGTCTCATCCCCAACTCCAGAGCCGCCTCGGCCCCATGTTCATCCTGAACACGTTTTATCACGGAAGGGAGTACGATCATTGAAGGGGTGCCAAAACACATCGAATAAACCGCTGCAAACACTCTACCCCAAGTGTTACAATCAGCTAATTCGGGAACTAGGCCTTTAGGTAAACTCATGGTCAGGATCCTGTGTTTCTCCACAGGCGTGGTATTTGGAAAACAGCTTCGAGTTGTCCAAATTTTTCAGCAAGCCAATAAGGAAGTTCGTCTTTATTTTGCGGATGCTTGCCCATCACTGAATTAATCATGGTGGGACTGATGATTACACCACCAGGATCCGGTGGTTGCGCAGCAACCCCAGGTGGTCCCACCTGGAAGTTGCGCAGCATGAACTGAATAACAGCTCTATGTACATGTATTAACGAAGTATTCAACACGTGTAGTTCTGCGACTGTAGCAGTAAGATAATTTGGGTGCGGGGTATTCCCAGCCAAAACGGGCCACGTGGCCCCATCTATCAATAATGGGCCTAAACGGACCGGTGTCATAGGGTGAGGAAGGGCGCCATTAAACCATATTGCATGTTGCAAAGCCATTAGCGGAACTTCAAGTGATCTATAAGGTCGATAATTCTGCGGAAGGACAGTGGCAGTATATTCGTGAAACAAATTATCTGTCCCATCGACTGCCGGACAGGTGACCCAAGAATAAAATACCTCGAAGCGGTGAGCTGCATCCGCTTCAACAACAAAAATAAGCGCAACACCATCAGCAGGGCCCCATATTGAGTCAAATACGCCGTGACTGGTGCGCGGTTAGGAGGTGTTATGGCAACTGCCATAATCAATAGCAGAGAATAACAACTTATGTGTGTCAGCGCAATAACGGGTTAAAAAGAATGAGAATGACCTTTTAAAATTCAAGCTTGAAAAACCTATAAAATATCAATATAGGAGGTTACACCGTCACAACTGTCTCCGGAAACAGAAGTGAGGGGATTGTGGACAAGCACAAGCACTACTCAGGAGTCTCGCAGATAAGTACCAGACCAAACGTTGGCGGCGCCATGTTGCGGGGTTTCTGCACATACAAAGAACTATGCGCAGGAAAACAGGACCTCGGTGTATAGGGGCTGAACCTTCCTACCACCTTAGTACCCAAAATCCCAAAATCGACTAGCTATAGTGTCTATGCGCAGGAAAACAGGACCTCAGTGTATAGGGGCTGAACCTTCCTACCACCTTAGTACCCAAAATACCAAAACCGACTAGCTATAGTGTCTCATTTGTTCTTCTACATAATCATGAAGTTACAAATGATTAGACAACCCAGAACACAACACTCCCAACTCTTTCAGGAATCGCGGTAGCAAGACGTACCCTTTCGCTCACTCACTCGTACTTGTCCACAGTAAGAATTGTCAGAGTCACTATTATAGTTTAAAATGTTTATTTTAACTATCGTGCTCTATAATGCAGTATATGAGCCACTACCAGCAGTGAAATGCATAAACCTAAAACAGTTAGCATTGTTACAATTCCATAGAATATAAAGGGGGATGTCATCCTATACAGACAGTGGAAAAAGGACTATAAGGCCTAACCACCCTCCCCTTGGTAATGTGAAGTTTATTATATAAAGGAAGATCTCTGGGCTTTGTCAGCAGACCCCATACCTTAGTGCCTAGATGGAAGTTATAATATCAAAGCTCGAGTTTTCAGCAGCGCAGCTGTGTTAGCATGTTTTGTCTAGGTGCTAGGGACTGACCAGAACAGAATAACAAGGGGCATTGTTTATCGACCTTGCACATTGTGTTCAGACTAAACTCCAGGAACAGGCAGAGAACGCAGAAAGCAGACAGTTCTCATGTGAAAGGCACAAACAGAGTCTTGCAAAATAAAGTCATGTAGTAACGTGCGCAAAAGCAGCATCATGGCAGCATAGCTCATGCTAACTCAGCAATGTCGAGAATGACCCCATTGGCAATATAACAGTAGTGATAGGTGAGCTGGGTGTGAATGGTTAAAGTGGAGTCACCGGTGTAGGGGACAAGTGTTTAGTGAATGTGGTGTGGTCAAAGGAGTGGGATGGGTGGGCAGTGTCTGGTGTATAGGCAGGGCTGTTATGGTCAGACATGCTGTGATGGTTGGTTTAGGGGCTCTTTTGGGACAAATGGGTAGGGACTCAGGTCAGAGATTATGAGTGGCTATGGTGAGTCAGGGGCATATGAAGCAAGTGGGCAGTGAATAAGGTGGACCAGAGGCATGAGGGTGGTCAGTAATTCCTGGGAGGGAGTTAGTGGTATAGGGCATGTGGGTAGCTGCTGAGGTGGGGCCAGCGGCATAAGGGGCAGGTAAATGGTGAATGAGATGTGGGAAGAACTGTGGGCATATTTAGCAGTGGTAGTTCCTGGCTGTCCCTGCTCTGACTGACTGTCACCAGACTGAGCGCTCAGGTTTTTTCATCTTAGTAATGAAGTGACATTCAGCAGTGTGGTAATCTGGCCTGTGGCAACAAAGTGATAGTACTAGACCCCCTTCTAGTCCATATCCCTTTACTAGTCCGTCACCAGCCTGATCTCTGTCACACTCTGCCATCTCAGTCCCCCTCCCTATCCTTGTAACCCTCTCTGCCACCCCTGACCATGCCACCGCCCCTTCCCCCTCACACTCCCAGCCAATGTCACACTTCCTGTCACCCTCCCTGTCCTGGCCATTCTCTCAATCCCTGTCGCCACATCACTGTCACCCTTCCCTTCACTGTCACACTCCCTGTTGCTCTCCCATGATGGTGCCAGTTCTTGGATATTGCGGGCAGTGCCGCAGTTTTTCAAAGTTTGCTGGGAGAGGGAAAATTCCAAACGCCACGAGTGAGGGTCAGACGTGTGGCGTACGGTGAAGGCGTAGGAATGCATCATGGGTGCTCCATCAGTCTATGGACCTGATTTAGAGTTTGGTGGATGGGTTACTCTGTCAAACAATAGCCATATGATATGTGTTTTTTTAGCAAGTTTAGATACAAATTATGCTCTGGGGCGGGAATACCCCTGAACACCAGTGAAGCAATAATGGATTGCTTGCTTCGCTCGCTCCCTGTACAGTGGCGGCTGGTGACATTTGAAAATGGGGAGGCGTAAAATTGTCGTATTGCACTACGGCGAGCGAGCGTAGCGTGCAAGCCCGAACAACCTACAGGAGGTTCGGTGGAGTTTTCCCCCCGAGAAAATTTTGAAAAAAAAGTGGACAAATGATGCATTTTCAAGCAAACTTGAGGAAGCAGGAAGGTTAATAAAGTTTCCTTTTACCCTTTCTTTCTTCCCTCACTTTTTTCATCTACTACTATCATTCACCCTTTATTCCTTTCTTTCATTCTTCCTTTCTTTTAGTCTCTCCAATTCTCCCCAATAAACAGACCTATTTACTACTGCTTCGCCCATTAGTTTGACTAAATTCTAATGTGGTCTTAGTGAGCAAGAAATACTGTGTAGGGAATATTCCCAACAATCTATTGGGACCTCAAGTAACTCATAAGTGTATACACTTGCTACTGCCCCTTGAAGTTACCATAAGCAGGCACTCCTAAATAAATAACTAATTTGCATTGCCCATGTCTGGCCTGCAGTTGAGGGGTACATGTCCTTGTTGTGCTTTGTGTTTTTTGGAATTTAGTCTTTCACACACGCTCGCCCCCTTTGGCTGATAGTCAGTGGTGGCGTGGCTGGCTTGATGGCCCATCATGCTCTGAAAGCAGCACCCTCGCTATATCCTGTGGCCAACCCAGAAAATTCCAGAGTGGCTGAATAGCCAGACCACCTTTTAACACTGTCAAGAAATGAAGGACTTAATGACAGAAAACAATGATTTTTTTCTACAAAGTGTTTCCGGCCCGTTAAAATAAAATTCAATAAGAATGAAATGTACATGTGGCTCATCAGACAAAAAACATATACATCGATAACACCAGTATCAGCAACATAGTAGCTTCTTTTGCGTCTATCAAAAACTCCTGTAAAGTGCTGCGCACGAGGAGCTAAAGTTTTTCCGGGTTGTGTAATATGTGCCACCCCCCTCCAGTCCACGTAGGCTATCTTCGGGACTTCCCCCGCTTCACAGGCTTTGCTTTGACAGCACCTTCTCACTGCAGAACATCTCTTTCCGAGCCCGGTCCCTCAGTAATCTGCTTGGAAACCCGCCCCCTCCGATTAAAAACACCAAAGCAACAGCGCGCCTAGCCAAGCCGTTTTTAGTGGGCAACAGCCTCCTGTGTTAAATACGTTTCTCATTGAGGCAGGGCTGTAAGTGAGAGATAGACTAAATGGGGCATGGGATGTGTAAATAGGGTCGTGGCTTAAACACGTAAACTAACTTTTTGGGATCCCTATAGTGTGCCACCCGATCCATATTTTGCTGCAGGTTTAAATCAGACGTGAAATATAAACAAGGACTAAACGGCTGACATGCATTATCTTAACGTTTTTTGCCTTTAATTGTTTAATAATAGATCAGTGTTATTTCCCCTTCTCACACAAATGCTCTGAAGTGGTGCATTGCCACTAAATGGCCACACCGTTTTCTTTGCAATACCAATCATAGACAAATCTCATGTCTGCTTGAATAAAATGTCATTGCTTCGAATACAAACATCACAAGTGGCTTGAAATCTGTTCCCCACAATATTGCACGATAAAACAATTTGAGCAATTCAAAGGATGGAAAACTATATCAAATAAGAAAAGAAATCAATGTTGAGCTAGTTCTGCCAAGCAAACCACATTCAGGCCAGGTACGAGGTTTAAACACAGACATGCCTCGTTCTGGACTTTCCGCCGGAGTAGAAAAAAAAGCATATAATGATATTCAACAAGGAAACTGGAAAAACAGCCAAAAATTGGTGCAGCAAAGTGGTTAATAGGATCATTAGCCTACTCGCTGAATTTTTTGGGACAGAGACTTTGAAGCGCTTTCCTGCCCGCCTGTGTGGTGTGAGGCAACATTTACTTCCCGCTAGTTCTCAATCACTACTCTTGCCTCGGGGAGAGGGTACACACGCATGTAGACGATGTATACTCTGCAATGGTGTATTCTGACATTGAAGCGCGCGCAGTCTGGCGAGTTAGCACAGTGGCTTAATGCGCATGCTGCCAGTACACATATTGCCGCCCTTTGATATAAACTCTGTCTCACATTTTTGGAGCGCAAGGAAAACAGTGCCATGTAGTTAGGAACTAATGACGTGCGTTCAGTCGCGGCTCGCAATAGCGGGGGGAAGGGAGTAAAACAAAAAATAAATAAAAAACTTACCTGACTGGGTCCGGGGTACCCCGCACCAGGGCAGGCCCGTAAGCAGCACAAACCGCCCCACTGAACAGTGAACACGAGGTCTGACTCGAGGAGGGCAGGAGGCTCCAACGTCACACTCGCTCCTGGCTGGCAAGTACCGCGTGAGTCTCAGCCAATCCAGATGCTGCTCCAGCAGCGCCAGGATTGGCTTGAGTAGGGATACTTGCTGCTCATTAGGAGACCGGGGGCTGCGGCATGGAACAACCCTCGCTCTTCTAATGAGCAGCCTAGTGCGCATGTTCGGGCTGGTCGCAACATTTTTAAGCCCTAAACAGAACCTAAGCACTCTTGCTCTGCGCTCCGCCGCCCACCACCTATTATCGATGTCAATCATCACTTGCTGAACACCTGCTGCCCCACCCCCTTCTGAGCCGACTGCCTCAGGCGTGGATTGAAAATGATTATGTGAGAGTGAGTGAGGGCGCGCGCGCAAGGCTTGTTTGAGTGCCTCAATGTAAATACTCTAGGGCTACTTCAGACCATAAACCCTCACACCATAGAAGGCTGAGAAATAACTATAGTGACACTAAAAATTGGAAATGTATAAAAAGTTTATTTATAAATTATCTTAATCCTATTGGTAGGTAACTATAAAAACACATAATAAACATAAAGATATTCATACAGAGACTAACAATTATACAACATTCTGACCACATTCATTCACAATCAGAGACATACTACATACATATAATCAAATTGATATACATGATTATTCCGTCCCACATGATTGGGTTTATACAGACTATAACAAACAAACAACAACAACACTTAAATAAGAAGATTGCATTTTTAGGGTGGTTTTCAAAGATGACTCTACGCGCGTTTCGACAGAAACACTGTCTTCATCAGGAGTTCCACCTCAGAATGTTGTGCTCTGTAGAGAATAACATATATATATATCACATACATATAAGACATAATTTTAAATGTGATTTTAAGTGTCACTATAGTTAATAATTAGAATGATTACATGTAATAACAAGGGCCCATAATTGGACTGAGGATATAATATCTTATTATCTTTTTATAGAACAGGAAAATTGGAAAACGAGCCTGACAAGATATAAACAAAAATACAAACATATAATCTCCCAAGCAACATATGACACTACAAACATACAGTGGAAAACTATTGTCAATGATCTGCATACTTTATATGTAAACCATATCAACAATGCTGTCCCCTTATTAAAGGAAGATATAATTGGTGTCTTTAAAAGGCAATTAGATTGAAGAAAATATACATGCATGTTGTCCAAGAAAATATAAAGTACTGAAATAAAATGTAAAAAAAGATGTATTACCAAAACTATCCAGCATCTGTACGTAGGCTGATAAGAGGTTTAAATGGTTCAGTTCAAGAATTTATTCCTGTCATCCATGATACACCTGTAAGGTTCTAAAGCGGTGCACCGAAACAGAAAAATGGAAAGAATAAATGATCTTTCCAGTACTAACTAGGTACATCCTTTAATATATGAAGATATTCTAACCAGCCACTAAAAATACTTGTTTACCTTATGCTGATAGTGGCCTGTCTCGAAAGGGAACAGATTTGGTATATTAACCGACTCCTCAAGAAGAAGGCCCTGAAACAGATAAACAGACCCCAAACACCATATAAAAGAGCACAAACCAAAATAATTGTGAAAATGTCTAGGTTGAATCATTTTCTATAGGTATAGGCAGAGGCAGATCGTACCTACTTGATAAAATGTATCCAGCAAGAGAGACGAGCTGCTAATCCCTCAGATGGTTAAAAATAGATGCTGGAAAATAAGCAACAAACAGGAACAAAATGTTCCATAAAATGGAATGTGCTCAAAACATGGTTACTGATTTTAATTAACAGAAAAGTTAGAGTGACACATAATGCCTTACATAATAATAATGAAATTATCTAACGCATTTCAACTAGACCACAACCGTCTAAAAAGAATCATATCTCAAGTAATTAATGAAAAGATCTGCATGAGCAATTACTCAAAGAAAATGGTTACAGCAATAACACCTCACGAATAACACCGGTTTGGCTCTAATCAGAGTTTAAACCCCGAAAAAATGGTAGCGTAAAAAGAGAAAACAAAAGAAAAAGACGGTACGTTTAAATGCTACCAAAACATCCATTTTAAGACCTTAACACATAATGGGATAGGCGGAGCAATGCCCGGCCAACAAACTACAAAAAAACTACAAAAACAAGGACAGCACGTTATAATGTTATCAAAGAACCAGTCTTATAACATTGTCAAACTGATGGGGAAGGCGGTGTAATGCCCGGCCAATAATCCAGTAAGAGGGGAAATACGAAGTGCTTGCAAGTAGCAGAGAACCAGTTTTTATGGCATTAACAACATAATTGGAAAGGCGGAGCAATGTCCGGCCAGAATCCAGCAACAGAGGAAATACGAGAACAAGAACCAAAGAAAAATGCTCCCGATAAACATGTGTTATTACAACACTCAATGAAAACAACAGACACCCAAGCTTTTCCAAGACATCTACGAATTCTCACATTGTGCTTACCTATATTAGCAATCCAAAACGTTGACCAGCTCTGTTCTCTGTATAGCAGCCTACCGGAGCAGCTGAAAAACGCCCAAGTACCGATGGCGCGAAAAAGACGGTATGTTTTAAATACTGTCGGGAAGCAGTCATGTGACATTGTCACATGATAGAAAGGGGCAGGCCCAGCACCGGTCAACCATAAAGGGTGAAGAAATACTTAATTCCAAAAGTCCCGAGATTTTAATAGCAAAGAATGTGAAATTCGAAATATCAGTGTATATAAATACATACACCATAATCCTAATATGTATATGCCGTACTCTGATAATATACCGACAAATACATGAACTTTGCAACTAAAATTAGCTATACATATATGTACAGAAAGATATGTTTAATAATGAGTCCAGCAAATGACAAAAACGACTAACCTTGAAAGGGAAACCCTAAAGGAGATATATACAAAAAATATACAAAAAGATGCGATACCCAAGACATGTATATGGACAACTAGCGATAATTGGAAAAGATACAGAAGGACATCACCTAAAACCTACGCATATATCCATAGATGTACAGCAAAATTTGAAAAAACTGGTAGAATATACCATTGGGAAAATTTCAATAGCCTATGCCGGGGTCCAGTATATTTTAAGAGTACATATAAGTATCGCTACCCAATGGCTGTGCATATGTGCAAAGACAAGCCAACAGCAAGATATAAGAGATAAATATCACTATAGATAGAAACAGATAACCTATACTTAGGAAATGTTGACCATACTAGTCATTATAGCGAATCGCTTGGTCCCATGGGATATCAAAATTTAGCCCATTAATATGGGAGCTCAAAGAGTAAATCCAGAATACCTCTCTGCGTTTTCTTATTGATTCTGCTTGTAGACTGTTTTTAATTTCAATTTTTTCCAAAATTAACCATCTTATTTGGGTCTCACGATGGTTCATTTCCAAATAGTGTTTAACTATCGGTGCCGTGAGTTTTTTTTGTTTTAATGGCCGATCAATGTTCTGTCAGACGGATCGAAAATTGTCGTGACGTCTCGCCAACATATCCCTTGTCACAAGGGCAAAGTAACAGATATATGACATTATCCATTTTACAATTGGTAAAGGTTCTAAGTTTGATTTCCTTTTTTTGATAAAGGAACTTATCTGTGACTATCGCCCCATCACATGCCTTGCAATGAAAACATTTGTGATTGCAAGGCATGTGATGGAGCGACATATACATGCCTTGGGTATCGCATCTTTTGTATATTTTTTGTATATATCTCCTTTAGGGTTTCCCTTTCAAGGTTAGTCCTTTTTGTCATTTGCTGGACTCATTATTAAACATATCTTTCTGTACATATACGTATAGCTAATTTTAGTTGCAAAGTTCATGTATTTGTCGGTATATTATCAGAGTACGGCATATACATATTAGGATTATGGTGTCTGTATTTATATACACTGATATTTCGAATTTCACATTCTTTGCTATTAAAATCTCGGGACTTTTGGAATTAAGTATTTCTTCACCCTTTATGGTTGACCGGTGCTGGGCCTGCCCCTTTCTATCATGTGATAATGTCACATGACTGCTTCCCGACAGTATTAAAACCATACTGTCTTTTTCGCGCCATCGGTACTTGGGCGTTTTTCAGCTGCTCCGGTAGGCTGCTATACAGAGAACAGAGCTGCTCAACGTTTTGGATTGCTAATATAGGTAAGCACAATGTGAGAATTCGTAGATGTCTTGGAAAAGCTTGGGTGTCTGTTGTTTTCATTGAGTGTTGTAATAACACATGTATATCGGGAGCATTTTTCTTTGGTTCTTGTTCTCGTATTTCCTCTGTTGCTGGATTCTGGCCGGGCATTGCTCCGCCTTTCCAATTATGTTGTTAATGCCATAAAAACTGGTTCTCTGCTACTTGCAAGCACTTCGTATTTCCCCTCTTACTGGATTATTGGCCGGGCATTGCTCCGCCTTCCCCATCAGTTTGACAATGTTATAAGACTGGTTCTTTGATAACATTATAACGTGCCGTCCTTGTTTTTGTAGTTTTTTTGTAGTTTGTTGGCCGGGCATTGCTCCGCCTATCCCATTATGTGTTAAGGTCTTAAGATGGATGTTTTGGTAGCATTTAAACGTACCGTCTTTTTCTTTTGTTTTCTCTTTGTACGCTATCATTTTTTCGGGGTTTAAACTCTGATTAGAGCCAAACCGGTGTTATTCGTGAGGTGTTATTGCTGTAACCATTTTCTTTGAGTAATTGCTCATGCAGATCTTTTCATTAATTACTTGAGATATGATTCTTTTAGACGGTTGTGGTCTAGTTGAAATGCGTTAGATAATTTCATTATTATTATGTAAGGCATTATGTGTCACTCTAACTTTTCTGTTAATTAAAATCAGTAACCATGTTTTGAGCACATTCCATTTTATGGAACATTTTGTTCCTGTTTGTTGCTTATTTTCCAGCATCTATTTTTAACCATCTGAGGGATTAGCAGCTCGTCTCTCTTGCTGGACACATTTTATCAAGTAGGTACGATCTGCCTCTGCCTATACCTATAGAAAATGATTCAACCTAGACATTTTCACAATTATTTTGGTTTGTGCTCTTTTATATGGTGTTTGGGGTCTGTTTATCTGTTTCAGGGCCTTCTTCTTGAGGAGTCGGTTAATATACCAAATCTGTTCCCTTTCGAGACAGGCCACTATCAGCATAAGGTAAACAAGTATTTTTAGTGGCTGGTTAGAATATCTTCTTATATTCAAGGATGTACCTAGTTAGTACTGGAAATATCATTTATTCTTTCCATTTTTCTGTTTCGGTGCACCGCTTTAGAACCTTACAGGTGTATCATGGATGACAAGAATAAATTCTTGAACTGAACCATTTAAACCTCTTATCAGCCTACGTACAGATGCTGGATAGTTTTGGTAATACATCTTTTTTTACATTTTATTTCAGTACTTTATATTTTCTTGGACAACATGCATGTATATTTTCTTCAATTTAATTGCCTTTTAAAGACACCAGTTATATCTTCCTTTAATAAGGGGACAGCATTGTTGATATGGTTTACATATAAAGTATGCAGATCATTGACAATAGTTTTCCACTGTATGTTTGTAGTGTCATATGTTGCTTGGGAGATTATATGTTTGTATTTTTGTTTATATCTTGTCAGGCTCGTTTTCCAATTTTCCTGTTCTATAAAAAGATAATAAGATATTATACCCTCAGTCCAATTATGGGCCCTTGTTATTACATGTAATCATTCTAATTATTAACTATAGTGACACTTAAAATCACATTTAAAATTATGTCTTATATGTATGTGATATATATATATGTTATTCTCTACAGAGCACAACATTCTGAGGTGGAACTCCTGATGAAGACAGTGTTTCTGTCGAAACGCGCGTAGAGTCATCTTTGAAAACCACCCTAAAAATGCAATCTTCTTATTTAAGTGTTGTTGTTGTTTGTTTGTTACAGTCTGTATAAACCCAATCATGTGGGACGGAATAATCATGTATATCAATTTGATTATATGTATGTAGTATGTCTCTGATTGTGAATGAATGTGGTCAGAATGTTGTATAATTGTTAGTCTCTGTATGAATATCTTTATGTTTATTATGTGTTTTTATAGTTACCTACCAATAGGATTAAGATAATTTATAAATAAACTTTTTTATACATTTCCAATTTTTAGTGTCACTATAGTTATTTCTCAGCCTTCTATGGTGTGAGGGTTTATGGTCTGAAGTAGCCCTAGAGTATTTACATTGATGTCTTTTCCCTGTCTAGGTGTACTTCTCACTAGTTTCAGGGGGCCCCTTCTCTTTGAAATTGTTTGAGTGCCTCAAATTAATTAGTGGGGCAACGCCCAAGCGCCCTAATGAACGCACCGCCACTTTATTCCAACAGTCATGACTTGCATGGTGCCCTTGAGGCGTATTTGGATTCAGATCCTGGTGCAAATAACCTTATTTTCATGCGTAAAACACCATTCTTAACGAAAAAATAAATAGTTTAGCACTTAAAAATGGATTTACAAACACATAGATTTTTTTTATTATTAAATCTTTAACTAGTGGTAGGGCAAGGTTCGACGTGGGCATTACAGGGTGGGACTGTCATGAAAGTTTGTGAATCCTCATAACTGAATGTTTGTGGCTATTCATAGATTGGTCTCCAAACCTTTCCTACTCTGGAAACGGTTGATTTACTGCTATCAAGGACAGGAGTAAATCCGTTTCCCAGGTAAGAAAGAGAAGTGAACACCCCCAAAAATGGTGGTGGTGAATGGGAAGTGATTTCACTGCCAGTTTCCTCATTGTGTATACTTGTATATTTTTGAATGAGAAAATTCACAATAAGAGCACTCGGAAGCCTCTAAGCATCATATGTTTCAAGGAAAAACAGGAAAAGTTGTAAATCTGCCACCATGTGAGGTCGGAAACCACTGGGTGCCGTTCCCGATGCTTTACTGGATCAAGCCCCGTGTTCTCTCTCTTTACATTGTAGGCATTTCTTTTAAAGGCAGCCTACCACTTCCCTCCCCTCAGGAGTCAGTTTATTAAAACGCACCTCACATCAAGGCATGGAATATGTAAGTGATGAGAACACCCACTTGTAACGGTCCCGGGAAATGAGCCAGGCCGCCTTCTTGATGCATTAAACATGAATGTATGTGATTGCAGCTCGCACGGAATTGGCAAATAACAAAGCCGTCAAGCTTGTCTCACCGTCGCTGTCGCATTCGTGGCGGAATCCCCCCATGGTAGCAGCACAGCCGGCAGTGATTAATACACTCCTGCGCGCGGTCTATCAAGAGCTCGTGCGCTTGGCCTAGGCCCACGGGAAGCGTTGGGGGTCAAGTGTTACGGCGTACATTGTACAAAAACAGGGCTGTGCTTTCCATTTTACTGGCGACTTGTGACGTCTCTTGTGAGGTAGCTGCTAAACTATAATAAGTTACTACAGTCAAGCTGTGATGTCATAATGTCTGCTGCGAGAGGGAAAGTGAAAGGCAGGTCACGCACGGAGCAACAAAGCAGAGAAAATGAACCCTGCCTATTCCTTCGTCTGCTGCTTTTTATCTCAAAGAAACCCTAATGAGCAGAAAGAGATATTTATGGGGACAGGATATTTCTTTCAGAATAAAGGTCATTGCAGGAAAAATAGAATATGACTGCATTTATCTACACACTGTGAGCTACATAATTTTAAACCTGTCTTATTAAACTAATTCTAATACCTTTTGCAACAAATTACCAACCGTTGATTGATGTGTTTAATGTCACACTTTATTCTTTATGTCTGCAACTATATATATCACTCTTTAACATGAAGGAGCTAGAAACCAATGAGTTTAACTATTGAGGGTTTGGAGATAATGTGCCCATGTATTTTAAAGCATAAAATGTCTCCTATAGTACATTTTAAGGATATTGCAAGTCATCTTGGACTACCATGACCTTATAAAGAAACTCGTCTTTGGCCTCGTTCCTTTATAAGGTCATAGAACTCCTCAGTGGCTTGTAATATCCTTATAATGTACAGCAAAGGAACTTCATCCCACATGTAGGCAGAATGTCAGTGTGTGTCCCTCGTGGACGACTGGCGTAAGCTCGTATGGTCGACAAGCAGAAAGGGGTGAGAAAATAGGGCATGCCAGGGCGACAATATCTACTAACAGACTGAAGACAAGCTGTTCAATTGATTTACTGATCCTCTGGTTGCGAGTGCAGTTTGCACCTCGGGAATACCTACGGTGCACAGTGAAGCAAAAACCTTGTATTTGAATGTGAATACGCAGATGCAATTTCACGGTTTTGTGTGGTGTGGAGAAACGCAGTGTCACTGTGTGATATTACTTTGCATTGTATGACTCCACTCGTTTCTGTAGGCTTTCTTTTGACTACAGCAGTGTATGGGTATTGTGAGGTGTTGAATTGCCTTTTCAACCTCCTGGGGACAGCAATTATTGCGCACTTGCTGTATGAAAACAGTCTTAAAATGTAACTTGCAGGCATTTCTTGAGAGAATTAGATTTTTCTTCTGATATAAATGGAAACCTGTCTCAATCGCCTCAGGTTTTTTTTAATACCATGGATAGTGTTGCCCCTAGAGAATGCCCTATAGGCATTTTTGGGGCAGCCATTTTGTTTAGCCTGTGCAGCTCATGGTGCTGTGTCATACTTGATTCATGACTGACTTGGATAAAGCCCCTCCTTTTTAGGTCTTAACTACGGAAGACCTATTGTTTCTAAAACTTTATATGTTTTTACAATGCACTTTGTGCCAGCCCCTCGATCATGCCTGGATGACTCTGTTGCCTAACTCAGTTGTTTGGTCTTGATTCAGTGGCTTCCCTCTCTATTGTTGTGTTTGTCCTGCCCAGGAGCATTTCAAATCTCATAGTGTTATTAAGGGCTGGACGCAGCAGAGGACTTCGCAGCTTTGAGGATTTGACCCCGAGGTATGGGCGATTCGATTTTGCAGCCACTCTACTGATTAATGGTGGAGTAAAGGGCAGCAGGTCCAAGGAAAGAAACCACTACTGAAGAGGAAAAAAAGATGAAGCAAAATCCCTCCGAAGATGACAGCAGGGAACTAAACTCCAGAGCAACACCAGAGGAACCGAAACTGGAAGTTATTATTATTATTAGTTAGCATTTCTAGAGCGCATAGCTACCCGGAGGCATCCCAGCGCTAGCGGCATAGCAGTGAGAGGGGTGAGTTTACAAACAGAGTTTGAAATAGCCACGTTTTCAGGAGCTTTCCAAAGGTGAGAAGGTGGGTCTCTGAACGTAGCTGCAAAGGAAGTGTATTCCATAGCCTGGCTGTACTATACGAGAAGGAGCTGCCCCCACTACGTATCCTGTGAATTTTGGGGATAACGGCCAGACTCATGCTTGCAGAGCGAAGGAGTTTCCTGGCATGGTAAAAGGTGATGAGGGAGTTAAAAATGGTAGGACCTTTGCCCATCAGTGTTTTGTGGGCTATGCAAAGGGATTTTAATTTATTTATTTCCAGAATGGGTAGCCAATGTAGGGCTTGCAGGCATGGCTTTGCCGATTGAGTTCTTGGCACTCCGAGCAGCATCCTGGCGGCGCAGTTCTGGGCCACTTGGAGTTTCCTAATGGTTGAATTGGGTGCTCCCAGGTACAAGGCGTTCCCGTAGTCCAGGCGCGAGAGAACCAGGGCTTGTACCACCGTTCTTCTTGCCCCACTGGGGAGAAGGGGAAGAATTTTCCTCAGCATTCTGAGGATGCCGTAACACGTACCGGCCACTTCCACAGCTTGCTGATCAAATTTAAGTGATTTGTCAAGCCACACTGCCAGTGTTTTGATCTTGGGTTTAGGGGTGGGTGCTTGTCCTAGACAAGTTGGCCATTGCAGTTTGAAATCAGTGTTGGGTAGGTTACCCAAATACATGATTTTGGATTTGTCGCCATTAGGCCTGAGGCAGGAGTTTTGCATCCATGTAGCCACCTTCTCCAAGCAGGTTTATAAGTCAGAGGGGGCATTGTGCAGGTGTTTTAGAGAGACCACTAGCTGGGTGTCATCCGCATAGGTGACAATTTTTATCCCGAATGGAAGAACAATATCAGCTAGTGGCCTCATATATACGTTGAATAAGGTAGGGCTCAGGGATGATCCCTGAGGAACTCCGTACCTAAGAGGTCGACACCTGGAGGAGGCTTCTCCTGAAAAAACTTTAAAAGTTCTACCACTGAGGTACGATTGGATCCATGCTATAGCTTCCCCCGAGACTCCTACACTCCTAAGCCGGTTCAGAAGGATATACAAATTGACCGTATCAAACGCGGCACTTAGGTCGAGGAGAATGATGGCAACTGCTCCTCCCTGGTCCATAATCATTTTAGATTCCTCTACTACGGAGATGAGAGCTGGTTCCGTTCCCAAAAGGGGTCGGAAGCCGGTCTGACAATGGTGTAAGAGATTATGAGATTCTAAGAAGGCTGAGAGGCTGGAGTTGATATGTTTTTCCAGAATCTTACAGACCATGGGTAGCAGAGATATCGGTCTGTAATTACTCAGTACATCTGGGTTTAGGGTTGGTTTCTTCAGAAGCACTCTCACCATGGCGTGTTTTCAGGGGGGTGGAACCTGGGCATTGGTAATGGAGAGATTTAGGACTTGTAATATCGCTGGTAGTACCACCTCTTTGAGCTTATCCAACTGATGGGGGGTGGCTGGGTCACACGGTGAACCTGATTTTATCTGGCCAAAGATGTTTAAGAGCGTGGCTTGGTCAATAAGTGGGAATTTCTCCAAGGGGTGCCACCTATTCTCTGAGGGTCTGGTGATCACGTCCAGGTTCGTGGGAAGAGTTGGAACGGGAGGGTCACTAGGCCGTGGGGAGGCCGGGAACGTGTTATATATAGATTGAATTTTTTCTTGAAAGTAGTCTGCCAATTTGTTGCACCGATCGGAGGAGATGGTGGTTTTGATTGCTGGGAGATCTATAAGGGTCTTTGCTATGCGGAAGATTTCTCTGGGAGTATTAGCCGCAGAGGAGATTTTTGCTTCATAATATAGTGCCTGGGCTTTTTTAATTTCCACTTGATAGGTTTTTATAGCCAGTCTGTAAACCAATTTACTACTCTCTTCATAGTCCTTTCTCCATTTCCTTTCCTGACGTTTACAGGCCTGTTTGAGTAATCTTAACTGGGGCGAGTACCACGGCGTTGTCCTTTCTTTTACCCTATGTGGAGTCTCTTTGGCCGGTATCACTTTGTCCAGTGCGGATTCAATCCAGAGAGATAGTTTTCCAGCTGCAACAGTAATGTTGGAGTCTAAAATAGGTTTGGAACTTTCCAATGTGCTGGCCCATGATTCTGTGGACAATTTAGCCCAGGGCCGGTCTTTCCTTATCCTAACTTCCATGTGGTTACGTTGTATAACACCTTTTAGGATAATGGGGATCAGTGAATGATCAGACCAAGGGAGGGGGATGGGGATCCCCACCGATAACATATTGTTGTTGGTGAACACGGGGTCGAGTGTGTGGCCTTTGATATGTGTAGGGCCCACCACTTTTTGCTCCAGTTGGACAGCTGATAAGTCTTCGGACAATTCTACAGCTTCAATGTTATTTTGGTCATCGAAGTGTAGATTAAAGTCTCCCAGCAATTTGATGTTGCTGGAAGAGCTTACTAATGTTGCTGCTACTTCCGGTAGAGAGTTAATAAATTGCCCCGCCCTTCCTGGAGGGCGATATATAAGTAGTCCTGAAAAGGAGCATGTAGCCGAAAGTGAGATAGAGAAGAACAAACTTTCACAATCGGATACAGGATTGGGCTCAACCCGACACGCAAGTAAATAGCAATACAGAGCATCAAAACCGCTACTAGGCATAGCAGGAGCATTGTGATGCAAAACCAATCCCCAGACTCCACTTAAATAGTCCTATCTAATCTGGAAGTGAAAAATCCTAAACAGGAAATACTTTCCTCCATATTGGATAGGGCGATTCCTATCCTGGAATGAGGGACATCTTCTTGTATCAAATTTGGAACCCAATCCAAGATGGTGCCTGTACTCACGTCTGGACACCAACACCATGCATCCCAAACTCTTTCCTCCTGCTGGGAGAAAAGGTGTCCTGCCGGCTCCCGACTCCTACCCTCCACAGACCACCAAGGTAAGTGGTGACTCTGCCCAAGGCCCAGCGCAAGGGAATATGCATGGTGCCAGGCAGCTTGGGTGCCGAAGCCCAACAGTTGTTAGTGGATGAGTTGCTTCCTCCCACTACTCTCAGGGGGCTCTTTTTTATTTAGTATTAAGTACATCAAGAGAGTGCATGTGTATCCTTGCTCTCTCCCTAGCTCTTTTCATCGTGTCACCCTGCGATCCCCGATGCTTCTCACACTGCTCTCCGTGTAACATTATTTCTTTGTATTGTTATGATTAGTTTCTAAGAGGGCCCAACAGCTGGAAAGTGCTGCTGGGCCACTAGTTTCTTTTTTGTGCTTCTCGTGCACTTGTTTTTCCTCTTTCCTTTTTAATATTTAAATGTACTGTTTTAACATGAGTATTCACCATGTTATAATGGTAAATTAAAAATGGCAGGCATGCGTCACAACGCATGTGTTATGATGCACACCTGACTAGTGCATTGCTATGCCCATCTTGGAATAGGTTTTCTCTAGTAGACATATTGAGCATTCATCTTGAGATACTCATTCACATGCCAGTGGTAAAAAGCATTGGCAAATTCAATACTCTAAACTCTAAAGCTGAGACCTACTGTCTTTGCCATCATTATTTACAAACCATGTCTGAAACTCTTCAGATCCCTTCAACTCTACTACATTTCTGACATTCGTGTGTCAAAACTCAATGAATGTCCAAGACAGGGGCATTTCGTCTCTCACCATCATGAAGCCGCGTGCTGCAGCAAGGTGAAATTGCAGGAATGTCATCTCTTCGAATGCTGAAAGAAAGAGGCTGTGAAAGGGGACATTGACAGATCAGAGTTAGGAACTACGGGCCTTATTTACAAAGAATTAACGCAAGCCATTTGGCTGCGCCGCGCTGTGTTAATTCCGAAGCACAGGGATGCTTCATATCTACAATGATATGACGGATCCCTTTGCTCTCCCCTGCGCTGGCGCACAATTTGCTGCCATGTGCTGACACAGGTATCCTTGACCATGGTGCACGGATGCCTGCGTCACGGGGATGATCGTTTATGTTCAGGAAGGTCCACTTCCTGCACATAAACAATCTGAAATGGCGTTTTTCAAATTCTATGGTGCTGCATTAGCACACATAGAACTTGCAAAATGTCATTTTTTTAAAAAAAGAGATGATTTCCTCGTTCTGTGTGTGCCTGTAAATAAGCCCCTGCATATTTACAGGGCTCTATGTAGGCCCCATCACTTGGGTAGAAAGGACACAAGAAGGGCGGCACTGTCATGCATTAACTCGGTTTGGATCAAAGAAGACACAAAGGTAGTGTGGATGCTGTACAAAACAAAATAGCCCTGCATTGTGGCAAAGAGGTGCAAGCCTGCAATCTAACTACCTCTAGGACGGTATGGAAATGCGAGGCGACTTGCAGTATCCTTTTTAATGGGCAGTTAAGGGTACATTATTCTATAGAATGAGTAGATATTTCTACATGGCCAGCCCCACCTCAAGAGAGTTCATCAATTGGCAATGGGTTTTCTTTGGATTCTGGGGCATGAAATTTGGGTTTTATATTATATAAGCCAGACTACAAGCCTCAATTTGCATAGCAAAACGTAGACCAGTAGAAAGGGCAACGTGCAAGCTGTACCACAAATATCAACCATAAGTGCGTGCTAGTGAAACCCTACCTTTTGTCCTGCGTTTCATTGATGCTCCATGGTGTGGGAGTAGGCAATAGTGTAAGGCTATTGGAGAGCCCCGCAGACAATCGTGATATCTCACTACTCCATGAAAAATAGATGGAGCAAGAGTGGTTTGCTAGTTTACTGTCCACTCCACCAATCTGTCATCATTATTGATGACACAGTGAAGGGTATGATTATGCCAACCTTTACTCCTTACTTTCCCTACTAGATTTAATGCTGATGATCTTTTATATGCCTGCTAAAAGTGGTAGAGGGGAGGAAACGATTCAAGATTATACTTTCAATTTAATCATGCTTAAAAGACCACAGACTCCGAATTTAAGTTTTGTAGATTTATTATAAGGCCAAAAATAATTGAATATAGACACACCTCAATATCAGAGTATATAGGTACAGAAAGATCAATACAGAGCCGATTCTGTGAATATATGTCATTCGGCACAGAAGGCATAATATAATGAACTCCAAAATCAAAATACAGCAAAGAATAGAAGCGGAGTCCAATTCTCTTCTCATTTAAGAAGGAGCAAAATCTTTCCCTACTCTGCTCTCAATAAGGATCCTACCTATCTCCCTTGTATCATATCCCAAAGGTGTCAGCACGTGTTGACTTCCTAAGAAGTACTCACGTCAAATGTGACGTGAGTGATACGTCAAATGTCATGTGTCTGATAGCTTAAAGCTATGGAGCTCGCTCTAGGATGCTCCTTCTCCGACGAAAACTGGCAGAAGTCTCTCGAATCTGTCCCTGCGCATCATACAAAAGACAATGTTCAACCCACAATACGTCATGTGTTAAACTTTTCCACTTGCAACATTTTTCAGTAAGTTACCACAGAAGCTTTAATTAAGTCAACTCTTCTTCCAGTGGCCTTGGTTCCCAGATAGGCCAGGCACAAAAAGCAGGTCCTCCCCTCTCGCCTTGCAGTCTTCTTCAATGACATTCCGGGTATCTCCTTAAATCTAAGAATAACGAGGTCAAATTCCTGCACCTGCAGTAGGATGAGAACACACTGTCTTCGAGCACAACAGAATTTATTTAATTAATTCTTGAGCAACCAAGGAGAAACGAAACTCAAAACAACCTACAATTTGAGCCTACAAATCGGGTAACTTGAACTAAACATGGTTACATTATATGAGTATAATTTCGTCCTGCACATTACACATACAGGAATTAAGTTTTCTAATACACGCAAATCCTACTTAAACATGCTCACTTCATTTTAATACTAATATGACGTGAATAAATGCATCTTAATAATCATAAAACACTGCACACGACAAAAATACATATGAGTGCGTTTATATCAGGAGTATAGTGCACCCCTACAATTTAGAGTGCTGTAAGAGCTCTATCAGTTCCCCCTCTTGTGACTAGCGTCATAACACCAGCCTTTTTACCCTCTCATAAGATTCTCCTTGTAGAAGAGACCGACCTAAACAGAGGTTGTAGCTTGCCGTCCCTGTCTAAATCTTTCCCACCCTTTAAGGTGCAGATAATGACTGTCCTTCAGTCGTTCTAATTGTTGCACTCACTTTTTCAAAGAATTCTCAGCATGTCATGCCTTTTGCCATTTGTAAGCCTTAATGACTCACAACAATACAATTATACAAATGACAGTTATTATGATAGGTTTCAAGATGTATCCCATTATTCCTTGTCCCAAACTTCCAAACCAGCTTCCTATTTTTCCAAATCCCTTACCCATTTGTTCCCAGAGTCCATCGGAGGCTAGATCACGTAAATCCTGATGTATCTCTGAAATATTACTAATGTACTTCCTTATATCCCGACTATTGTCAGGAATATAAGTACAGCACTGTTGAACTTTCAATAATTTACAAACTCCTCCAGCTTTTGCTAATAGCACATCTAAAGCAAGACGATTTTGAAGAACCATAGCCCTTATTGAAACCATCTCCCCATCAACAAGTAATAGGATTTGGGCCGTATTCACAGAGAGCTTATCTACCAGAGTTGCCAGCTTTCTAATATTCACATCATTCAAAATCACACCCAAACTAGGTATCATAGCTCCAAATACATCCCCAATAATTTCTCCCGCACTTACACCACGTTTTCCTCTATGAGATCTCTTTCCTTCCAAAGGCCATAAATCATCCACATGGAAGATCTTGGGAAATACCACAGCCAAATAACATGTCCCATACCAATTTTTGGGCAATTTCACATAAGCATTTTTACCGCACACAAAGTACACATTTGGCACTATGGTCAATTTATCCAACAGCGCCTTTCTAATGGATTCCTCAATCAAGAAAATATGTTCACAATTACTCTCACCCACAAATATTTTGTCATAATATGTGGACTGGTGTCTAATGCACAGTCTCCCTTTCTGCTGGCAGTCTAAAGCTATTGGACCAGAACTCCCTTTTGCTTTATGATCTAATTCTTCCTGTGTCCATGGGATCACCTTGTGCTTCGGATCTGGTCTAAATAAGGTCTGCCTATGTCGATCTTCTATCTGGTCCACAAACTTCTTTTCGATGTCTGTTAACAGGCAGGTCAAATTGTGTCTATGGGCATAAGATGTATCTAAGGTAATAGTAGGCACAAAATACGTAGACATCCTCTCTACCGTCTTTTAATAATCGTATTTATTCATGTATTTAAGAACGGGAACTTCTGGAAGTACCACATCATAATTTGAGAAGTAGTACTCGAAATGTGCCTTGCTATAGAACATGCTCAATAACACACTACATGTAATGCCATAGGTCAAAGGTAAATGATGGTATCGAATGCCTTCTTCTACTGATGCTGGCAGTTGCATACACACATAGCAATCTTTCGCTTCCATTGTATCAACATATTCATACAACAAACGAGCATATGCATTCAGCGTGAAATCACCTTTTGATAAATCTACATGTAACATTCGACTAGTTTCCCTAATCATCTCTCTATCTTTTGCGGATGCACCCTCTTCGAACTCTGAAGTAGGTGGGGTAAGTGTCGTCTGTTCCCCATTCCTTTCGGCATCGTGTGACTCAACCAAAGATGTAACAATCACCACAGTTATGACAATAAGCACCACAACAATAAGGGTACCAATTATGCACTTCTGCTTGCGTCTTGGATTTCCAGATTCCATTTTGAACCACCTTAGGTTTCGAGGCGCAAACAAATCAAAGTCTCTTTTCTTCTCTTCTTGCCTTATGTTGTTATTTACGATGTCTTTTTAGTTTCCTTTTCCCATTCTTTTATTGTGATATTCAGTCCTGTACCACTGGCCAATGTAGAGATGTAGTCAGCCCTAGCCCTCAATTCTTCTTCTATTGAAAGTCCCTAAATTTAATCTTCTTCCACTTGGGCCTAGGTTATCTTCTTTCTAAAGCCTATCGAGTTCTTCTGTTAAAGTCCAAGCTTCATCATTAATGATATTAGATCCAAGTTTGGTAAGAACAAGCTGCAGAATTTCTGCACGAATCTCTCCCAGTTCCTGTGCAGTGGGCTGTCGACCAAATGTGGGGAAAGCAACCTGGTTAAGAATCAAAAAGCGCAAACCACTTAGCCTTGGTGGATCGGAGACTGTCAAAGTTAGGATTCCGAAGGCTTCAACTCCAGAAACCAACAGTTGAATATCAATCGACAGGGTGTCCCCTCCGTAACTCACTGTACCAGTCACCAACCTTCCGGAATTCTTCAGTCTCTGCATTTGCAGCCAGGTACGTCCACTCAGGAGAGGCGTACTTTTGAGACGGTACCCTCTCTCTTCTGGATCGTCTTAGACCATCTGGTCTCTCCTCAGTTTCACTTTGATCTAATTCAGACATTTCAGGAATCGGAGCGAGATTTTTCTCAGATGCAAGCCTTATGTTCAGCCTTTCTTTTCTTGTTGGCCACTCTTCTGCTTCCACACCTGGTCTCCTCTCTTCCTCTTGATTTGATCCTTCTGAATCAGGCCGTTCACTTTGATCTGGTTCAAAGTTCACTTCTGCAATCTCATCTATCTCATGATCTGAACTCAACTCTGGAGCAGCTTGATCTTGGTTTTCTTGCTCAGTTGATTGTTCAGCTCCTTCAGGAATTCTTACGACTTGACTTGTTCCTTCGTTCTCTGTGTCATTTTCAGTTGTACTCCTTGAAACAAGAGGAATCGTTGCCTCCTCAGGTTCTGGAACGCGGCGAGTGTGCGAAGCGGGGATCCAGTTTGGTAATCCTCCACACTTCACAGCTGTGCTTGTAACCAAGATCACCTGGTATGGTCCTCGCCAGCGAGCATCAAGGCAGCTCTTCCTCACGTGCTTTCGAACAAACACCCAGTCACCAGGGCTAAGATCATGCAGCAGGTCTCTCGAGATAGATGCAGTTGCAGCCTCGACCTGATGGGACACAGAATTAACCACGTCAGCCAGTCCCCTACAATAATCCAAAACCAAATCATCTGTGATGTTTATCAGTGCTGTAGCTGGCACCATAGGCAATCGCATAGCTCTTCCCATCAATATCTCGTGGGGAGAGAGTCCTGTCCTATCAGGAGTACTACGCAGACTCATCAATACCAATGGTAGCGCATCTGGCCACTTCAATGAAGTTGACGAACAAACCTTCGACACCCTCATCTTGATGGTGCCATTTATCTGCTCCACAAGGCCAGATGCCTCAGGCCTATAACTACAGTGCAATCTCTGATCAATGTTTAGAGCTGTACATAACAATTTCATGATTTCACTATGGAAGTGTGTTCCTCTATCTGTCTCCACTGAGGTCGGAAATCCAAACCGTGGTATCAGTTCCCTTAACAACAGTTTTGCCACTGTGAGACTGTCACATCGTCTAGTTGGATAGGCTTCAACCCAACGTGAAAAGATACACACTACCACCAAAACATATCTCAGCCTATTGCACCTAGGCATCTCGATAAAGTCCAACTGTATCCTATTAAAAGGCCCTCCTGAGCTTCCAATATGACTCATTGCAACCACAGTTCTCTTTCCAACATTAATTTGTTGACATGTAACACACCTGTGACACACTGCTTCAGCATACACACGAAATCGTGGGTTAAACCAAATTTACCTGAACACTCGCACCATGGCATCTATCCCAAGATGAACCACTCCGTGAATCTGCCTTGCCATTGGGCTCAATAAACAATTAGGTAATACTGTCCTCTCATCTGTCGACTCCCAAATGCCATCCTCTCTCTTTTCGCAGCCTGCTCTAATCCACGATGCAACTTCCTCCTCTGGGACTTCATCCTGCAGTTGCTTTACCTCATCCCAGGTATCGGCTATAGCTAACATCATGCTGAACTCAGTCTCTTCTGTGCTCTCTCCTACATATGTTCCATTGAAAACACAAGCATGTATAGCACAAAAACGCGCTACTTCATCGGCATAGTTATTTCCTTTTGTAACAAAGTCCTTTCCCCTTCCATGGGCTGCACATTTTACAACAGCTATCTCTTTGGGTTTCTGCAAAGCTTCCAACAATTGGCGCACAAATTCTCCATTACGGATTGGGGATCCTGAGGACGTTAAAAATCCCCTCTGTGACCATAACTGGCCGAAGTCATGAACCACTCCAAACCCATATTGGCTGTCCGTATATATAGTCACCCAGACTCCATTTGAAATGATACAGGCACGTGTCAAAGCAATAATTTTGGCTACCTGAGTAGAGTATACTCCTTTCAGACAGGCAGCTTCCACCACCCCCAAGATGGTGCACACAGCAAATGCTGCTCTCAAACACCCTTCATTGTCTCTTAAGCATGAACCATCAACAAAAAGAATCAAATCAGTTTCAGACAGAGGTTCATCAACAATGTCAGGTCTGGGTTTGGTAGATAGCTCAGTAACATCCAGGCAGTCATGCTCTTCACAATCCTCTTCCTCCTCTTGCGGAAGAGGTAACAATGTAGCAGGATTCAAGGTGGTACAACGTCTCAGAGTGACATTTTCAGAAGCCAATATAACCTGCTCATACTTTGT
Source organism: Calotriton arnoldi (assembly GCA_963921515.1). Classification (NCBI taxonomy): domain Eukaryota; kingdom Metazoa; phylum Chordata; class Amphibia; order Caudata; family Salamandridae; genus Calotriton; species Calotriton arnoldi. Next base: position 1,687,383 of record CAWUFW010002048.1, read on the forward strand.
AAGTCTGTTATTCGTTAAATACTATGTCTTAGTTCTTGTCATTAACAGCTCTACTGAATGAGGCACATAAACAGTAAGCAGATGACCCATCACTATGCCTTCACATCTCTCAATACTGACACCTGTTGCAGCAACGGATTTGATACATCCGGGCAACGCAGAAGCTACTGGATCTAATGTAGCTGAAAAGTAAGCCACTGGTCTGCGAGCATTTCCATGTGTCTGTACAAGGACCGCTAACGCACATCCTTCCCTTTCACAGCAGAAGAGCGAAAACGCTTTATTATAATCCGGCATTCCCAGAGCTGGAGCGCGACATAGGCTCTCTTTCAGCTTGAGGAAGGCTCTCAGGCAGTCATCATCCCATGGTACCGAATCGCTAATGTCCTTTCGAGTCAATCTCAACAGTGGCTTTGCTTGCAAGGAAAAATTTGGGATCCACTGTCGACAATAGCCGACCATTCCCAAAAACATGCAGACTTCTTTTTGTGTTTTCGGAGTTCCCATTTGCAGAATCGTCTCTATGTGATCTGGTGACACCCTTCGTTTCCCCTTCTTGATCCGGTGACCTAGATACTGAACTTCATTCAGACAATACTGGAGTTTGTTCGGAGACACTTTGTGTCCATTGTCTGCCAAATGATTCAGCAAAGCCACAGTATCAATTCTGCAAGCATCCTCAGTCTCTGAAGCGACCAAAAGATCATCAATATATTGAACTAGGACTGAGTTCTGGGGCATCATCAGCCCTTCAAGATTCTTCTTCAGACTCTGACTAAAAATAGAGGGGCTTTCCGTATACCCTTGAGGGATTCTACACCACGTTAACACACGATCGTCCATCCTAAATGCAAATAAAAATTGGCTGTCTTCATGCAACGGTATGGAGAAAAATGCCTGACATAAATCTATGACTGTAAACCATTCTGCTTCACATGGTATTTGGAACAGAATAACAGCTGGGTTCGGTACCACAGGACAACATGGAATCACGATTTGATTAACTCTGCGCAAATCCTGTACTATTCTGTACTTGCCGCTAGGCTTCTGCAGTCCCATAATAGGTAAGTTGCAGGGACTACCTCGTATCTCTTTGAGAATGCCTTGTGCAATCATAGACTCAATTACAGGTCTTATTCCAGCCACAGTTTCTGGAGTTAATTTATACTGCGGAGTTCGTGGAAATTCTGCACTTGGTTTGACCTATATCTTAACAGGTTAAACCCCTCGAATCAATCCTATCTCCTCACCCGTGAAATCCCACACTTTTGGAGAAACCGAATCTCTCAAATCATGTGGCAACTCCTCTATCGTAAGAACCACGAACATTTCCGTACACAAGCTCATATTAGCCATTTTAAAATCAGCATCATCATCACAGGTTTGCAACTCCACACCCCTCGGAGTGCAAGATATGGTACAATTTAGTTTACACAAAAGGTCTCGTCCCAATAGACAGACTGGGCTTGAATTGCAAACTACAAATTGATGTTTGTCTCGGAACGGTCCTATCCTCACAGGTAACTCATTTGTCAACGGGTTAGTCATTCTCTGATTGGTAACTTCCACCACTTGAATCGTTTGTCCTGACAGGGAAAAATTTGTAACCTCTTCAGTTCTTACTGTGGAGCGCGCAGCTCCAGTATCTAATAAGAAGGTAACAGAGTATCCGTTCACCTCTGCTTCTACAAACGGTCCATTCTGATCTACTTCCAGGATCGCATCCAAAGGGCATTCTTCCTGCACCCCCCTCTGACACTCATGAAGATCTTGTGGTTGGTCAAATCTGTCTCGTATTTCAAAATAGGGCATCTGATGATACACCTGATTATGAGTAGGTATTCTTGGAGGCTGAGGAATCTGCATTGGCGGCTCATATCCTGCCCCATGCATGGACCTAGGTCTAGTTACAGTATTCAAAGTCTCTGACATCTGTCCCTCTCCCTCATTCTGCAATTGATTTGCTGGATTCAATCGACACTCGCGCTTCCAATGCCCGATTTTCTGACAATAATGACAAGCAGTGACCTTCTTTTGGTTCGCCACCCAATCACCTCCTGTACCTGCATCCATTCCCCTGACTCTTCCCTGTCCAGGTTGGGTTACCATCTGTTGACCCATTCCTCTACCACTTCCTCTACCTCGACCCATCGCTCCTCCAACCCCTTGCATCTGATCAGGCCTTTCGGCATTCCTCAATTGCACCAACATCAACTTGTCTTTCAATTTCTTTTGTGCCGATTCTACCTGATCACTACAGTATTTCGCAAAACGCAGGATTTCGTCTACCGTCTTATTCTGCCAACATATCAAATGTGTCTGTATCATCAAGCTAATATCAGATCTTAGTCCTAGCACAAACTTTGAGACAAACTGTCCCATATCTTTCTGCTCAATTGTATCCAATCCACTATGCTGTTTAAAAGCCACTAAAAGTCTCTCATAATAGTCATGTACAGACTCCTTAGAATCTTGAGTAGTACGATCGATTTTAAGCCAATCAACTGTTTGCGGAGCTACCTTGGGTTGTAACCATGTAATCACTTGCTCATATTTCTTCATTACTTCGGGAGAAGGACCATGATTCACCGGATCTCTGGTTGGTTCTACAGCGGGCCAATCAATGGCAACTTTACATGCCATCCATAAATCCCCTGGGACCACTATATCAAACAAGATATTCAAATCAATTCAAAGCACCTTCGAGATCTTGACAAACCGGTCTATTTGCTTATACCAGTCAGCAGGTTTTTCCCTCAGCCGAGGAAAATCATTAGTGAATGCTGCCAAATCACCCCTGCTCCATGGCACATGAACGTACCCCCCATTTTGCACTTCTCTCAGAGGGTAATGTCCTGCTGGTCCCGTCCCTCCACCCGAAGGCGAAGTGTCTCCTATCCCTTTCTTGGCACTTTTCTTTTTGGCCCACCTCTCTTCCCATCTGTCTAAGGCTTTCCACGCTCGCATCCCTATCACCAATTCCCTAATTTGTGCCTTTAATCCTGTTGTTCGCTTCTCTTCCAATTCGTTATCCGTATAATGCAATCTGCAAGTTCCCTGCATCATTTTAGTCTTTGTTAGATCTACCTCATACCTTCTGTCATGATTCACTCCCTGTGCTCTCGTGCCCACCACCAGGGGGCCGAATTGTGGGGCTTTCCAGTATTCTAATATGCTTCCAGACACTCCCCTGTATGCATATCCTGACTTCCAGGCATTTGGACATCATTTAGGAATTGACATCCATTCCCAATCCATGCCGGGTTTTGTGGAAGCCAGTCTGCTCATGCTGGAAACTCCATTATCTATAATCCCCTGCTCATTGCTTTGTCTCCACCCCTGCAGGCCAATGATGGGTGGAGGAATTCAGTTCACCTGTGGCTGGCTGCTGCTAGCCTGCTCACACCTGATGCACGTGATTACTGTGAGCTCTTTTAAGCCCCAGCTCGATTCAGCCCAGTGTTGGTCATTGTAGCTGTATACTGGTGAGGCCGATCCTTGTTTCCAGTGTTTCCTGAGCTTTTGATAACCTTGTTTCCAGTGTTTCCTGAGCTTTTGATATTCCTTGATTCCTGAGCTGTAGTTAATCCTTGTTCCTTGGTTCCTGAGCTATAGCTATTCTTTGTGCCTGAATTAGCACTGCCTGCAGTGCTACCTTGTTTCCTGAGTTCCTGAGCTATAGCTATTCCTTGTGCCTGAATTAGCACAGCCTGCAGTGCTACCTTGTTTCCTGAGTTCCTGAGCTATAGTTATTCTTTGTTCCTGTTCCTGGGCTTCAGCTATTTCTTGTCCCTGATTTGCACTGCTTGCAGTGCTCTCTTGACTCCTTGTTTCCTGAGCTGTAGCTATTTCCTGTTTCCTTGAACCAGTACTGCCTGCAGTGCTACCTTGACTCCTGAGCCTTAGCATTCCTTGTTCCTGACCTGCAGCAGTTTCCCTTCTCCTGAACTAGCACTACCTGCAGTGCTACTTTGACTCCTGAGCTTTTGCTCAATTCTTGCTCCTGCCCCAGCACTGCCTTCTATGCTACTTTGTTTTCTTGATTCCTGAACCTGCACTATTCTAGTTTTCCCCTCATAGCCTCCCCTTCGGTATATCCTTTTCTAGTCCCTGCCTTTCTTCCCATTTCCTTGGTTCCAGTTCTAGTTTGCTGTCTTTCTATTTCTGCTGTCTTGCTTCTGTTACCTTGTATGTTTGTTACCTGCTTTCTGCCAAGTGTGCCCTGTGATTTCCTTCCTTTCCTGTTAAGCACTCCTCCTTGCTAGCTCCTTGTCTATTGTGCTTGTGTTTAGTTCTACCCCTTTGCTGTTACTGCCTTGCGTGTTCCTGTTTGATCGCCAGGATCCGTGGGCACAGCTGACTATCTTGTTCACTGTGAGTATTGTCTTTGAGTTACTGTTATAACATCACCATAGGTATAAGCTCCACAGACCCTGCCTTTGCATACATATCCTATATGTGGGTATTTTCAGTCAGTATCTGTAACAGCAATTGTGGGTGAGGAACTTACTGAGCTTCAGTCTTACCGTGTGGAGCTCCTGAGTGCTTTACCCCACATTCCCTTTATTGTTAATGTTGTATTATATATATGTCTTGCACGTCCGTCCTGGGTGTAGTTAGTCTGAATGCTAAATTGCCTTGTGAGTGCCCTTCCTTTCTGAGTCTTAGCCATCTTGTACAGGCTTCCCCTCTGGATCCCTTTTTCTCCTCTGACTCCTTGTGTGATCCTGGGCAGCGCTGTACTACTCTTTCTGTGCACGGTACGTTTTCTACCCAGTCCCCAGTCCTTGCTCAAGTCCCTGACTGTGTTCCCGACATAGTCCCGGACAGTCCCTGACACCTTCGTGCCAGCTGGGACAATGCATCATGAGCTCGCTTTGCCTTTCTGGTAACGTCTTTAGCTACAAATAGCAATTCGCTTGAATCATATGTGTCAATTCTTTCCCATGGTAAATTCCCTTCTATCACTTCATCTATGTCTGCTTTTAATCTTACCACATCTAACAATGGTGCCTTCATTGCAACCTGTAAAACCTTCTGACCTCTTTCACTTCCCAATTCCTCCCTCTCACAACTTTGTGTTCTCCTTAGGTCCCCACTCTCCTCAATTCTCATAACTGGGCGACTTTCTCTTTCACAACTTCAACTTCTCCAATGATTACCCTCACACACATACTGTGGCCCTAACGGTACCCTAGGTACTTCTTGTCTCAACCCCAATTCATCACTTAATATCTGTGACTCCCTCACCGGTGGAACCCACATTCTGATGTCTGACCTAGAATTTGCCAAAGCTCCTGTTCGCCTTCGTTCTGACCCACTGTCCACTCTTGATGGATCAGCTGTAGCAGGCAGTGGAGTACTGGATTCCACTGGGACCTGAACCATACCTGTCCCACTCATTGTAAGACTCCCTCCAGAGATAGTCTCTTCTTCACCTTGTTCTGTTTGTTGTTGACTTTCCTTTGTTCTATCTCTAGGGTTATATATTGAAACCACCGGTCCAATAGTAACTGGTACCGAAAGAACTTCTGGTAGCCGCATGTTAGAGGCAGTCTCTCCTGACTCCGAAGTTGCGTACCCTGTCCCTCCAGACCCTCCTGGAATATTTGTTCCCACTGAAATCCTCCCTCTTACTTCTGTGGTCTGCTCCTCTGCACCTCTTCGCCCCACTCTTAGAATGTCCTCAGTTTGCTGTGTCTGCTCCGGCTCTGGCCTAGGGTCATAAGGTGGAGGACGTTCTGCTAGCAATCTATCAAGAAAACTGTCATCTGTGTCACTGTCCTCTTCCGTCTTACTCTTTCCTCCAGATCCACCTTCTAGCAGCCGAAAGGGATACAATCGTTCTCCCTCTATGGTGTCTACTCTCCATCTTTTCAGCTGTGCAACCCACCTGGCATCCTGATATGCCTTCATTGCTTTTTTCATTCTTCCCTGAGAAGCTTCCCTTCTCTTTGCCATTGCTGCTCTCATCCAAGCATCCAATGTCTCAAATTGGACTGGTCTAGGCGGAGGTTTCAGAGCAGACATCACTCCTCTTAGCTGATACAGCACCTCCATACGAAATGACCCATAACAAGGAAAAGCCAATTCTCCTTCTTTTTCTGTAATTTTCTGCCAATTTTGAAGCCAAACTATAGTATGGAGTCCTACATTTGTTGCCATATAATGCTCCGGTGTATCCTCAGGCGGAGCTTCTTCTCCTACCCGAGTCACCACTCCTGTGTCGCCTCTACACAAATCTCGCAGCACCTTAAAACATCTCATCATGAAAATCGATTGTTTGCCCTCCAAATTCAATACTCAGCTTCGAACAAACTTCCACCAATCCCAGCGCGGCGTTACACCAACCGACCAGTCCCAGCGTGGCGCACACTGACGTCACTACTCGCTCTTTGCAGCGGCTTACCCTCCTTTACAATTTCATTCGCTCACACATTCACACTACAAGTAACTGTATATCCAAAAGCTATTAAACCAAGTAACTGCTCCTAACACAGTCACAATAACTTGCAGTTACATAAAACAAGTAATTGTCCGTCCTCTAAAAGATCGATAGAACATTCTTACGAGAACATACATCCGCTGTGACCCCCGACCTGCGTTGGACACTTAATCGCCATATTCCACCCCCGGTACCTGGAGCTTTCTATCGCGACGTACTCCTTTCACACAAAGTTCCCTATCACAAGTGGATCATCGATAGCGCTTCACGACACCCACAATTTTGATCAGACAATTACAAAACGAAACTATCCCGGGATCTTGGACTTCTCTTGAGTCCGCTCACCAAACTTTCTGATCCGCACGTGTCCAAACCAGTAAACCGACAAACCCACAATCACTCAACTTGCATCCTTACTGCGCAAGACATCACACAATTATTTCATCACCACAATCTAACACACCTCCATTTCATACTCACGCTACCACTGTTTCCGCCGCACCGTCAACATCCGCCGACATCCATCAATGTCCGCCGTCGTCTACTCCATGTCCAGGGCCTTAATGTTCTTCCGACCCTACTCCTACTCTCTTTCTCCCCTCACTCTTAGAGGCAAACCATCCTCTGCTACCATTTGATTACGCCAACCTTTACTCCTTACTTTCCCTACTAGATTTAATGCCAATGATCTTTTATTTGCCTGCTAAAAGTGGTAGAGGGGAGGAAACGATTCAAGATTATACTTTCAATTTAATCATGCTTAAAAGACCACAGACTCTGAATTTAAGTTTTGTGGATTTATTATAAGGCCAAAAATAATTGAATATAGACACACCTCAATATCAGAGTATATAGGTACAGAAAGATCAATACAGAGCCGATTCTGCGAATATGTCATTCGGCACAGAAGGCATAATATAATGAACTCCAAAATCAAAATACAGCAAAGAATAGAAGCGGAGTCCAATTCTCTTCTCATTTAAGAAAGAGCAAAATCTTTCCCTACTCTGCTCTCAATAAGGATCCTACCTATCTCCCTTGTATCATATCCCAAAGGTGTCAGAACGTGTTGACTTCCTAAGAAGTACTCACATCAAATGAGTCTGATAGCTTAAAGCTATGGAGCTCGCTCTATGATGCTCCTTCTCCTCCGAAAACTGGCAGAAGTCTCTCGAATCTGTCCCTGCGCATCATACAACAGACAATGTTCAACCCACAATACGTCATGTGTTAAACTTTTCCACTTGCAACATTTTTCAGTAAGTTTCCACAGAAGCTTTAATTAAGTCGACTCTTCTTCCAGTGGCCTTGGTTCCCAGATAGGCCAGGCACAAAAAGCAGGTCCTCCCCTCTCGCCTTGCAGTCTTCTTCAAAGACATTCCGGGTATCTCCTTAAATCTAAGAATAACGAGGTCGAATTCCTGCACCTGCAGTAGGATGAGAACACACTGTCTTCGAGCACAACAGAATTTATTTAATTAATTCTTGAGCAACCAAGGAGAAACAAAACTCAAAACAACCTACAATTTGAGCCTACAAATCGGGTAACTTGAACTAAACATGGTTGCACGGGGATGCATGCAGGGGGCACATGGTGTGCCCCCCTGTCTGCATGCACCCCCAGTTCCAGCACGGCATAGCCTTTGCAGTCCATGCCATGCTGGAACGCACAGTGGCTGACCCACGGTTTGGAAGGCAGTGTTGTGGGCCAGCCGCCACAGGACCACCTGCCCGGATTACAACTTGTATTCTGGCGGGTGGTTGACTTTGGCGGTGCGGGAGCGGGGCATTGGCGTGCCATCCTGCTCCCGCACTGCCAAAGTCGTAATCAGTCCCTTAGTGTGGGAAAGCAATGTTACATTACTGAACATGCAACAGCAACTCACCAAAACACATATAGACCAGTAACCAAGGCATACAACCCATTGTCGGACCCACGGTGGTAACCTACTTTCTGTAAGGAATTTTTGGCTGACCCTTAGAAGCAAATCAAACAGTAATTCAGTTAAGACTTAAATCTACACCGAGCAAATGAAAATAAAAAATTATCAAAAGAGGTCACGTCTCGTCTATGAAAAAATGCATAAGAAAATATAACAGGATGTTGCTGAAGTATCAAAAATAAAAGTGGCCTAAATCATCAATCTAGAATTTGAGTTCAGTTCTAAGGGCAATTTGACTTCAAACCAGCGGCTTCAACCACACTCTCTCATCAGATGAAGCATCTTCAACTTTGTAGCAAGCTGGCTGAAAAATATAGGGTTGCGGAGGGGCTTGCTTTCTTCCTCACTCTTCCCTGTTTCTTGTTACCTATTGCTATGTGCATAATCCAGTGCTCTGGCTTGAATCTGTTCACATGAAATACATGGTAAGAGTCTATTGTGAATCGGATGTCAATTAAGTAATTTATATGACAGAAATTCTTTAGGACCATTAACGACACAACGAATAAATGATATAATCCTTCTAAATTAGCACATATACTTGTATGTTTGTACGTGGTATTTCTAGGGTGCAAACCTTGCCAAAAGGCAATGGAGCGACAGTGGCAATGTGATCATAACATTTCTTAATGAGTTCATGGATTTCACTCTGCTTTAAGCATGAACTTGGCCATCTTCTTTCAAAGGCCCAGCAGATAGTCCAACACATCTCCAGTGAGTGACCTCATGTTTACTCACCATTCTTGATTGAAAAAGACGTGTGGACCACAAATATGCCTAAAGGACAGGTCAAACAGGTTGCACTCCACTCACCCCTGCAGCACATCTCAGTAGGCAAAAAAAACAAATCACAGGTGAGGGTGTCCAATCTTCCCCTCAGTATGGCTATTAGCATGTCCATTATAAAGCATTCAACCAGACTGTTTCCACAGTTGGTACACTATGGAAAACCATACACAGCGCCTTCTTTATGCAGATATTAAGGGACCTATTCACAAACTGTAATTTATAGTATTTTAGTGGTGCTACAATAGTACGGCCAATGTATTGCAAAATACTTTTCACATACCTACCTGCAGAGGTCTGTGCCTCCGCTTCTCCTATATTTTCTGTGTAGAAATCTATGACCCAGTTGCAGAGATCTCTGCACTCATAAGTATGCATTTTATTAGTAAATGTGGGAGCAACATAGGGGAGTGGCTGGAAAATGGGGAATACTTACTAATACTGAACAGATCAAAGGGTCATCGTGGGTGTGCATTTAAAACTGGTGAAAATGTACATTGCCCTTTGCCCTTAAGCCTTCTATGTGCACATACAATGCATTTGTACCCCTTACCTTAATTCAGTGGCACACAGTTAAGAAAGTGGCAAGCACGTTTAGGAATTGAAGCACTGTTTTGACTTGTAGTCTCTTCAGTGGCTAAACGCCTTGGTTGCCTCAGTGCCAGGAGTCAGGCCTGATGTCCATGATTCAGTACACAAGTCAGCCTGTGGTTGTAGAGTGTGTTCTTATGCTTTCCACATCACCTCACCAAATACTCTTGTTTGCTTGTTCATTTTTTCTTTTTTTGGCGGTGTCACCTTGCTCGTACCATATAATCAGGGTGTTAGAGCGCTTGTCAGTGTGAGGTACATGCTAGTTTACCATGGGTTCATAAAGTAACAAATCCCCCCCCTTCCCCCAGGCCATTGACGTAAAGGTACAGTATATAAGCAAAGTGGGACAAACCAAAAGGAGGATTGAGTTTCTTTACATTCTTTACAACTTTCAAATTTACAAGTGACATTTATGAGGTCAGGACATGTGATCAGATGGAGTTCCTTGCTTCACAAAGTGCACTGCTGTTGGAATAGGAAGTAGTTCAGTTCATTCTCAAAGGATTCGTGGACTGGATTTGATCTGGTCTCGGTTGGGATGGAATTCCAGACCCTTACGGCAGTCCTTGAGAAGGATGGAATGAGTGTTCATTGTTTTCTGAAAAACTGATGGTCTAGATTTTTTTACGCTATGTATTTGGATGTACCTGTGTGAAAGATACTGTATACAATGCTGTTTAGTTTGAAGATGCTTTTCGCTTAAATAAGTAAACACTGTAGGATAATAAATATAGGGTTGATGTGGTTAGAGCATTTGATTGCTGAAACTAGTCGAGCTGTGGTGTGAAAAGCCTCCTTCATTGGAGCTATGTGAGTCTTTGGAATCCCAGTCAATGGGTAGATTTCATATCTAATAATATAATTGTTCACTTGGCTAATATGCCTGGAAGATGGTTCAGTGAGCTAAACATTTGCCACTGATAAATGCCCTGATCTGAAGGCCACAAGTTGAAATTCTGATATGGCAGGATATGGAAGACTCAGCCTTCCATACTTTTGAAGTCGGTAAATTCAGTGTCCTAAATTGGCCAATAGTAACATCTAATATTTAGAGCACTTAGAAAGAGCAGAAGTGTGTTATGAGGCACCACATAAAAAAGAAGCAAGTTATTATTGTTATTGTCCTTCTTACCCTTTCACGTGGTCCTTCCACTGAACCATTTTCTTATGTTATTAATTACCATCTATTTAACCATTAACACTTTATACTTACTAGTTCTTCTCACTAATTTTGCCCACTATTTGTTGGTTTTCCTCAAATAATGAACTTGAGTTTTTTGGATAATGAGATTAAAACACAGAACAAAGACATCTTATCGAACATGTGTGGAACCAGTTAAGTATTTCTTTTGCTACCTATCTATCTATCTATATCTATATATATCTATATATATATATATATCTATATATCTATATATATATATATATATATGTATATATATATATATATAGATATAGATAGATAGATAGATAGATAGATAGATAGATATATATATTACCTACTGGCGGTCACGAGTAGGTAGTTATAGTTAGGACCTTGTTTCTATTTAAAAGCGTTTTTCTTATGCCAATATCTTTGGCGCCGTTGGACCAATCTTCCCGAAATTTTCAAAACTAATGGGGCGGTCAGGTCAGCTCCTGTGTTGAAAGTTTCCGGGTGATTTGTCAAGCGGGCCGAGAAAAAGGGGGTGTCTCTCCATGTTAATTTCCATAGGAAACTTTAGACACGGCTACAGGCTGAACTGCTGAACGGAATTACACCAAATTTAGAAAAAAGGTAACCCTTGGTCCAGTAAGCACTCTTTTTGTTAAATGGTGTAAATCCGTTCAGTAGCTGCTGAAAAATGTAAACATTTCTCAGAAATCCATATATCTCAAGTCTGTGATCTGATTGGCTGCCAACAGTTCCAACTAGGAAGTGTTGGCGGTCATCTTGTGACTCGGTTGAACCGAGTCACAAGAAAAAAGGTAAAAAATGGACAAAAACAAGAAAAGGGGGCAGGGTAGAAACACCCTGACCCCCTAGGCCTGCTCAGGGGGTCCCACAATTTTTAAAAAAACAAAGCGCGGTCTCCCGCGCCTCATTTTCTTTAAGCCCTTGGATGGACCAGGTCCCGGGGCAACTACAAATGAGATGCGGGGGCTGTTTGTAAAATGCAGAGGGCCACACGGCCCCCCGCAGCCCCGGGAACCACCACCACCCCGGGGCTTTGTTTCTAAAATGAATGTGTGGGGGGCTCTTTCCCCCCACAAAGCACCGTAAACCGCCACCTCACCGGGGCTATTTTCAATAAAATACATGGGGCCATGCACCCCCGCTGCCCCGGGGAACACCACCTCCCCGGGGCTACAGAGAAGATGGAAGGGGGCCGCATGGCCCCTTCCCGGAGCCCTTCATGGCCCTGGGGACCGCCAACCCCAGGGCCAGCTCCAGCAATGTCCCGGGGTGCCCACCTCTGGGACATTGCAGTTTGCTATGGCATGGCAGGAGCCATAGCAAACTCTACTTTGCTTCATGGAACCGAGAGCATGGAGAATGCTCTTGCTTCCATGAAACAAAGCAGGATTGCTTTTGGGCAGAGGGAGCTGCATGTTTGCAGCTCCCTCTGCCCAAAAGAAATTCTGGCTCCACAGTCACTCATGCATGCCCTCACACACACCCATACAGACACTCATGTATCCATTCACACACAGTTACAGTCACACCCACTCAGATCACACATGTTAGAGACAGTATCACTCATTAGTAGTACAACTAATATACTAATCTAACTTTTGTAGTAGGTTAGTATATATGTTTAGCACCCATTAACTCTTAAAGCACTCACACTCACTTGATGTCGTCAGTGATGTCATTTTAGATGTCATCAGTGATGTCACTGACCCTGTCATGAGTGATGTAATATGTGAGGTCATAAGCAGTGCATTGCAGGAGTGTAAGTTATAATTAGCTCAGGTAACTATAACTGCTGAATTTCACTGGTTTTGTACGAGTGAAATTGGAGTCTAACTATAATGTCCCTGTAACCTTTGTTTTTTCAGTGAATTTATAAGGCTTCTTTTAATTCTATTTGCTAACTATAAAGTCCCTGTAACCTTTGTTTTTTTAAGTGGATTTATACACACAAACAGGATTGAATACATCTGCCTTGCACTATCCTGTACTGCGGCTACCTGAGTGTGCACTCCTTCTTTGGACGCTGGTATGCTATATATATATATGTGTATATATATATATGTGTATATATATATATATGTATATATGTATATATATGTATATATGTGTATATATATATATGTATACATATGTATGTATATATATATATGTACAACACATGGTAACTCGCATGAGACGCACTCGAGCTTCCACAAGGTTACCAGCCTTTTTTTGCAGTAGGTATGGACACGCACAGTTAGCAGGTAAAATCAGCAGCTTTCCAAAACGCCGACGCGTTTCGAGTTTCCTCTTCTTCTGGGGCTATCGGAAAGTTCGTGCGGTGGTAGGCAACTCCCCTTAGTTATAGAGTCCTGCCTGATGGCAACATGAAGACTTATGGGAATTGTAGTGCCTGATTATTCCATAAAATTAAAGTGCACTAATCACTGCCAGTTAAAGCCCGGAGTGGGCCCCCACATACTTGAGTGTCCTCAATCCTACGTTTCAGCCCCACAATGCGGACGGTGAATCCCTTCCACGTGGCCCCCTTGGAATACTGGGGTGGTGCAGTCTCGGCGGACGAGCCTCCGCCTCAATATGGACAACACATGGTAACTCGCATGAGACGCACTCGAGCTTCCACAAGGTTACCAGCCTTTATTTGCAGTAGGTATGGACACGCACAGTTAGCAGGTAAAATATATATGTATATATATATATGTATATGTATATATATGTATGTATGTATATATATATATATATGTATATATATATGTATATATATGTATGTATATATATGTATATATATATATATGTATATATATATGTATGTATGTATATATATATGTATGTATGTATATATATGTATATATATGTATATATATATATATATATGTATATATATGTATATATATCCAAAACCACCTCCTTCTGTCGAAGTTGATGAGGAGACACAGCGGGACTTGTGAAGACCATTTATTTAAACAGGCATGACGCATTTCGGTATTAAACCTTTCTCAAATGCCATATGTTTTAAAAGTGCCTCTGGTGCTGACAGTTCCTGAGTGAGTCTCTTTATATCGCCCCAATGCCTGAAGTAGTATGGAGCGCACCTGGGTCACGTTATGCGGAGTCACTTCAAGCAATACATTATTTTGAGACTGCAATACCCAGCATGCAGTTTGTCCATCGTGCTGGTGTGTGATTCCGTTAAGCCGGTATTTTCTTTATGTTCCAAGGTAGGAAACCGACTTAAAGCGTGACCCGGTTGAAACTGAAGCGCTGTGCTGGGCAATAATGGTCTTAACATCCCACACTTCCAACCTCGCAATTCCATCGGTAGCAGGTCCGGAGACGCCATTAAGGTAGCAACTTCTCTCCATGTAAGTATGGACTGCACATTGTCAGCATGTTCTCTGTTCTCTCTGGAATGCAGGTTGGTCCGGGAAAGTGCCATTGATTCCCTAGACTCTTGTGGAAGGGCCATCCTCGCGTGTCAGTGGCAGCACGCAATATATCCAAAAACCACCTCCTTCCGTCGAAGTTGATGAGGAGACACAGCGGGACTTGTGAAGACCATTTATTTAAACAGGCATGACGCATTTCGGTATTAAACCTTTCTCAAATGCCATATGTTTTAAAAGTGCCTCTGGTGCTGACAGTTCCTGAGTGAGTCTCTTTATATCGCCCCAATGCCTGAAGTAGTATGGAGCGCACCTGGGTCACGTTATGTGGAGTCACTTCAAGCAATACATTATTTTGAGACTGCAATACCCAGCATGCAGTTTGTCCATCGTGCTGGTGTGTGATTCCGTTAAGCCGGTATTTTCTTTATGTTCCAAAGTAGGAAACTGACTTAAAGCGTGACCCGGTTGAAACTGAAGCGCTGTGCTGGGCAATAATGGTCTTAACATCCCACACTTCCAACCTCGCAATTCCATCGGTAGCAGGTCCGGAGACGCCATTAAGGTAGCAACGTCTCTCCATGTAAGTATGGACTGCACATTGTCAGCATGTTCTCTGTTCTCTCTGGAATGCAGGGTGGTCCGGGAAAGCGCCATTGATTCCCTAGACTCTTGTGGAAGGGCCATCCTCGCGTGTCAGTGGCAGCACGCAATATATCCAAAAACCACCTCCTTCCGTCGAAGTTGCTGAGGAGACACAGCGGGACTTGTGAAGACCATTTATTTAAACAGGCATGACGCATTTCGGTATTAAACCTTTCTCAAATGCCATATGTTTTAAAAGTGCCTCTGGTGCTGACAGTTCCTGAGTGAGTCTCTTTATATCGCCCCAATGCCTGAAGTAGTATGGAGCGCACCTGGGTCACGTTATGCGGAGTCACTTCAAGCAATACATTATTTTGAGACTGCAATACCCAGCATGCAGTTTGTTCATCGTGCTGGTGTGTGATTCCGTTAAGCCGGTATTTTCTTTATGTTCCAAGGTAGGAAACCGACTTAAAGCGTGACCCGGTTGAAACTGAAGCGCTTTGCTGGGCAATAATGGTCTTAACATCCCACACTTCCAACCTCGCAATTCCATCGGTAGCAGGTCCGGAGACGCCATTAAGGTAGCAACGTCTCTCCATGTAAGTATGGACTGCACATTGTCAGCATGTTCTCTGTTCTCTCTGGAATGCAGGGTGGTCCGGGAAAGCGCCATTGATTCCCTAGACTCTTGTGGAAGGGCCATCCTCGCGTGTCAGTGGCAGCACGCAATATATCCAAAAACCACCTCCTTCCGTCGAAGTTGATGAGGAGACACAGCGGGACTTGTGAAGACCATTTTTTAAACAGGCATGACGCATTTCGGTATTAAACCTTTCTCAAATGCCATATGTTTTGAAAGTGCCTCTGGTGCTGACAGTTCCTGAGTGAGTCTCTTTATATCGCCCCAATGCCTGAAGTAGTATGGAGCGCACCTGGGTCACGTTATGCGGAGTCACTTCAAGCAATACATTATTTTGAGACTGCAATACCCAGCATGCAGTTTGTCCATCGTGCTGGTGTGTGATTCCGTTAGCCGGTATTTTCTTTATGTTCCAAGGTAGGAAACTGACTTAAAGCGTGACCCGGTTGAAACTGAAGCGCTGTGCTGGGCAATAATGGTCTTAACATCCCACACTTCCAACCTCGCAATTCCATCAGTAGCAGGTCCGGAGACGCCATTAAGGTAGCAACGTCTCTCCATGTAAGTATGGACTGCACATTGTCACCATGTTCTCTGTTCTCTCTGGAATGCAGGGTGGTCCGGGAAAGCGCCATTGATTCCCTAGACTCTTGTGGAAGGGCCATCCTCGCGTGTCAGTGGCAGCACGCAATATATCCAAAAACCACCTCCTTCCGTCGAAGTTGATGAGGAGACACAGCGGGACTTGTGAAGACCATTTATTTAAACAGGCATGACGCATTTCGGTATTAAACCTTTCTCAAATGCCACATATATGTATATGTATATATATGTATATATATATATATAGTCATATTCCTTGGCTGGGTAAGACACAAACAAGCCCCAATCAGGCTGAACTTAGAAGCAATGTGCAACACATCCAACAGTAAAACTGTGAAAACACCACACAAAAAGAATCCCACAGCAGGTTACATACATAGAACTTACTTTAATAAACAAAACAAGAAACAAAACAACAAAAATTCAACTAGTAGAAACAGAGATATTGAATTTTAATGTTTTTAGAGAAAATAGTGCCAAGAGGCGTGAAGCACCAACAGTAACCCTGGGCATAATACTTCGCTACGCTCACGGAGCATGCAAAGTTTGTGCTACTACGCACTACGCAAATTGCACGTAGTAGAGTGAATAACTGTGCTAATTGACGTAGCGTAGCAGTAGTTAAATAAACACCTTCAAATGCTTTGATAAAGCAATTTTCTATGCTAAAAAGCATATAACCAATTCACAAAAATGAATTTTGACAATAAAATATCAAGCAATGAGAGAGGTGATGATTTTGGAGTCCCCCTAACCTAGGGGAGGACCAAGCAGATGCCTTGAACACAAAAAGCATATCATGTGAACGATTCAATGGTGGTCCCTTCCTCCTAGGACCACCCCAAGCACTGTTATGGGCAAAAATACAATCCCAACCAAAGGCCCTGCAAAGCATTATGGGACGAGATTAGCAGTGGGCAGTGAATATTATAGTTTCCAATATCAAAATAATTCTACAAAGAGCTGCAGTTCAACTAGTCGTTACTAGGTGTCCCTCACAAGTCAAATGCAAAAGCATTGAAATTATTAATACATCAAGCTGCAGTTCCACTAGTCGTTACAAGATGTCCCTCACGAGTCAAATGCAAAAGTATTGAAAATCTTTCATGAGGCTTTTGCATTTGACTCGTGAGGGACATCTAGTAACGACTAGTGGAACTGCAGCTCTTTGTAGAATTATTTTGATATTGGATACTATAATATTCACTGCCCACTGCTAATCTCGTCCCATAATGCTTTGCAGGGCCTTTGGTTGGGATTGTATTTTTGCCAATAACTGTGCTTGGGGTGGTCCTAAGAGGATGGGACCACCACTGAATGGTTCAAAAGATGTGTTTTTTGTTTTCAAGGCATCTGCTTGGTTTTCCCCTAGGTTAGGGAGGATCCTAAAATCATCACCTCTCTCACTGCTTGTTAATTTATCGTTTTCACTTTTGTGTAGTAACTATATGCATTTTTAGCATATAAAGACAGAGATATTTATTTTATCTTAATTTGCACTGTACAAGGTGCTTTTGGCAATTATTGTACAGTGCAGTCAAGCACACAGATACGCACTACGCAATGTGCAGAGCTACGTGTAGTTAAAAATGTACTTCACGTAGCTACGTGAAGTGCTACTACGCAAACTACGCCCAGGCTTAACCAACAGTCGAAATCTGGTTATGCCAGACGGGGACAAAGTCACAAGTTCAGGCAGACCGCAATGTAGCACGGGCCAGCTACAGGGACCCAGTTGGGCCCGCTGTACAAAGTACCTTCAATCCTGGTTTGTGGATCGTTGAATTGGTTCCGAGATGCAGCGAGGCTGCGATGCAAGGCACTGTTATGTATGCGCATGAAAGAAAGAAACCACAGTATCGGAGCTTCGCTGAGGCAGAGCGTAGTTTCAAAAGAACCTGACACTCCGCCTGTTTATATAACGGTGCAAAAAGAAAAACACAAGCACCGGGAGCTGGCTGATTTCCAGCTCCATTTGAATGGCACCAGAATTTGGGGTGCCTTCCATTCAAGGAGGACTTGAACCTCCATTTGAAATAGGCTGAACTTGTTCACGACACCTCGTAATACATGAGAGCACTTATGAGGTGGCATACCAAGCAACAAGTGAATAAAGTAAAATATCCCCTACAACGTCAAGCCCTGAGGAAGACCTTCCTTAAAGCGAAAGGCCCATCTAGAAGTTTGAAACGCGTCAGCGTAATTTTAAGAATCTGAGGGCTCCCAGCATTTGCTACAAGGGACATAAATATGTAAAAATTAGTGAAAAGAATGGAAAGAACTAGATCTCTTTCATTCAATGGTTTCTTGAACATTCTATGTGCACCCTAATCCTGAGAGGGCCTTCCGGCAACCGCCGGATAATACAGCTGTGAGTGATAGAATAAAAATATATACCTACTAGAGAATTAATTTAAGGTAATTTCACTACATAAGGGATACCCTAATTATATGTATATGTGTAGTTTGATTACTAAACAAAAGTACAATATATGCATAAAAAAGCATAGTATATATGTTGGACACTTATTATTTTTGTTGTTCAATAACCTTTATATATTCATGTAATTGTCATCCATTTGAAAGTCAAAAGTTTACAAACTTTTATCAGTTTTGCCATTTATATGTTAGTATATGAATGTTGTCATTTATATGTTTATACAGCATTGTCCTGCGTTTTTGCACCAATATAATATTTGAGGACTGAGCAGTCCTTAGAGAACAAAGGGGCTCATTACGAAGGCGGTGAACTCGCCACCGGCAGCCTGCCCGTGGCGGATTCACCGCCATCACAAAGCACTTTTCCACCCGCCAGATTACGATGGCGGGCAGTGTGCATGGCACGGGTCCGACTCAGGCAATCGTTACGATTGCCTGGCGGCCCGGAAAGCATACCTAGAATGGTGGCAGTGCCTAGCAGGCACCGTCCGCCACATTAGGATGCTTCATCCGCGCCAGCCTTGAATGGTGGTTCAACCGCCATTCAAAGGCTGGCAGGGATTGACTTTGGGGGCCCGTAGTGGGCCCCCCTTCAGCAGGGGCACTCCAGTTTTGCACTTGGGGGGCACCAGAGGTGCCCCCCAACATTTCCATGCTCCATGTGGCAGGCACCTCGTGGTGCCAGCCACGTGGTGCAGGGAAATGCAAAATTTGCATTTTTGCCATTGCGGCGGGTGCTGCAGCCTGCAGCACCCTCCGCAATGGTAAACATGCCCAATGTGGCCGCCACCGTGGCGGTCGCATTGTAATTCCATGTGCAGGACTGCCGCCATATAGGTGGCTGGTCCCAATTCCCGTGACAATGGTGGACGGACTAAAGTCCGTCCGCCATCGGAATGACCCCCAAAAGTATTTTATGTGGTCCAGAGTGTTAGGTTTCTTTAAAGTTTTGTGTCAACTGTATGTCTATACATACACATTTGATGTGGTCCTTAATGCAAGAAAGCGTGGAACAGTAGTGGGAGGTTTTCTATACAAATGAAAGATAGAGTAAACATCTCCAATAAAAGTCGGAATCGAGAGGTGCGGAATTAGAACGTAGCCTCTTCAGAAAAATGTATTGTATCAATGGTGTGATGGGTTCTCTTTGTTTTCTTGCAGATCCACACGTAGCATTTTATTTACAGGTCCCAGGCACAGGTAGTGCCACTGTACTGGGTAATTATAAGTAAAATAAACATGCCAATTAGGGAGAAGCCAATATTAGCATGTTTAGAAGAGAGAGCACAAGCACTTTAGCACTGGTTAGCTGTGGTAAAGTGCTTTGAGTCCTAATACAAGGAAAAATGAGGTCAGACAAAGTGGGGGATGAAAGCAAAAAGTTAGGGGAAGACCACCCTAAGGCTGACAGGTCTAACAGGATGTTGTTCCAGATTTTGGGTGCACAGGTAGAAAAGGCTTCTTGCCTTTCTCTTTCACTTTTACAGTTGTCTCAAGCATGATGGTGTCCTGGCTGCAGGTTTATTGAGAGACACCAGAAATGGTGAGCTTGTCAGTGAGATAGCCGGAGTGCTGGTCATGATTACTTTGTAAATTATGTAGCTGGTTTTGAAGACGGTGCTGGCCAGCAAGGGGAGCCAATTGAGTTCTATTTAATATTGGTGTTATCATTACTCTCCAGGTCCTCGATAAGGCATGCTATGGTATGTAGGATGCCCCTCCCGAGAGACAGTGTAAATTCTTTGAGGCCATTAAGCTGGACATATTCACCAGTCCTATGCAAGTGTGCAAGAATCTGAATAATAGTTCTGAAGTCACTTTATGGGATGAATGGTTTAACTTTATTCAGTAGAGAGAGCTTGTACCAGGCCATCAGCATTTTCTTGCAGTTTGTTCCTTGATGTGAGATTGGTGTCTAGTTTGAACCTAAGTGACTTCGTATTGGGTGAAAGTTGTGGTTCATAGCTGTCAAGGTTCATGTCATTGAGCTAGGCTTGTACTATTTCTTGCTTGTTATTTTGTGAAAATAACAGGTTTCATGCTTGAGGTAGGGGTTGGATATCCAGGTCTGGGTGATTTGAAGACAGTGTTTCACCCCCTAGATTTATATTGGTGAATATTGATGCTGGTATCAGTGAGTACTGCTTAAAGATGATGACGGTCAATATAGAACGCTCTCGGACTCCAGAGATTATTCTAATCTTTTGGGTCCTGGAAATTCCCATATGAACGACTGACTTAGTATCAGTTGGAAAGGTAGGAGGAGAGCCATTGAAGGGCATTTCTAGTGAAGCCCCCATTTGAGGCATCAGTGTGTGGATGATGGTGGGGTAGTCAACGTTGTCAAAGGCTGCTGAAAGAGCCAATAATAGCATGAGGCAGATGTTGACTTCATCTGGGGCCAGTAAGGCATCATCTTCGATGTATGTGTAGCTG
The DNA here is from genome assembly GCA_963921515.1 of Calotriton arnoldi. Classification (NCBI taxonomy): domain Eukaryota; kingdom Metazoa; phylum Chordata; class Amphibia; order Caudata; family Salamandridae; genus Calotriton; species Calotriton arnoldi. The sequence goes on from CAWUFW010002048.1 coordinate 1,708,417, forward strand.
TTTCCTTGCTTCAGCATGCTCTCAAGCCTGATTGGTGGTTGCAGGCAGTGATCACCACCTAGTTTTAAGGAATGAGACTTTGACACAGACAAGAAGAGAGAGATAAAGACAAAAAAGATTGGAAAATAATGACACAGGGAAAATCTAGGATGCAAATAGTCTACAAGAGAAAAGATTAAAAAAAAGGACTGTTGGACTATGAAACAAAGGGGCTTATTTACAAGCCCCTTGCGCCGGCGGTATGTCACTTTTTGCCATTTTAAAAGTAATGCACTGGCGGTGCAAGGGGCTTGCAAATAAGCCTCAAAGAGGCATGAGTTTAAGTTAAGACAAGGCGAACTTTGGGGCATATGCACAAGGAAATGGTGCAGTGTGGCGTTGCCGCAAAATTTGCAGGACTGCGTCATTTAAAAAAACACAGGGATGCACCCTATGTACAAGAAAACTGCACACCCCTGCGTTTTCCCTTGTGCTGGCGCTAAAAATAGCTGCCTAGCACCAACACAGACACCCTTGCACCAAGGGGCCTTGCATTTCAGGGATGATTGTTTATGTGCAGGAAGGTGTCCCTTCCTGCACACAAATAATCAATAATGCCGATTTGCTACTTCTGTGTGTGCTGCATTCTGCAGCACACATAGAAGTAGCAAATCACCATTATTTAAGGATTGTTTTTGTGCAGGAAGGGAAACTTTCCTGCACAAAAACAATCATTAATGGTGTTTTGCTCTTTCTATGTGTGCTGTAGAATGCAAAAAAGGGGAGAAATAAAAGAATTTCTCCTCATTTCGCCAATCTAACACCTGCTTTTTAGCACTGCCTCAGATTTACACATCCAAGTAAATCTGGGGCAGCATCAAAAAGCAATGGGTGTTGCAGTGGGATGTCCACAGCAACACCCAATGCACGGCCCTGTCACGCAGATACCTGCTTGGAAGGGTACCATATTTACAAAGGATAGGATAGGATAGGATAGGATGACACTACTAAAGTGCAGTAATACTCGAGGGTGTCAATGCGCTGTAGCAGACCAAGAGGAAACAAGATGAGAGGCGGCCATGCAGTGAAAGCTAAGACGAAAAAAGCCAGGTTTCCAGATGTTTTTTAAAAGCCAAGAAAGAGTCCGCGTTAGAGATGTAAGTGGGTAGGGAATTCCAAAACGTGGTGGCTGCTACCGAAAAGGAGCTGCCACCCCATCTGGTCCTACGAAATTTAGGGATCTCAAGTTTTTTCTGTGAGAAGGATCTCAAATGCCTCCCTGGAACATACCATTGAAAAGAGACTTCAAATATGAAGTGCTCTTACTATGCAAGGCCTTAAATACTATGCTGAGAGCATTAAAGCAGATACGTTTCCTGATGGGGAGCCAGTGAAGAGAACAAATCCCATTCCTGGCTGAAAGATGGTTGGGGATTTTCGCCGTGTTCTGTACCACCTGGAGTTTATTAAGGGAAACACTGTTGATATTTAAGTACAGAGCGTTGCAGTAGTCTAGCCGAGAAGTGACCAGGGCAATAATAATTGACTGGTGCAGCTCAGAGGGAATAAAAGGCATAACCTTTTTCAAAATCCTCAGGATGCAGAAACATGTGCTGACCGTGCGACTGATCTGGGCATCAAAACTCAGAACATCATCAAAGATGACCCCCAGGTTTTTGGCTGTCCTAACAGGGACAGGGAGGGGACCGCAGACCGCCCGCTGTTATGTTCTAGGTCTTAAAGTCAGTGTTCTCGGCAGTGGAACACTCGCGGATAAAGACCGCAACAATTTGGGGCACGTAGGCCGTAATAAATGAGAGCACGCTAAAGTATGTGTTTCACTGTCTCCGCGTGTGCCGGCTCTCAATGCCTTGCGCACGCGCACAGTCTTTTATTAACCATGCCCGCACAGCGCAGGCCAAACAGTATACATACTCGGGGGAAGGCGCAGCTCTCCCCCGAACGTAAAGGCACAGTGAACGCATCCATAACAAGATATCGCGATGCAAAATATAACATTCCGCCCCAAAATAAGTGGTAACACAATAATGAAGACAAGCAATTGTTCAGGAATAACAACACATTATGACATTTCAAAAAAGCATGCGCCAGTACAAAACCAAGTACGACATATCTGTTCACTCAGCAATACTCTCAGCAGTGATGATCTCTCAATCTACTGGAAGGCTCAGGGTTCTTCCTGAGATTATATTGTGTACGTGTCTCACGACAGTCTTGGCTCCCTTGAGTGGTCACAAGAGTCTCAGACGACTCCGGGTTCACTACTTGAGAGGGGGTAGACAACTTATCACCCCCGCCTTGAGGTGTTGCTGACTCACCTTCCGACCAGTCCTCTGCATCGCAATCATCAGACCCTTCATTCAGGTCATCCAACCCCTCTGCAAAACATCCAGGATACTTTTTGAAGGCGGACACATTTCGGGTGACCAGTTCTAGGCCTCTTTTTACGGTGACTTGGGTGCCACGAATTTGCACAATGCGCCAAGGAACTTTTTCAAAAGGAAGCCTGAATTTGCTGCCGGGATGTCGGTCTTGAATTAGAACCAGATCATTTACTTTTAGCGGGGACACTTTAGCTTGGCGCAGCTTGCTAACATGGGCATTTGACTTTTTCCCCCGACAATCAACCTCATGATCATTGATCTCATCAGGAACCCATCTGGGGTGGTGCGGGATAGAGTCACTCACCACTCGCCCCATTGACAGACGCCCCGGGGCACGACCAGTAGAGGTATGAGGAGTTTGTCGACAGTCCCTTAGAAAGGAGTATATTGACTGTTCCACAGAGTCTCCATTGGCCACAGCTATGCGGATAACCTTGTTCAGAGTTCTTATAAAGCGTTCTGCTTCTCCATTTGCCTGTGGCCATTTTGGCGTTATCTTTTTATGCACAATTCCCAAAGATGCGAGATACGATGCAAATTCCTGACCCTGAAAAGGAGGAACATTGTCAGTTTTGATCTCTCTGACAAGTCCATGAGTGGCCATAACTTTTTCTAACTTTGGGATAACTTCTCCTGCGCTTAGTGACGATAACACTTCCACCTCAGGGTACTCGAGTAATCATCAATTACTACCATGGAGTGCTTCCTATCCGGGAGACTCCCAAAGTCCATGCTAACACTCTTCCATGGGCCCTCAGGCCGCTTGTCCATGGCAATCGGTGCTGGAGGATTCGGCCCACCAGTAGCCTGACACCACGGGCATGATCTCACCACCTCCTCGACCTTGTCATCCATGAGCGGGAACCAGACCTTGGTTCGGAGTCGTCCTTTCGTCTTTACCATCCCTTGATGGCTGGCATGTGCTAATCCAACCACTCGGTCCACTAGAGTTGATGGGATCACCAGTCTGTGACCTCGCATCAGGCATCCATTTGGATCTGCACTCAATTCATGTCTCACATGGTAGAGACTCTCAACCACTTTCTTTACCTCAGGAGTGAATGTTACCCCTTGACCTTTAAGGACCTGCCATTTGTTGGTTTTCACCGCCTCCAACGCCTTTTGAAGACAGTCATCCAAAGCAGTACTTGACACTACTGTTCCAACGATATGGGCAGCGGACGGGAGCGATCTGATATGTAACGGACGTATTCCTCCGTTTCTTCAGCTTCCTCTACCTCACTCATAGTAGCTTCTCTGGGATGACGGGACAGATAGTCTGCCGGATTGCTCGTCCCTGGATGGTATTTGATTTTGCAGTCGTACTCCTGCAGCTGCAGCATCCACTTTTCTATGCGAGGGGGAGGCTTAGAGGCAGTTCCGGTGAACAACGGGAGAAGAGGCTTGTGGTCTGTGGTTACCAGGAATGGTTTTCCATATACATATAAGTGGAAATGTCGGCACCCAATGCACTGCAATCACCTCCTTTTCTATTTGGGAGTACCTCTGTTCGGTTGCCATCAAAGACCTGCTCGAAAATGCCACTGGAGCCCACTCATCTTCATCCTTGGGCCTTTGTAGAAGAACAGCTCCTAAACCTTTTGGGCCAGCATTCACAGCAATTTGGGACTGCTGCTTCGGATCAAAGTATCTTAGCGTGGTGTTACTTGACCGAGCATCCTTTGTGGCCTGGAATGCAGTTTCTTGATCCGGACCCCATACCCATGGGACAGATGTTTTGGTACGTTCTCGCAAAGGTGTGGTTAGGGATGAGAGGTCCCGGATAAATCTACCGCAGTAGTTCACCATCCATAGGAAACTGCGCATTTCCGTCACATTGGTGGGAGCAGGGGCTTCTTTAATGTCTTTTACCTTTTCGGATCTGGAGCAACTCCTTCGGCAGAAAAGATGTACCCAAAAAAACTGCAATCGTTGTTTCAGGAATTCACCCTTTTCTCTATGGGGCGTGAGCCCCGAGTCCTGTATCCGTTGTAGCACCTGCCTTAGCCGACTGTTATGTTCAGGTACTGATTTGGCATAGACTAGAATGTCATCACTGACATTGACTACGCCAGTGAGGTCAGCAAGAAGCTCCCTGATGGTATTTTGGAATACCTCAGCTGCGCTTGATATCCCAAAACTCAACCTCCTGTACCATCGCAATCCAACATGCGTTGAGAACGTTATAATGTACCTGGACTGTTCATCTAAGACCAGCTGGTGATAACCTGCCCAGAGGTCGAGTTTAGAGAACCAGCTAGCTCACTCAGCTCCCCTATTAGGTCTTCTATGGTTGGAGTTAGATGCCTTTCTCGCTTAATTGCAGTGTTAGGAATGTGCATGTCCACACAGATTCTTACTTCTCAAGGCTGTTTCGGTTTTCTGGCCACGACAATTGGGGAAACCCAGGGGGTCAGGCCTTTCACCTTCTCGATTATTCCAGCCTCTTCAAGCTTGCACAGTTCTTTTTCAACCAAAGGTCTCAAATGAAAAGCAACGCGTCTGTGTCGAAGAGCCACCGGTTGCACCGATGTGTCTATATGAAGTTGTGTCTGTTTGTCCTTCAAACACCCAATGCCACTGAACACTTTAGGGAATTCTTCCAGGATCTGACTCATTCCTTCTCTGTGTATCCCAAAAGCAAACGTTACGATGCCCAGCGCTTCTGCTGACCTACACCCCAGCAACATTCCATGCCCTTCCTCTGTCACGTACACGAGGGCATCTACTTCCTGAGAGTCATAGGTGATGGTGGTCTTGAACTTTTCTCTGATGGCCAGGGGCTTTGTTTGACCATACGCGAAAACCTTTATCTTGGCCGGTATCAGGGGTGGAGGAGGAGTCATATCTTGATATGCCTCCCGCGACAGGATATTAATGGTAGCTCCAGTGTCCACTATGGCCAGCGAGGGACGACCTCCTACCAGTACTTGGCGGTGTGGCAGGTGGCTCTGTGCTGCCGATGCTGATCCTACTGTGAACACCGAATGTACGATATGTTCTTCCTGGCCTTCATCATCCATGTCACTGTTAGGCTCTTGAGCCTCAGGGATCATGTTCACCTGAGACCTCGCAGCTCGGCCTTTGTTAGATCGGCACACTTTCATGAAGTGGTTCATTTTACCACACGCCGCGCACCTCTTTCCTTTTGCTGGGCACTCTGACGGTCGGTGTGACGGACCTCCACAGTATCCACATGACCGGACTCTCGGGCCTCTTGTCCGACTTGGTGACGCAGTGGTAGTCGGGGTGATGACATTCACAGGCTCAGTCTTGACAGGAGCCTGGAGAACAGCCTCCATGTGTGCTGCTCTCGCTTTTGAGAGTTCCTTCGTTCGCCCCATGGTGAGTATATCGGCTAATGACTTTCCTGATTCCTCTAAGATTCTCTCTCTCAGCTTTGCCGAGGCACACCCTTGAATGACCTGGCCCCTTATCTCCTCAATTTCATCTCTGAAACCACAGGTAGTTGCCAACTCCTTTAGGCGCGCATGAAACCCATCTAGCGATTCTTCTGGCTGTTGCCTCGCTTGCCTGAACACAAATCATTCTTAGTCCTGGTTCACCATGGGCTCGAAGTGGGCATTCAGGGCTGTAATGAGTGTAAGATGAGTTTGTGACGCTGCTTCCACCACAGATTTGGCTATCTTGTACACCTCTTTCCCACCAAGATGTAATATCAAAGCCCGCTTCTGTTCATCCTCAACTTTAGTGGCCTCGAAGAACAGGAGAACACGCTCCACCCACTCTTTCCATCTCGGGGCCTGAGCAGAAGGAGCCTCCTCCACCACAAACGGCTCTATTGCGGGGATCTGAGCCATGTTCTGCGCACTCACGGCACTGGGATACCTTGCTGGACAGTTCTAGCAGTGGCCCACACTGCACTGCAGTTGTGTGGGCACCGTTGCGCCTGCCGGCTGCTACTCACAGTTGAGTGTGTACTCCTCCTGGGCCTCTTCAGCACCAGACACCAGTCCCACTTCCAGGGCACGACACGGGCACACCGAAGCAGCCTGGACAGCGCTGTGGCTCTCTTTTCCACCTGCACACAGTCGGTAGGTGAGTGTGCCACTCCTGCAGCACGAGCACCACGCACGTAGGATAACGTGCGCGGCCGCCGCTCGACACCACGTGGCCTCAGGACCACCCTCGTCATCAAAATGTTATGTTCTAGGTCTTAAAGGCAGTGTTCTCGGCAGCGGAGCACTTGCGGATAAAGACTGCAACAATTTGGTGCACGTAGGCCGTAATAAATGATAGCACGCTAAAGTATGTGTTTCACTGTCTCCGCGTGTGCCGGCTCTCAATGCCTTGCGCACGCGCACTGTCTTTTATTAACCACGCCCGCACAGCGCAGGCCAAACCAAACAGTATACGTACTCGGGGGAAGGCGCAGCTCTCCCCCGAATGTAAAGGCACAGTGAACGCATCCACAACAAGATATCGCGATGCGCGATATAACACCCGCCACCAAGAGTTTGTCCAGATGGAGTTTTGCGATCCAAACACCAGCACTTCATCTTATCTGCGTTAATCTTCAGTGAGTTGTCCTTCATCCAGCAAATAATGCTGGACATACACTGATTAAACCTCCCTGATACCCATTGCAAATCATTGGAGATAGAGACGATAATTTGTGTATCGTCAGCATATGATAACACCTGAAAGCCAAAAGACTGCACCAGGTCAGCCAAGGGAGTCACATAGAGATTGAAAAGGGTGGTACTCAAAGATGAGCCCTGCATTACCCCACAAGGAAGACTGGAGGCATTGGTTTTAAACCCTCCACAGCTAACAGTTTGGGCCCTATGTGACAAAAATGAATGGAGAAGCTGTAGGGCTTTCCCAGTGATTCCCACTTGCCGCAGACACTGAACCATACGTGCCGGGGAGATGGTATCAAATGCCGCCGATAGGTTGAGCATTATCAGAACCGCCGCCCCACCCTGATCTACCTGAGCATGAATACAGTCGGTAGCCGCAATAAGGGCAGATTCAGTACTGTGACCGATGTGGAACCCGTTCTGAGAAGAATCTAAGATTTCCTGGGAATCAACGTATTTCATCAGCTCTTTATTGAAGAATTGCTCCAGGATCTTAGCAAAGCGTGTTAAGACATTCAAAGTGACTTAGAGCCACTTTGGAAATATGGTGCACGGCACTGCGGAACTGGAACGTCGAAAAAAGTGACATTCCTGGGGCTCAATCCCCTTGTACATATGCCCCTTTGTGTTCAGCAACCCTGGCATTCAGGAGCACTGCCATGGCTCCCAAGAAAAAGTTTTTACCCCTGTACTCATTATTATTTTTATAAATTAGACACTACCAACTACCTTGTCTGGAATGACAAGTCGGCTTCTATCTCCAGCTACCAGCCCAATTTCGACTGCCTAAATTACTCTTTTATTTTTCCAGTTCATGCTCTGAAAACGTGAACAATGATGATTCCCTCATGGAAACTTTAGGCACATCTGTAATCATTCCTGCATGTTTCTTTTTTGGCCTGTCTTTGTTATTGTGCCTACAAAATCGTGTATCTATTGAAGTGTTCTTGGCAGTGTAATTAACCTTACAAATCGCTCTTACAATGCACTAACTCTGTATGAATTAGACACAGGCTGCCAGAAAAAACTCCAAATTAAAGTCTCCTGGGTGAAAATGAATGCGCAAAGCATAGAAATGGGCACCCATGGATGCTGAGAGCCCCTGAGCTCATTAAAATGTAGTTTTCCTTGCCAAACTGTTTCAGACCTCGAGTAAGTATTATATCCGGTGTAGTGTCAGAAAGAATGCAAGGAACATTCTGCATAAACCTTCTTCCTTCAAGAGCCCAAGGAGCAGGAATTACACGTAGAGACTCAGCTGCAATTGTAGTGGTTTATAAATTGCACAGTAATTACTTCCAATTCTGCGGATTGTACGTTAAGCACACTACTTTCATACATTACAAAGCTGTCTGGAGTACATTTTACTCTTGTAAATGACCATGTGCCTGCAGAGGTAACATCCTCCAAATCAGCAGATCCTGCTAGAAATTGACCATTCTTTTTAGCTGTTTTAAAGTAATAGGTCATGCTGACCTCACTTCTTTGAAAAGAGGCTATATTTTTTGGAAAATATGCATTTCCCTAGTTTATTTTTTTAACCAATATGAGCAAAGCTAGGCTACTGTACAGTGGTATGCCTAATTATTCCCAGTAGTACAGGTGATGTAAAATAAAAGTATGAATTAATTGATGAACCAATTTGGTATGAATTGTGCTATTGTGAATACATAGCGATGTCCATAACTTCTATCAGTTAAGCTGCTGCACTACATGCAACTAGGTGTCATTCCAGAATGCATTTCCACAGTTGCACTCTACAATGTGTAAATATAAAAAGCCTATAACATTGCATTAACAATTATGAAGAAATCTTTATAGCAAATACCAGAATTAGCAAATACATCAAGTTTTACCATGCCCACACCCTAAACATACACCTTGCCAATTCATTCTAACCATTTCATACCTATAAGATTACCTCTAACTTACCCCCAAAGCCCTAAAATAACTTAAACACTAAAGGTAAACATCACTGTAAAGCAGAGGTCTTCAAACTGCTTTGCTCTGAGCCTCCCAAAGCAAAGTCTGCCCTCCCTCCAAACCTTTAATGCAAAGATTGAGCGAGGAAGAGAGCCAGGGCTGAATGCAGGAGGCAGGGCTTATGAGATCATTTCAGGGAGACGTTTTCTGTAGCTCAAAATTCACAATACATGTGAGGCTTTTAAAATAACAAATACATCAAACAAGAACATACATTTATCAAAACATTCTGCTCCCCATAAGTGAGTTTTGGGAGACCCTCACACTCCTAATATGTGAGGGGGAAACAACCTTTACATCGCGGTCATTAGACCGCGATGCCTTTACAACGACCACGTTGTTACAACGCGATGCCATTACTACGCAAGTCATTACATCGACTTGTAGTAGATGGCGCTCTAACATAAGGAATAGTATAATTTACTATTCCAACACCTTCCCTACTGTTGCGTAGGTTGGAGTTGGAATAGTAAATTATACATTCCTAATGTTACGGCGCCATCTACTGCAAGTTGATGTAATGACTTCCTTAGTAATGGCATCGCATTGTAACAACACGGTCGTTGTAACGACAGCGTTGTTACCTACCGCGTAGTGAAAGCACGCGTTGTAACGTGCTATACTCATGTGAGGTCATACGCAGTGTATGGCGGGGGCAGCAGTTATACTTGATCAGCTTCCTCGTCACCTTTGCCGCCTGGTTTATAATAATATGACGTTATCTCTGAGCCTTTAATGTCAGATAAGTATTTGCATCTCGACAAGAGATAGTTTCTCACTTGTAAATACTTAAAGAAAAGGTGGTGAGGAAGCTTGTAAGTATCTTGTACTCCCGAAAAGGAGCAAAGCCCATTCAGATCATAAAGTTTGCCCAGTGTCTGAACCCCATGTCGTGCCCAAGCCCTGCAGAATGAGTCCTTGAAAATTGAGAGAAAATCAGGATTGTCCCAGAGTGGTGTTTCTTTGTTTAACCCGTTCGATGAGTCGGACGACCCCGGCCGTCCGACATCACGGTGGGCGTTTGCGGAGGATGGCCGGGGGCCGTCCGAGACACGCCCACTCATTATTTTACCCGCACCGCGGCGGAATTCGCACCGCGGTCAACGGGTTAAAATACTAATAAATATTTAATGCAGAGCTCCTGCCAAATATGAATAATATCCCTTATTGCATTAAAACGTACCCTCTTGTAGTAATTAGGATCCTCTAGCCTATGAAGGAAAAGCCTAAACTCAGCCCCAAAAGCTAGCTGATATTCAAAAGATGATGGATCCAGATCAGCCGGGATTAGTAAGCTACACTGACAACCATAAAAAGAGACCCAAAAATATAACTTAAAATCTGGGAGTTAAAGTCCCCCTTTCTTATACGGGAGTTTCATAAAGCGAATGGCTCGTCTTGCGTGCATATAGCCCCATATAAAACTTCCTATGGCGCTCTCAAGGTTCCTAAAAAGAATCGGGGGCTCTCAATGGAATTGCCCTAAACAGATATAGACATTTTGGGAGAATATTTATCTTAATAATATTATTTTTGCCCAAAAATAGTAAGTGGCAATTTATTCCAGGATTTCATCTTAGAGATGGCTGATGATAACAAAGGTTCATAGTTCAGTTTAACAATATTCCTGACCTCAGGACACAACTAAACACCGAGATGTACCACCATCGAAGTTACCCATAGAATTGAAGAATCAGGTTTAAAATTCAAGAGAACCTGTGTTTTAGACTTTTAAAGTTGCCCAACCTAGCGGCTTCATCAACAACATGTCCAATTGCCGCTAACGGGTTGGAAGAGAAAACTGCCACATCATCCCGATACGCAGTCAGTTTAAGTTGTTGGCCTCCCACTATCAGAGGCTAGATACCTGCGTTCATGTGGAGCGATTCTAAATATGGCTCTATGTACAGGGCAAACAAAAGGGGGGAAAGCGGGCACACCTATCGAAAGCCTCAACAAGTCTGAAATAGATTTGAGTGGCAACTGGGGTCTTATATAGTGAGTGGGCCAAGTTGATAAGTCCATCACCAATGCCAAAGGCGCCCATCATGGTCCACATACAGTCTCATGCCACACAATCGAAGGCTTTCTCTTCTTCTAATAGAATCACACCTATATTGGTATTAAGTTTCCTAGCTACATCAAACGCTGCAATCGCTGTATTAGTATGACTGGTGGTATCCCTTCCTGGCACAAACCCGTGTTGCTGTTGAGTCACCATGGTTAAAAGTTAAGGGGCAAGGCGCATGGCCAAGATTTTAGCAAACCATTTGCAATCTGTAATAATCAGAGAAATAGGTCAGTAAGACCCCATGTCCTCCGCGGTTTTACCCTTCTTCAGAAATACCACAATGTTAGTAGTATTCAAAGTATCAGGATCCACCCCTTCTGTGTGAATATGTTGAATTACCTTTAGAAATTCAGCAGCTAATATGTATTTAAATACTTTATAAAATTCAAAGGTATGGCATCCTCGCCCGCTGCCTGGGCTGTGGGACGTGCCACCAGAGTAGCACCAATCTCAGCCACAGAGAACTCAGCTTGCATCTCACCTGCCTGATGTTCCCCGAGATAGGGGAGACTACACCGTTGAATATACTTCCCAATACCAGCCTGATCAATTATATGAGACTGGCTGCATAGCTCCTCATAGAACCGAGAAAACTGCTCCAAGATGGATGTGGGGCTTACATAAACCATACCGTCTATGCCCTTGATCGATTGGATCGTACATTTAGGGGCATATGTACAAAGAGTTAACGTCGCCGTAGCGTCAATTTTTTGACGTTACGGCGCCTTTTTTTTTTTCATTGTGTTTACAAGTTGCTGCTAACTGCAGTTAGCAACAGTTTTCCGGCGTAAACGTGAATTTTTACGATCGCCACTCCTGTTAGCCAGACTTAACGAAAATGAGATGCAAGGTAGGTCTTCCCATGCAAAAACTGCCGTTAACCACACTTTGCGATATTTATAAGACATTTCTTGTATGGTGCAAAACCAAAAAAACTGCCTCTAACTTGAGTTAGAGGCAGTTTTTTAAGACCAGAAAATAGCTGGTCTTAAAAATGGTGCAAACACTTGGGGCCTCATTTCAGAAGGTTTTGGTGATGGACAGCACTGCAAGGAATGTTGCTGCGCTGCCCTGCAACAAAACTACAGGGCAGGAATGCGCACCATCAATAAGATATGGCGCATTCCTGGGCCTCATTCATGAAAAGTGTTGCATGGCTGCGACACAACAGCATTGCAACACTTTTCACTACGCCCTTCTTGAGACACCATTGGATGCGCTGTATTCACTGTACGGTGCTCCATGTCGCAATTAATGACAGATACGTCTGGAATCCCGACGTATCTGTCATTGCCGCAGCTGTGTCACAAGCATGACGCAACTCCAGCAATGCATGGGCCAGCCTATCCCTGTGACACTGCGTCACCCTTGCGCCTGCCATGAGGCAGGCGTAAGGTACTGACGAAGTGGCGTCCTACAATTGTTGCAGTGAAATCTGATGGATTTCACTGTGCCACTCCTATGAGACTTTGTTGCATGGGAATGTCCACCCTGCATACATCAAACCTGATGCAGGTTTAATGTGGCACAAAGCTTCACAAGGTCACTCATATGCCAAGATGCATCACTTTGCAAATACAGCTCAACGTGGTGCACGAATCACACTGCATGTACGTCAAGAAACTGATGCACTGGAGGGGTGAAACTGTCAGAAGGGGCTCATGAATAAGCCCCCTGTCTTTTTCCCCTACGTTGGCGCACAATGGCTGCCATGCACCAACACAGGCACCCTTGTGCCATGGTGCAAGGTTGACTGTGTTGCGGAGTTGATTGATTTTGTGGCTCCATCTCTTCTCAAGATGTCTGCAGGTGGGGCTGGACTAGTGGAGGGCGGGAGTGAACCAGTTGGCCTTTCTTGAGGGGTGCCAGGGTGTAGCGCACAGTTGGAGATCCATCGGTGGAGGTTGCGCACTGTGGTGTTGGCGTCTGTAAGCGTTTGCGGAGTGGTGGTGCTGAGGGAGATGACGGGAAGTTCTTCGGTGGCCTTGATCCAGCTGCGACAGGGGGGGCAATGATGGCGATGGTTTATGGTGGGCATGGTGAAGGCGTGATGTAAACAATGATAGTCGGTACAGGAGAGTCCTGTTGTGTGGCTGTAGTTACAGTTCCCTCTGGTAGAGAAGACGACCTCGAGCGTGTGTCAGGCTATGTGGGTTGGTGCGGTGACTAGCTGCTTGAGTCCAATGTTGTCGAGGTTCCCCAGGAGGGGGGTGGTGGTCTTTATGTTTCCCTCTACTTTTTTCTTTTTTTCTCTCTTGTCTCTACTTACCAGTCTAACAATGTCGCGATCCCATTCCCATCAACCAGTGGCACACTAGTAAATCATATATTAAACGAGTCGTATGTCACCACCGTTTACTCCTCAGTTGTACTGTGTGAAGCACATACCATTGACTATGTAATTTGTACTATAAGGGCACTTATCTGCTGATGTGTGTTTATCACTTAGGGTTCTCACCAAACGCCAATATTATGACATGTAACAAATGATCCAGTCTGTATGTCCAGGATAAATAAGGTTCCATTGTACATCTTTTCAGCCCTGAAGAAGTCGTGGGGTACCTCCCCAGACAAAACACGTGTTGACTGGGCAACCGTTCAGGAATATAGAAGAAAAAATAACAATCACGATTACTCTTTTCTGATGTTACTGAACTGATGTGTCTTTCTAAATTCCTTTTACAACTGTATACTCCATTGAAAGAAGTTTTTGATACTTTATACGTGTGCCCAGGCTTTGGTCTATCTCCTAGGGGGCTTTAGGGGTTCTCCCTCACCTGTTGCACCGCCTCACGTACAGTGGCGTAGCTAGGCACTCTGCCGCCCATGGCGGTCCCTGCCTTTTGCCGCCGAGCGCCTAAGAGCCGGGGAGTGCTGGCGAGAATTTACTTGCCGCCCGAATTCTCGTGCCGCCCGGGCGTACCGCCCTCCGCCTCCTTGCTACGCCAGTGCTCACGTAGCATTGGACAAACCATACCCACACTTCTTGTTGGCGCCATCTCCTGCCACATCTAAGCAACCCCCTTTTCTTTCATGTCTCCTCGGGGTGGTGTTCTGGTTACTGGGGTTGTCCAGGTGGAACTTGAGGTCTCCGAGTAGGATGTAGTCGGTGGATGGGAGAGCCTGGGGTGTGATGACATCTACAATGGCATCAGTGAATCGGGGTTCATGGCCCGGGTGGCCTGTAGATGAGAGTGCCGCGGAGGTGGTGTTGGTCCGGATCTGGAAGTGGAGATGTTCCATGGTCACGTCGGGTCATTAGAGTGCGTGGTCAGTCGGAGTGTGCTTTTTCAGACAATGGCAATGCCTCCTCCTGGCCGCTTGGGGTGGTCCGTATATATATATTTGGAATAAACATAATAACGCAACAACGGGTCTGCATTCGTCTTCTTTGGGACTGAGTGGTCTTCACGGCGAAGCTAGCAGTATATATGTATATATATATATGTATATATATATATATATATTATTCACCAATTTCTTCTTCACAAGGAAGAGACCGCACACCAGAGATTTGCGAGGATTATTTCATTTATTGCAAACGTGCAATTATCATCACCGAACCACCACCAACGCGTTTGAACCCCCACGGGTCTTGCTCACGGCATGTGAGTCCTATGTTTGTGTTTCCTTTATTTATAATTCTCCCATTTCTGCCAACTAGGAGGCATTCTGGGATATGTAGTCTCCAAATCTTTCACTGGATTTTCACGCTTGATGTTTTCACTTTATTGTTCCCTGCGAGACTGCAAATTTTATGAGCATCACGTTCAGTATTAATTGGACATTGTTATATATTAGGTCCTTGTTCTGCATTCTTGTTTTTATTTTCATGATCTTCTTTTGATTTGATATAATGCTTTATTTGGAGTGACAATGTTTATTGCATTCTTATTTGACAATAGTTGTTCATTGGACAATCCATCATTGCCTCGTATTCATTCAAATGATTCTCAGTCTTTTATTTGATTCTTGTCAGAACGCCGCTTTGTTTCTTTAGTCACAATAGATCTTTAAGAATTACGACCAGAGGACCATCATAATGGCTAAGTGCCCCCATTGTTATATGGGTTGATGTCAGTAGAGGTTTTTAGAGGATTGTCTTTTTATGATACTGAACGCTTGTCTAGTACAACTTTTACAGGTGAACATATAGTTCCTCATCCGCATTCAGACCAAACGGGGTCTTGGTTTTAAACCGGATTATCATTTTTGACTCCAATCTCCGCAATTTTAAAGTTCTGTTGCCCTCTCTCATTTTTTGGAACAGTTGCCAATCCATAGTATTTTATATCTTTCCAAGATTTTTCATTATGAGTTTTCAGATGCTTTACAATCGCATAGTTGGTATCATTATTGTGAATTGCTCTAAGATGTTCAAGAATTCGTTTTTTTAAGGGACAGATTGTACTCCCTATATACCGGAGTCCACAGTGGCATTCAATGACATATACCACATATGTTGTGTCACATGTGATTCTTTCCGTGA